>CM027118.1:47969312-48323510 GCA_015476505.1 Urochloa ruziziensis
TGGCTTCTTGGCGGGGATTTCTAGAGAGTCCTTGTCCACCTCCTGTGATGCAGCCAGTACTTGCTCCATGCGCTTAGACATGTCCAGGGCAGATGCCGCGTTGAGGGTTTCCTGTTCGCATGTGTATGCGACTCGGATGTCCCCCAAGACGGTAATTACGCCTTTGGGTCCTGGCATCTTGACCTGCAAGTAGACGTAGTGGGGAATCGCCATGAACTTGACGAGCGCCCGGCCTCCCAAGGATGGCGTGGTATGCAGTCTCAAAGTTTGCCACCGTGAACTGCATATGTTCGGTCCGGTAGTTGTTCCGGTCTCCGAAGGTGACGGGCAGTGTGATGTGCCCGAGTGGTTCCGCCCCCTCTCCCGGTATCAAACCGTAGAATGCGGATTGGGGGGGACTCAGGTCGAGAGTAGTCAGGCCGAGCTCCTTCAATGTGTTAGCAAAGAGGATGTTCAGGCCACTGCCACCGTCGACTAGTACCTTGGTGAGCCGAACGTTGCGAATCGTCGGGGCTACTACCAAGGCATGGGACCCGGGCTTCGGTATGAAGTTTGGATGGTCCTCCCGGGTGAAGGTGATCGGAACTTCCGACCACTTGAGGTACTCAGGTACCGGTGGTTCCCTCGCGTGCATGACCTGGCGATGTGTGAGCTTCTGCTGGCGCTTCGACTCGAACTCTGGTCCGCCATAGATCATGCGCACCACTCGGTCGGCTTCCTGGAAGTCGTCGCCGGGCTCGTCGTTCCGCCTATCGTCTCGCGGGGAACCATCGTTCCTCTTTCTGTATGGAGGGCCTCTGTTGCCCCCAGTGAAGGCTCGCTTGAGCCCGTAGCACTCTCGCGCCGAGTGCTTGTGCTTGTGGTAAGGACATTGCTCATCGAGCATGCGCTGGAAGTCCTCTGGGTTACCCGGCCTCTGGACCGGTCCAGGGCGGCGACCATATCTCCCTCGCTCTTCTTCTTGCGAGGTTGGCTGTCAGTGCGTCGATGGTCGTCGTGTCGGTCTTCGTCCTCGCGGCGGTCGCGCTTGCGAGTCGTCTTGTCCTCTTCTTCCCACCGACTCCTGATCTCGCTGAGTTGTTCCTTTTCCGCGATCTCTGCGTCCGCCCACGTGCTAGCGACCCGGAACATGTCATTGACAGTCGCGGGTGGCTTCCGAGTCCACTTATGAATCAGTCTCCCGTCGGAGATGCCGCGCTGGAAAGCTGACATCACCTCCTGATCCGTGACGTCCGTGATGGAGTTGCGCTTCTCTGAGAACCTGCGCACGAAGTCGTGCAAGGTCTCGTTCTTGCGTTGCCTGATCTGACCGAGGAGCCGCTTGCTCCCGGGCCTTTCCCAGGTACCGAGATAGTTACCGATGAAGAGTTCGGTAAGCTGCTCCCAGTTGTCGATGGCGTCCTGCGGGAGTCCTGCCAGCCAGTTGCGGCAGTCCTTGGTGAGCATGATGGGAAGGTAGTTTGCCATCACGTCCTCGTCGCCGCCGGCCGCTTGTACGGCGGTGTAGTAGATCTGAAGCCATTGAGATGGGTCAGATTTCCCGTCGTACTTGTCGATGTCCGACAGCTTGAAGCCTCTGGGCCATGTCACGCTTCTTAAGCGCTCGGTGAACGACTGGAATCCGCCGATCCGACCTCTAGGGCGGGAATCGCTCGGACCCGATCCGTCTGTTGCTCTTGGGGGAGTGCTGTCCCTCCTGCGATCCCGGTCCCTGGGCGGGGAACGGGTCCTCCGATAGTTCCGAGTCCTGGGTGGAGTTCGGTCCCGTCGGTAGGTCCTGTTGCGCGGTGGAGTTCGCTCCCTTGGTGGAGTCGGTCGCCTGGGTGGTGGAAGCGCTCGTCCTCGTGGCGGAGTGCGACCGCCGTTCTTGCCGCGCCTTGGGCTACCGGAGGGGTCAGAGTAGTCTGACTCCGTCGAGTAGCCGCTCCTGTTGGAGTTACGACGGGGATTTCCATGATCCCGATCGTACTCTTCGCGCCGTCGGATTTCCTCACGGTGGCGCTCTTCGGTGCTGTTGCGGATGACGTCCCTTGCATCTCGATCTCTGTTGATCGTGGTGCGGAGGTCTTCATCACGATCCGATCCGCCGCTGGCCCGGTGTCGAGATGGGCCGGGCTCAGGAGCGTCCGTGGTCGCCCTGCCCTGCATCTGGTGAACCTGGACGGAGGCGGCCTGCACGAGAGCCCTTACCTTTTCCAGGCCCGGAGTGCTAGGTGGCAGCCGATTGATTTCCTCGTTGATAGTAACGAGGTTCTGGACCGGCGTCTCGTAGACGTCGTATCCGTTGAACTCGAACATGCCGTCGCGCATCAAGTTCCGGGTGCTCCTCCGGTCGTGCTGATCCCGTTGGCGACGATGATCCTCAGAGTGTGGCTCCTGGAGTCGAGCAGCGCCAGATCCTGACGCGGTGGCTCCGTGCGGTCGTGCGGCTCTGCGAGTCGCCCGACTGACGTTGCGTCCTCGACGCTGATTCCTGGCTTCAGTCGTCTCCTCAGCTGGAGTGACCTCATCTTCTGAGACAGGATTGGTTGGCGTTGCTGGCGCCACCATGTAGCAATATGACCCGACTCCTTCTTGCGCGAGGTAGTCTTCCTCGGACTCGGAGAAGTCGGATGTGGACGTATAACGCTCCAAACTACTCGGAGTCAATTCTCCGAGTGATCCTAGTAGTTCCGGCTCTGTAGAGGCATCGGACACTGTGTATCCTTCCGGCAGATCGTCCAGGATTGAGGGTCCCTGTAGATCTAACTCGTAGGAGTCGCTCCCAGAGAAGTAATCATCCGTCTGGACGATGTCCTTCATCTTCTGCTTCTGAGCAAGCGCGCAAAAGCCAGGGGTCTGGACAGTAATGACCTCAGGGCTCTGGACGCGTGTTGGTTGAGCGTTTACGCTCTGCGATGACTCGGCGACGCGACTCTCAGAAGCCGGATCGGAACCGAGTGATTGTAGATCTGTTCCCGACTGGTCTTGCCTCGCGTTTTGCGATGGATTCAGCGGGGTAGAGTCGGCACGATCAGATGCGATCGGACCGGACTGGGCCGTGATGGCCGAAGTTGGCGCCAGAGAGGAGACCTCCGTGGCGACCGTAGCTCCTGCCGCTTGGGAATCCAAGGCGGCGGTGATGACATCCCCGAACTGGATCTCGACTTCGTCGACGTCCGGGAGGTTGCAGCTGTCCAAGATCTTGACGCGATCCATCGAGCTTACCAGATTGATCTCGGCGATACCCCCTACCTGGCGCGCCACTGTCGGTGATATTATCTCCGGCAGTCTTCCACGGGGTGGCCCACGGAAGTGATTTGTAATGCAGGGAAGATCGCAAAGATCGGAAGCAAGATGGTTAGGATGGACAGACACAAGGGTTTATACAGGTTCGGGCCGTCGACTCGACGTAATACCCTACGTCCTGTTTTGGGGTGTTGTATTGCTTGTTGAGAGATTTCGTGCTGAGACTTGATGATTTGGAGGGGGTCCCTGCCCGCCTTATATATCAGGGGGCAGGGTTACAAGTCGGTTTGTATCCGATCCTATCTCTAAGAATCCTTTCCTTCTTTACAATAATTCTTATTCCAACTAGGACTTCTCCTTCCAGACCCTTCCTCCGTGCGCCGACTTGTCCCGCACGTCTTCAGGTCCAGAACGGTGGGCTGGGCCGCCCCCTTTTGGTGGGCTGCCAGGCTTGCTCGTGAGGTACCCGGGTACTATATCCCCCACAGTTTCACTTCGAGCTTGTGTTCTATGATGTTTCTGGCAACTCCTGTGAGTTCATCCGCTGACCATGCAAAGACGTCCTTGTTGTTTCTGAGGAAAGTGATCAGATTGGTTTCTTCTGTTTGATTTAGGTTTGCTCCTATGATTACTGATCGATCAAGGACACTTGGGTCGAGGAGCACTTTCTTGGTGTCTTCATTGGGGCTGACTTCGTTTTTTTCTCTGTCTCGTTGCGGCTCCTTGAATGGTGGTGGGCTTGGTTCTTCTGATTGAAGGATGTGCACGTTCCTCTGCCCTGGTGTTGACGCTTTCTCGAGGCTCCTTCCTGATCCTTGATTTCCATAAACTACAATGACTCCCTTTTCTGCTGGTATCTTCATACATAGGTATAGCTGGTTTATAACTGCCTCGAACTTGTTGATTGTTCCTCTGCCAAAGATTGCCTGGTAGGGGTACCAGATGTCGACTACATCAAATGTGATGTGTTCGGTTCTTGCATTTGACATGTTTCCGAATGAGACTGGCAAAGTGATTTTGCCTAACGCCTTGATGCTTTTTGTTGCGCCGAATCCGTATAGTGGCGTGTCAGATGGTTGGAGCATGCTCTTGGTCAGATTCATTTGCTCGAAAGCGGTCAAGAATATGATATCTGCCGAGGAGCCTGTGTCCACGAGTATTTTCTCTATGGTCCATCTCGCGATATTGGCTTCGATGACCATTGGGTCAATGTTTGGGTAGTTGTGTAGTCGTATGTCTGCTTCTTGAATGTAATTGGTATATGAGACCAATTGGTTCTTGCAGCTTTGTTGTCTGTCATGACCACGTTGATTTCTCTGAAGTAGTTCTTGCGCTGCTTCTTGGTTTCGAATTCCAGTGAGGAGCCTCCACTTATGGGTGCTATGATGCCGTAGCTGGGCAATGGGTCTGGGCTTGCGCGGTTGCTTGAATTGGTTTCTTGCTTTGGGGGATTGGGTGGTGGTGGCGGTAGCTGCAACTGCGATTGGTTTGGTGGTAGTGCTAGTGAGGAGTGGTGATTGGTGTTGATTCTTTGAGTTGTTGGGGTTTGGTGGGATTGAGGCTGCCATGTGGGCTGGTAGTAGTTGGTATAATGGTGCGGCGGGTTTGGGTTATGATGGTGGTTTTGCCATTGTTGTTGGGGTTGCCACGGTTGGGATGCTTGCCAACTTGGTTGTGGGTTCCATTGGTTCGAGGTGTGGGCTACCATTTTCGCCTTCCTCTCTTCTTCAGCCAAGTGGTCTGCTCTTAACTTGTATGGGCAGCGCTTGGACCCATGCTCGTCGTTCATGCCGTGCCACATGCAGTACCACTGTTTTTTCTCACTATCTCCCCTGCCGCGGCCGCGGCCTCTGCCGCGTCCGCGGTTGGATCTTCCTCCCCTTTGGGTAGCCTGGCTCCCTGACTGGCCTGTCGGGCCGGCGAATTCGCCGTCTGGCTGCTGGCATTGGTGGTCTTGGTTGATGTTAAATAATGTGCGGGTTGGAGGTGGGCCGATCGAGTGCTGATGGTTTCTTTGGTGGCCGTCTTGCTTGGACTGGTGCCAGTTGTTGTCTCTTTGGGCTGCCTGCTTCGCTGCATATTTCTGCGCTTGCTGTTCCTCATGGCCCATTCTGTAATCGTTGTCTGACCGTGAGTACTTCTCTAGTTCTTCGTACAGCTTTGCCATCGTCTTGGGGGTCTCTCTGATCAGATGGGCTCTGCATTGCCCGTACTTTAGGCCCATGATTGCGTAATTGATGGCTATGGCGTCGTCCACCGCTGGGGCTCTTTCTCCGTAATTGTTGGCCTGTGGAATCCTTGAAAGGTTGCCAGTACTCTCTCCCGCAGTTCGTCCCACGAATGGATGCAGTTTGGCTTCAAGGTAGTGTACCACTGCAGTGCTGTGTCATCCAGAGCTATTATGAATGACTTGGCGAGTACTGTGTCGTCGCCACCTGCTGATTGTATTGCTGCTTCATAGCTCATCAGAAATTGCTTGGGGTTGGAATGCCCATCGAATCTTGGTAGGGTGACCGCCCTGTAGTGCGGTGGCCAGGGTGCTACTTGCAGTTCTCTTGATAGTGGTGATGTTGGGTCGCATGGTCTGCTAGGCAGGACTCGTATTCCACAGCTGTGATTTTTTTGATCTGTGCCTTGATGGTTGATTGTATTGTGGCTATTTTGCGACTGCCTTTGCTCCCCATGGCTAGGATGGTGCGTTGGGTGTTGCTGTGCTGCATGAGCAAGGTTTTGAGTGGGGTTGGATGCCGTGGCTGCTTGCAATTGTCCTACCTCTCTCTGGAGGTTTAAGAACTCTTGCCTGGCGCGAGCAATCTGTTCCTGCATCTGGCTGGTCTCTTGTTGGGTTCTTTGTGAGGCTAGGTTGTCTCGAAGCCGCCTGAGGCTTTGCAGCTCTTCTTGCAGTCTTGCTAACTGGACCTCTTCTGGGGTTGTTTGGTTGTTCGGGTGGGTTGCGGCGCTTGTGCTTGGCTGTGCTCCTGGCGCCGGATCCCGGGGTGGCAGGACGGTTTGAGTGGCCTGCTGGCCTGAGCCTTGCGCAGGATCAGTGGATGCTTCATTGGGGGCTCGGTTGGTAGTACGGCTTGAGTTTTTGGTGGTCCGCTTCTTGGGAGGCATCGTGGGTTTACTCGAGTCACACAAACAGTGGGCGCCTCGTGTTGGCTCAGGAGCGAGCTCAAGAGCCAATACGAAAATGAAGGACACAGTAGAAGAATGAGAATGAAGAGGGGCGCGGTTACAATAACAGCCAAAGAAAAGTTTTCAACCCTTACAAAGTGGTGCGCCCTCTCCTTTTATAGGGAGGCGGAGGGTCACTCCCTCAGTCACATGTTCCCTTTCTACCCCTACCTACTACAATTGTGCTGGGAATATTCTACTTTGACGGATACAAGGGGAATTTTACATGAGGAAGCCAATTTCGACTTGCTTTCGTCAATGCCTGCACCGAGCCGGCCGGCGCTTCTCGGCCTAGTTCCGTGCACCGGGCCTCCTTCATCTCTCCTCGTAGACCTGTTCACAAATGACTGCACATCATATTAGATCATCAGAGCCGTAAAGCGGATTGGGTGTTCCTCAGCCAGGAGCTCCGAACCGAATCCCAAGCTGATTCGGTTCGCGCACTTGTTTAAGTCGTCCCCGGACCGAATCCCGAGCCAGTTCGGTTCGGGCGGATTGGACGTTCCTCAGCCGAGAGCTCCGAACCGAACCCCAAGCTGATTCGGTTCGCGCACTTGTTTAAGTCGTTCCGCCAGTCGCGGAACGCGGCGGACCGAAACACGAGTCGATTCGGTCCATGCGCAGGGCCGAGCCGTTCCGCTGCATGCGGAACGCGAGGGACCGAATCACAGCCTGATTCGGTCCGCGCGCCTACTCGTGCGTGGCGACCCGAATCCCTCAAGCTGATTCGGTTCGCCGGGACGAGCTGGGAACGGGTCGAATCACTAATGGATTCGGTTTGTGAGATTTGTAGCCGGAAAAACGAATCATGGGTCGACTCGGCTCTGTCGAGTCATGGGCTAATGTGAAACAGGCCGTAGCGCAACAAGCAGGTGGTGGAGTTTGCCTGATCCACGTCCCAACACCTGCTACCAAATTAAGGCCCACATCTAGCCATTCAGTTCTGAACACACTAGAATAGGAAAGCCTTGAACACCGAGCTCCAGTCCTTTCATCTTTAAAAGATGGTCGTGGCGCTATTAATGACGATGGTACAACAGGGCAAGGAAACCATATAAGTTATTGGACCAAAAAAGACTTGATCATGAATACCTTTTAAGACCAAAGTAGTCATATGTTTGGCACATAAATGACTCTGTCATCTCTTAACCCCAGCTCAACATATATATTAGAAATTGAGTCGATAGACACATAACTATCTCGAAGACAATGAAATGAATTGTATTATATGAAGTAAAGATGCTAAAGGAAGGCACTGAAGTGTGGTTGATGAAAGTTTCAAGGTGAACTAAAAATACTAAAATTAGCGTGTCGTCATGGAGAGTTGAGTTTTCCATGATCCTTTCCTTGAGGTTGTTGAGTCTCAATTCTTCCGCTTCACTAAGGATAGTGAACCCATAGGGTGTCAGCTTTGGCTCGTATGGTGGTGGTATGGTTGAGCGTGTGGTACGTCGAGGTGGAAGCGGAAATGCGCTGGCTTGGGGATGGGGATTCGTGAAGCGCATAGAAGCACTTCCCGAATCACGCATGCCACCAAGTAGCAGCATGTCTCTCCTTGGCTCGACGATGTCTTCCTCCATAGGATGAGGCGACCCGGAGACCGAGGCACCTTCTTGATGAGCTTCCAGATGGTGCGTCGGAAGTCAACGACCGCGTCTTCCTCTTAGGAAAGGGGAGGACCTTCTTCCACATGGCTGCACTCAACTAAAATCACTACACCGAGGTTGCTGTCCGGTGGAAGAACAATGGCAAAGGACGTGGAGAAAACTATGAATTTTGGTGGTTTTTCAAGCAACTTGTTGATCTCGAATTTTTCTAGGGAGTTCCTGGTGATGAACAAGTATGAACTCAAGAATGTAGAACAAGAACAAGGTGGGTGACTTACCTGTGAAAGGGGAGCCCGAGGGGGGTCTTGTAGGGGGGCGGCCGCGCGGCCAGGGGGCCCTGGCCGGCCGGCCAAGCCTATTCCTGCCTTCCTCTCTTCTCCAAATTTTTCTCACATGTTCTTGTCTTGATTATTAGCCCATGTCCTTGTGTTGCCTCTGGTTGCACCGTCCATTGCTTGTGAACCACTCCTTTTGAGTGAAGATGTTGTCAGCTTGCACATGATTTACTCCTTTGAGTCACCTCCATGTCATGGCATCAATTATGCACCACATGAGACCACCGATTCTGCCATATCTTGGTGCTTTGTATGCATGGGTGTTCCTTCTTTTGTTTGATCTTGCATGTAATGGTAGGTGGAAGTAGAAAATCTTTCCCGTGAACTCAAATCAAGCCATTAGATGTTAATTAACTCATAAACCCTTCAAATCATGCTTAGATGCTTAACCTTCCTCCAAACTTTGAAAATTAATTATTAACTCGTATTGGGGTATAGATGCATTGGCTTTACATGCGTCCGTCCATCAACATGCTACCAAATTAAGGCCCACATCTAGCCATTCAATTCTGAACACACTAGAATAGGAAAGCCTTGAAAGCCTTCAATCCTTTCATCTTTAAAAGATGGTCGTGGCGCTATTAATGACGATGGTAGAATAGGGAAAGGAAACCATATAAGTTATTGGACCAAAAAAGACTTGATCATGAATAACTTTTAAGACCAAAGTAGTCATATGTTTGGCACATAAATGACTCTGTCATCTCTTAACCCTAGCTCAACACATATATTAGAAATGGAGTCGATAGACACATAACTGTCTCGAAGACAATGAACTGAATTGTATTGTATGAAGTAAAGATGCTAAAGGAAGGCACTGAAGTGTGGTTAATGAAAGTTTCATGGTGAACTAAAAATACTAAAACCTAAATGTAATGGCATGCTGCTAAGAATGCATCTTGACAAACCAAGTAATGGAAATATGAAACTATCCAAAACTTACAAAAAACAACATCCTTTCCAGGCCTTATAGGGTCAATGTGGAGGTCTTAGTGATTGCCATAGAACGTAGTCCATGGGGTGCCTTTAGGAAATCTGTAAGGTACTTATAACAAATATTGGTGTTAGCTTTAGGATATGTTTTAGGAACTTTGCAGACATAACATAAGAATTGAGTGCTGTGAGCATTAGTAGAAGATCAACACATAATACATACAACTAGAGAGCATTATTTATGCTAGCAAAATTTAGATAGCTCCAACAAAAGAATGGCACAGTTGCTCCTAACCATGCGTGTACGTAGTGAACCATGCTGAACTATGAGGTACTTATAACAAATATTGGGTGTTAGCTTTAGGATATGTTTTAGGAACTTTGCAGACATAACATAAGAATTGAGTGCTGTGAGTATTAGTAGAAGATCAACACAGAACACATAAAGCTAGAGAGCATTATTTGTGCTAGCAAAATTTAGATAGCTCCAACAAAGGAATGGCGCAGTTGCTCCTAACCATGCATGTACGTAGTGAACCATGCTGAATAACCATTAACACTTAATCGATACTATTTTCAATGCTAATTTTGGCTACAAAGGATATTGGGCCAGACACAACCATATATCATTGCCTGAATCCCAACAACTGGGCAATCATCTGATTCTCCTTGATTTTCATCATAGATGTCTAGGTTTATGTTAGTAACACTCTGTACATTTGTTTCCTGCATCAATAATACATAAATATCATCATCACCAGCTGATTTCATGATCGCATAGTGCTACCGTTATAAGTACACTTTTCCTTTGTACGTGCAATTTAATTATTAGCTGACACCTATATTGGGGTGCAGATGCATTGGCTTTACATGCGGCCATCCATCAACATGCTACCAAATTAAGGCCCACATCTAGCCATTCAGTTCTGAACACACTAAATAGGAAAGCCTTGGAAACCGAGCTTCAATGCCTTTCATCTTTAAAAGATGGTCGTGGCGCTATTAATGACGATGGTAGAACAGGGCAAGGAAACCATATAAGTTATTGGACCAAAAAAGACTTGATCATGAATAACTTTTAAGACCAAAGTAGTCATATGTTTGGCACATAAATGACTCTGTCATCTCTTAACCCCAGCTCAACACATATATTAGAAATGGAGTCGATAGACACATAACTGTCCCGAAGACAATGAACTGAATTGTATTGTATGAAGTAAAGATGCTAAAGGAAGGCACTGAAGTGTGGTTCATGAAAGTTTCATGGTGAACTAAAAATACTAAAACCTAAATGTGATGTCATGCTGCTAAGAATGCATCCTGACAAACCAAGTAATGGAAATATGAAACTATCCAAAACTTACGAAAAACAACATCCTTTCCAGGCCCTATAGGGTCAATTTGGTGGTCTTAGTGGTTGCCATAGAACGTAGTCCATGGGGAGCCTTTAGGAAATCTGCAAGGTACTTATAACAAATATTGGTGTTAGCTTTAGGATATGTTTTAGGAACTTTGCAGACATTACATAAGAATTGAGTGATGTGAGCATTAGTAGAAGATCAACACAGAACACATAAAGCTAGAGGGCATTATTTGTGCTAGCAAAATTTAGATAGCTCCAACAAAAGAATGGCGCAGTTGCTCTTAACCATGCATGTACGTAGTGAACCATGCTGAATAGACATTAGCACTTAATCGATACTAGTTTCAATGCTAATTTTGGCTACACAAGATATTGGGTCACACACAACCTTATATCATTGTCTGAATCCCAACATCAGGGCAATCATGTGATTCTCCTTGATTTTCATCATATATGACTAAGTTTATGTTAGTAATGCTCTCTACATTTGTTTTCTGCATCAATAATACATAAATGTCATCATCACCAGCTGATTTTAAGATTGCGTAGTGCTACCGTTATAGGTACACTTTTCCTTTGTACGTGCAATTTGATTATTAGCTGACACCCATATTGGGGTGCAGATGCATTGGCTTTGCATGCGTCCGTCCATCAACCTGCTACCAAATTAAGGCCCACATCGAGCCATTTAGCTCTGAACACACTATAACAAGAAAGCGTTGAACACCGAGCTTCAATCCTTTCATCTTTAAAAGATGGTCATGACACTATTAATGACGATGGTACAACACGGCAAGGAAACCATATAAGTTATTGGACCAAAAAAAGACTTGATCAGGATTACCTTTTAAGACCAAAGTAGGCATATGTTTGGCACATAAATGACTCCGTCATCTCTTAACCCCAGCTCAACACATATATTAGAAATGGAGTCGATTCACACATAACTGTCTCGAAGACAATGAACTGAATTTTATTGTATGAAGTAAAGATGCTAAAGGAAGGCACTGAAGTGTGGTTGATGAAAGTTTCATGGTGAACTAAAAATACTAAAACCTAAATGTGATGGCATGCTGCTAAGAATGCATCTTGACAAACCAAGTAATGGAAATATGAAACTATCCAAAACTTACGAAAAACAACATCCTTTCCAGGCCTTATAGTGTCAATGTGGAGGTCTTAGTGATTGCCATAGAACGTAGTCCATGGGGTGCCTTTAGGAAATCTGTAAGGTACTTATAACAAATATTGGTGTTAGCTTTAGGATATGTTTTAGGAACTTTGCAGACATACATAAGAATTGAGTGCTGTGAGCATTAGTAGAAGATCAACACATAATACATACAACTAGAGAGCATTATTTATGCTAGCAAAATTTAGATAGCTCCAACAAAAGAATGGCACAGTTGCTCCTAACCATGCAGTGTACGTAGTGAACCATGCTGAACTATGAGCTACTTATAACAAATATTGGGTGTTAGCTTTAGGATATGTTTTAGGAACTTTGCATGACATAACATAAGAATTGAGTGCTTGTGAGTATTAGTAGAAGATCAACACAGAACACATAAAGCTAGAGAGCATTATTTGTGCTAGCAAAATTTAGATAGCTCCAACAAAGGAATGGCGCAGTTGCTCCTAACCATGCATGTACATAGTGAACCATGCTGAATAACCATTAACACTTAGTTGATACTATTTTCAATGCTAATTTTGGCTACAAAGGATATTGGGCCAGACACAACCATATATCATTGCCTGAATCCCAACAACTGGGCAATCATCTGATTCTCCTTGATTTTCATCATAGATGTCTAGGTTTATGTTAGTAACACTCTTACATTTGTTTCCTGCATCAATAATACATAAATATCATCATCACCAGCTGATTTCATGATCGCATAGTGCTACCGTTATAAGTACACTTTTCCTTTGTACGTGCAATTTAATTATTAGCTGACACCTATATTGGGGTGCAGATGCATTGGCTTTACTTGCAGCCATCCATCAACATGCTACCAAATTAAGGCCCACATCTAGCCATTCAGTTCTGAACACACTAGAATAGGAAAGCCTTGGAAACCGAGCTTCAATGCTTTCATCTTTAAAAGATGGTCATGGCGCTATTAATGACGATGGTAGAACAGGGCAAGGAAACCATATAAGTTATTGGACCAAAAAAGACTTGATCATGAATAACTTTTAAGACCAAAGTAGTCATATGTTTGGCACATAAATGACTCTGTCATCTCTTAGCCCCAGCTCAACACATATATTAGAAATGGAGTCGATAGACACATAATTGTCCCGAAGACAATGAACTGAATTGTATTGTATGAAGTAAAGATGCTAAAGGAAGGCATTGAAGTGTGGTTCATGAAAGTTTCATGGTGAACTAAAAATACTAAAACCTAAATGTGATGTCATGCTGCTAAGAATGCATCCTGACAAACCAAGTAATGGTAATATGAAACTATCCAAAACTTACGAAAAACAACATCCTTTCCGGGCCCTATAGGGTCAATTTGGTGGTCTTAGTGGTTGTCATAGAACGTAGTCCATGGGGAGCCTGTAGGAAATCTGCAAGGTACTTATAACAAATATTGGTGTTAGCTTTAGGATATGTTTTAGGAACTTTGCAGACATTACATAAGAATTGAGTGATGTGAGCATTAGTAGAAGATCAACACGGAACACATAAAGGTAGAGGGCATTATTTGTGCTAGCAAAATTTAGATAGCTCCAACAAAAGAATGGCGCCGTTGCTCTTAATGAGGACCCGGTATGTCCGAGGACCGGTGGATGGTCGATTCCTGGTGTGATGAGTGATTGACAACGTGGTGTGGATTGACGTTTCCCTTGGCTCAAGTATTGCAGGTGTAGAATGCGGCTTGGTTGCATTGGTGCAGGTGAAGAACAGGCGCGAAAGGTCTTAGCCATGGCGGCCTCCGAGGAGCGGAGAGACAAGTAGGCTTGGTTCGAGGGACCCGATGGCCGGTGGATCAAGTGCGGTTCACATGCTGGCAAGAACGAGCAAGGGGACGTGGTTCCGGTGCGAGGTAGCGGCTCACAACCGAAGCTCGTACGCGGACGAGAAGCCGGCGCAAGGTGGCGGCTAACAACCGAAGTTTGCGCACGGGGTTTGGTGATTTGGCCACAAAATCATCGGTGGACGGTTTCCCTTGGTTTGGGCCTCAAAACCAAGGACCGAGGACTCGACGTAGCGACGGCCCGGCCTGCCAGCCAGGGGCGGTCCAACCGCCCCCCAGGGACGGTGTGACCGGTCCCACCTGGGCAGGTCGCCCGTGAGCGTCGAGGAGCTTCGATCCGGAGGACACGCGGCGTGATCGCAAGGCTTGCGTCGGAGGGAAGTTAGCTTGCGGTGGAAGGTGTCCCAGCCGGAAAAATCTTCGCGGAAAATGTCATATTCGCCCCTGAGGGGTATGTATCGCTTAGGGGTAGTTTAGTCTTTCGAGCACCACCATTTGGACTATATAATAGACCCCCTAGGGGTGGTGGCTGTTATCTCTTCAAGTTTTCTCTTTGGTTTTCCTTTGAACTAGTTTTCCCTTCATCTCCTTCACCTAGAACTACTTCTAATCTTTCTTAGTTTTTGTATAGGTGAATTCATGGTTATGTGATGGAGTTTGTGTTGCTCATCTTTGTGCCATGATTTGATTTCCCGAGCTCCTTTTCTTTTTCCCATTTTCGGAGATATTTTCGGAGCCATTTTTGGGGGATTTTCGTTCTTCACTTTCTAGCCCGTTTTCTCTCGGATTTCTTTGGGGGAATCACGTATGAGTGCCTTGTGCCTCTTTTGCTGGTGATCCCTTGCCCCCAAACGCCGGGAATCGGTTTAGATTTGAAGTTTTCGGAATGAACTCGTGGAGGGTGTGTTCTTCGCTAGATTTGAAATCCCCGGAGTTCTAGGGAGTTAGAGGCCGAGATTTTTGGGGCATAGCCTCTCCTTGAGGTGTATATCATCTACCCAAAGTTTCGTCTCAAAACTCCAAGCCGTTTGGGAGATCCGTTCTCGAGTTGACCTTTTTCCCGTGCTGTCTGGCAAGACCGGTGCGACCGCCCTCGGATACCGGTGTGACCGCCCCTGGCAGGCAAGGGCGGTGCAACCGCCCCTGGAGAGAGGTGCAACCGCCCCTGGCTGAGAGTTGGTGATTCGTGTGGTTTTCGTTCGATTCGTGTTGGATTTGTTCGATTCATGTTCCGCTATGTTGATCTTGTTCCTAGGGTCAGTAGCCTCACAGTAGCTACGTGATCTTGGCAAGATCGGTTGGTAGGATTTGGAGTTGAGTTGGGAGTAGCCGGATTCGTGAGAGAAATTTTTATCGGCTCCCATTCACTCCCCCCCTCTCTGGTCGCCTAATCGGTCCTTCACTTAACCATGCATCTACGTAGTGAACCATTATGAATAGACATTAGCACTTAATCGATACTAGTTTCAATGCTAATTTTGGCTACACAAGATATTGGGTCACACACAACCTTATATCATTGTCTGAATCCCAACATCAGGGCAATCATGTGATTCTCCTTGATTTTCTTCATATATGACTAAGTTTATGTTAGTAATGCTCTCTACATTTGTTTTCTGCATCAATAATACATGAATGTCATCATCACCAGCTGATTTTAAGATTGCGTAGTGCTACCGTTATAGGTACACTTTTCCTTTGTACGTGCAATTTGATTATTAGCTGACACCCATATTGGGGTGCAGATGCATTGGCTTTGCATGCGTACGTCCATCAACCTGCTACCAAATTAAGGCCCACATCGAGCCATTTAGCTCTGAACACACTATAACAAGAAAGCGTTGAACACCGAGCTTCAATCCTTTCATCTTTAAAAGATGGTGATGACACTATTAATGACGATGGTACAACACGGCAAGGAAACCATATAAGTTATTGGACCAAAAAAGACTTGATCAGGATTACCTTTTAAGACTAAAGTAGGCATATGTTTGGCACATAAATGACTCCATCATCTCTTAACCCCAGCTCAACACATATATTAGAAATGGAGTCGATTCACACATAACTGTCTCGAAGACAATGAACTGAATTTTATTGTATGAAGTAAAGATGCTAAAGGAAGGCACTGAAGTGTGGTTGATGAAAGTTTCATGGTGAACTAAAAATACTAAAACCTAAATGTGATGGCATGCTGCTAAGAATGCATCTTGACAAACCAAGTAATGGAAATATGAAACTATCCAAAACTTACGAAAAACAACATCCTTTCCAGGCCTTATAGGGTCAATGTGGAGGTCTTAGTGATTGACATAGAACTTAGTCCATGGGGTGCCTTTTGGATATCTGCAAGGTACTTATAACAAATATTGGTGTTAGCTTCAGGATATGTTTTAGGAACTTTGCAGACATAACATAAGAATTGAGTGCTGTGAGCATTAGTAGAAGATCAATACATAATACATACAACTAGAGTTATTTATGCTAGCAAAATTTAGATAGCTCCAACAAAAGAAAGGCACAGTTGCTCCTAACCATGCATGTACGTAGTGAACCATGCAAAACTATGAGGTACTTATAACAAATATTGGTGTTAGCTTCAGGATATGTTTTAGGAACTTTGCAGACATAACATAAGAATTGAGTGCTGTGAGCACTAGTAGAAGATCAACACAGAACACATAAAGATAGAGAGCATTATTTGTGCTAGCAAAATTTAGACAGCTCCAACAAAGGAATGGCGCAGTTGCTCCTAACCATGCATGTACGTAGTGAACCATGCTGAATAACCATTAACACTTAATCGATACTATTTTCAATGCTAATTTTTGCTACAAAGGATATTGGGCCAGACACAACCATATATCATTGCCTGAATCCCAACAACTGGGCAATCATCTGATTCTCCTTGATTTTCATCATACATGTCTAGGTTTATGTTAGTAACACTCTCTACATTTGTTTCTTGCATCAATAATACATAAATATCATCATCACCAGCTGATTTCATGATCGCATAGTGCTACCGTTATAAGTACACTTTTCCTTTGTACGTGCAATTTAATTATTAGCTGACACCTATATTGGGGTGCAGATGCATTGGCTTTACATGCAGCCATCCATCAACATGCTACCAAATTAAGGCCCACATCTAGCCATTCAGTTCTGAACACACTAGAATAGGAAAGCCTTGGAAACCGAGCTTCAATGCTTTCATCTTTAAAAGATGGTCATGGCGCTATTAATGACGATGGTAGAACAGGGCAAGGAAACCATATAAGTTATTGGACCAAAAAAGACTTGATCATGAATAATTTTTAAGACCAAAGTAGTCATATGTTTGGCACATAAATGACTCTGTCATCTCTTAACCCCAGCTCAACACATATATTAGAAATGGAGTCGATAGACACATAACTGTCCCGAAGACAATGAATTGAATTGTATTGTATGAAGTAAAGATACTAAAGGAAGGCATTGAAGTGTGGTTCATGAAAGTTTCATGGTGAACTAAAAATACTAAAACCTAAATGTGATGTCATGCTGCTAAGAATGCATCCTGACAAACCAAGTAATGGAAATATGAAACTATCCAAAACTTACGAAAAACAACATCCTTTCCAGGCCCTATAGGGTCAATTTGGTGGTCTTAGTGGTTGCCATAGAACGTAGTCCATGGGGTGCCTGTAGGAAATCTGCAAGGTACTTATAACAAATATTGGTGTTAGCTTTAGGATATGTTTTAGGAACTTTGCAGACATTACATAAGAATTGAGTGCTGTGAGCATTAGTAGAAGATCAACATAGAACACATAAAGCTAGAGGGCATTATTTGTGCTAGCAAAATTTAGATAGCTCCAACAAAAGAATGGCGCCGTTGCTCTTAACCATGCATGTACGTAGTGAACCATGCTGAATAGACATTAGCACTTAATCGATACTAGTTTCAATGCTAATTTTGGCTACACAAGATATTGGGCCACACACAACCTTATATCATTGTCTGAAACTAACATCAGGGCAATCATGTGATTCTCCTTGATTTTCATCATATATGACTAAGTTTATGTTAGTAATGCTCTCTACATTTGTTTTCTGCATCAATAATACATAAATGTGATCATCACCAGCTGATTTTACATTGCGTAGTGCTACCGTTATAGGTACACTTTTCCTTTGTACGTGCAATTTGATTATTAGCTGACACCCATATTGGGGTGCAGATGCATTGGCTTTGCATGCGTCCGTCCATCAACCTGCTACCAAATTAAGGCCCACATCAAGCCATTTAGCTCTGAACACACTATAACAAGAAAGCGTTGAACACCGAGCTTCAATCCTTTCATCTTTAAAAGATGGTCATGGCACTATTAATGACGATGGTACATCACGGCAAGGAAACCATATAAGTTATTGGACCAAAAAAGACTTGATCAGGATTACCTTTTAAGACCAAAGTAGGCATATGTTTGGCACATAAATGACTCCGTCATCTCTTAACCCCAGCTCAACACATACATTAGAAATGGAGTCGATTCACACATAACTGTCTCGAAGACAATGAACTGAATTTTATTGTATGAAGTAAAGATGCTAAAGGAAGGCACTGAAGTGTGGTTGATGGAAGTTTCATGGTGAACTAGAAATACTAAAACCTAAATGTGATGGCATGCTGCTAAGAATGCATCTTGACAAACCAAGTAATGGAAATATGAAACTATCCAAAACTTACGAAAAACAACATCCTTTCCAGGCCTTATAGGGTCAATGTGGAGGTCTTAGTGATTGCCATAGAACTTAGTCCATGGGGTGCCTTTAGGAAATCTGCAAGGTACTTATAACAAATATTGGTGTTAGCTTTAGGATATGTTTTAGGGAGAGTTAAATGCATGAGGGGCCCTTAAACTTGTCGCGTTGTGCCACTTAGGTCCATGAACTTGGAAAATTGAAATTCAGCACCCGGTACTTGTTAAAGCGTGCCATTTAGGTCCATACCCCTTCATAATCTGACCTAGCATGCTGACATGGCGCCACATTGGATGACTATTTGCAAAAAAGGCCTCTAAATTTATCATCTTCTACTGTTAGGTCCTCGCCTCCTCCAATCTCGCTGGCAATAATGGCGGCACCGGTGGCTGACGATGCTGCAGCCACAGGGCGACGCGGCCTCGCCTCTTCCACATCCTCGCCCGCACCCGGTCCATCGCCGACCCCTTCTTCTACCTCCCATCGCCATTTTCTTCCATCAAACACAACACAGTGACACCGTCCGCCATGGGGAAGTTGCTCGAGCACCTCCGTCGTGGCCTTGGACTGGTGCCTGGCATCCGCGACCGCGTCCCTGGGGAAGCACCTAGACGCCATTCTTGTCCTCTGGAGGTGAATCGTCGGCGTTGAGGCGGAAGAAGGCGACGGTGAGCTCGGGCATCCGCGCGCGGGATTCAAAATCACGTGTGATTTAGAGGCTTCCAGTTGATGAGGAGGCGACGGGGAAGTCGAGAATGATGTGGAGGAGGTTTAGGCGGCGGGAATCGAGGATTGGTGGACTGCCGACGGTGAATTTGGCCGGCGATTAGGCTCTGTTCGTGGAGGCGCTCGAGCAGTGCCACATCTGCCTTGGGCTTCTTGCCGTCCTTCTGCTTCCCCGACGACTTCTTCTCCTCGCCCAGCGCCGCCTCCGTCTTCTTCTCCTCGGCCAGTGCAACGGCGGCGGACACCATCCGATGCCTTCACGTCGTTCCCCTCCTCGCCTGAGGCCGCCCGACCGGCTGCACCACGCGCCGCCCAGCCGGCCACCGCAAGGCTCGCCCCGCCGCACCGCGCTCACTGCTCGCACGAGTGGTGAGGCCCCACGACGGGCTCGCGCAGCCAGCGGCGGGAGCTCGCCCGCACGGTTGCCGATGGACGGCAGTAGGAGCTCGCCCAATTGGGGCAAGAGCAGGGGCGACCGGAGATGGGGGCAGCTGGCCGGAGTTGGGGGAGACGAGCGCTGGCTTCCGGAACTCACATGTGCGGCTGCCAGAGCTCACCTCCGCGGCTGCCGGTGGCCGGCGGCCGGAGCTCGCCTAATGGGGCAGGGCAGGGGCAACGGGCATGGGTGTTTTTATTTGGAGGTCGTTTTTGCAAATAGTCATCCCATGTGGCGCCATGTCAGCCTGCCAGGTCAGATTATGAAGGGTATGGACCTAAATGACACACTTTAACAAGTATCGGGTGCTGAATTTCGATTTTCCAAGTTCATGGACCTAAGTGGCACAGCGCGACAAGTTTAAGGACCCCTCATGCATTTAACTCTTTTAGAAATTTTGCAAACATAACATAAGAATTGAGTGCTGTGAGCATTAGTAGAAGATCAATACAGAATACATACAACTAGAGAGCATTATTTATGCTAGCAAAATTTAGATAGCTCCAACAAAAGAAAGGCACAGTTGCTCCTAACCATGCATGTACGTAGTGAACCATGCAAAACTATGAGGTACTTATAACAAATATTGGTGTTAGCTTCAGGATATGTTTTAGGAACTTTGCAGACATAACATAAGAATTGAGTGCTGTGAGCATTAGTAGAAGATCAACACAGAACACATAAAGCTAGAGAGCATTATTTGTGCTAGCAAAATTTAGATAGCTCCAACAAAGGAATGGCACAGTTGCTCCTAACCATGCATGTACGTAGTGAACCATGCTGAATAACCATTAACACTTAATCGATACTATTTTCAATGCTAATTTTGGCTACAAAGGATATTGGGCTAGACACAACCATATATCATTGCCTGAATCCCAACATCTGGGCAATCATCTGATTCTCCTTGATTTTCATCATACATGTCTAGGTTTATGTTAGTAACACTCTTACATTTGTTTCCTGCATCAATAATACATAAATATCATCATCACCAGCTGATTTCATGATCGCATAGTGCTACCGTTATAAGTACATTTTCCTTTGTACGTGCAATTTAATTATTAGCTGACACCCATATTGGGGTGCAGATGCATTGGCTTTACATGCGAGCCGTCTGAGGACCGGGTGTGTCCGAGGACCGGTGGATGGTCGCTTCCTGGTGTGATGAGTGATTGACAACGTGGTGTGGACTGACGTTTGCCTTGGCTTAAGTATTGTAGGTGTAGAATGCGGCTTGATTGCATTGGTGCAGGTGAAGAACAGGCGTGAAAGGTCTTAGCCATGGCGGCCTCCAGGGATTGGAGACACAAGTAGGCTTGGTTCGAGGGACCCGGTGGCCAGATGGATCAAGTGCGGTTCACATGGTGGAAAGAACGAGCAAGGCAGCATGGATCCAGTGCGAGGTAGTGGCTCACAACCGAAGCTCGTACGCAGACGTGAAGCCGGTGCAAGGTGGCGGCTAACAACCGAAGCTTGTACGCGGGGTTTGGTGATTTGGCCACAAAATCATCAGGAGGACGGTTTCTTGGTTTGGGCCTCAAAACCAAGCCGAGGACTTGGCATGGAGGTAACGGCCCATCGGGAGGAGCCGTGCGCGTCCTCCGTGCGTGTCAAGGAGCCTAGAACGGAGGACACGCGGCATGGCCGCAAAGCTTGCGTCACAGGGAAGCAAGGTTGCGGCAGATGCGGTCCGGGCCGGAGGAATATTCGTGACTATGACAAATTTGCCCCTGAGGGGTATGTATCGCTTAGGGGTAGTTTAGTACTTAGGACTCCACCACTTGGACTACATATAGGAGGTGGTAGTCATCTAGTCATGTCATCTCTTTGGTTATCCATTTCCCCTTCCCTTTCATGCTCTCCACCTAGAACTATTTTCTTGAGTGTCGGTGTTGTACCGTCGATCCTACCGAGGGGTATCCCGAGGTAGTAGAGTTTCAGGTGGGTTTCGCCGAGATTAGGAACGCAAAGGCTAAAAGACTAAGGATTTTAGACAGGTTCGGGCCGCTTAGATGGCGTAATACCCTACGTCCTGTATGGTGGTTTGTATTGATGAGATCGTATCTTTGGAGGGGGTCCCTGCCCAGCGTTATATACACGGCGGGCAGGGTTACAAGGTCGGTTTCGAGTAGAATCCTAACCTATTACAACTCGTAGAGTGCTTTACAAGCCAATCTGAGTAGTTTACAAGTGATACGACTAGTTTCCATAACGAGAAGAGTCCTTGCAGTACTCTACTCGCAGTCTTCACGCCTGGTACGACTCCTTCTAGAGATAATCCATGCGTCCCGGTGGGCCCATGGTCGTCCCTCCAACAAGCCCCCAAGCGCTTCATCGTCGAGTATAATCAACCGAGTGTTTACCAAGCCAATCGAGTGCTTTTTCGAGTTCTTCGAGTACTTGATCGGTCTTGGACAGGTCTTGGTTGTCACGAGGCCATGAGGTGCTTAAGCCCCACCTATATTGATCAAATCAGTAGTCTTCAAAATATTATATGGTGTGCGATAAAAATCGCACTCCATATGGAGTAGCCCCCGAGCCTTAAGTTGAATCGAAGAATCAGGTTGAGGATCCACAGAATCTTGAATCTTGATCTTGTTCTTGAAATGTGCAATTTTGAAAAAATTGCACTTGATATCAAGTAGCCCCCGAGCCTTGGGTTGAATCAAAGATCAAGCCGAGGGTCTTTGAGGACCCGGTGTATCCGAGGACCGGTGGATGGTCGCTTCTTGGTGTGATGAGTGACTGACAACGTGGTGTGGATTGACGTTTCCCTTGGCTCAAGTATTGCAGGCGTAGAATGCGGCTTGGTTGCATTGGTGCAGGTGAAGAACAGGCGCGAAAGGTCTTAGCCATGGCGGCCTCTGAGGAGCGGAGAGACAAGTAGGCTTGGTTCGAGGGACCCGGTGGCTAGTGGATCAAATGCGGTTCACATGCTGGCAAGAACGAGCAAGGGGACGTGGTTCCGGTGCGAGGTAGCGGCTCACAACCGAAGCTCATACGTGGACGAGAAGCCAGTGCAAGGTGGCGGCTAACGACCAAAGCTTGCGCGCGGCGTCTGGTGATTTGGCCACAAAATCATCGGTGGACGGTTTTCCTTGGTTTGGGCCTCAAAACCAAGGCCGAGGACTCAATGAGGCGAAGATGGGCCACTGGGCTGTGGCATCAGCCAGGGGCGGTTTAACCACCCCCCAGGGGCGGTTTAACCGCCTCCCCCTAGGCCGGCCCAAAAACGGCGTCGAGGAGCTTCGATCCGGAGGACACGCGGCGTGACTGCAAGGCTTGCATCGGAGGGAAGCTAGCTTGCGGTGGAAGGTGTCCCAGCCGGAAAATATCTGAAAACCAAATGTCAAATTTGCCCCTGAGAGGTATGTATCACTTAGGGGTAGTTTAGTCTTTAGAGCACCACCACTTGGACTACTAATAGGCCCTCCAGGGCATGGTGGCTGTAAGCTCTTCTAGTTATCTCTTTAGTTCTCTTTGGTTTTTCCTTTGAACTAGTTTCCCCCTTCATCCCCTCCCCTAGAAGTACTTTGAATCATTCCTAGTTTGTATAGGTGAATTCATGGGTTGTTGATTGAGTTTGTGCTGCTCATCTTTGTGCCATGATTTGAATCCACGAGCTCTTTTTCTTTTTCCTATTTTTGGAGGTATTTTCGGAGCTATTTTTGGGAGATTTTTGTTCTTCACTTCCTAGGGTGTTTTCTCTCGGATTTCTTTGGGGGATTCACATATGAGTGCCTTGTGCCTCTTTTGCTGGTGATATCTTGCCCCCAAATGCCGGGAATCGCTTTGGATTTGAAGTTTTCGGGATGAACTCGGAGTGGATGTGTTCTTCACGAGATCTGAGATTTCGGGAGTTCTAGTGTGTTTGAGGCCGAGATTTTTGGGGAATATACTCCACTGGAGGTGTACATCATCTCCCCAAAGTTTCGTCTCAAGAGCTCAAGCCGTTTGGGAGATCGATTCACGAGTTGACTTTTTCCCGAGAGCTCCCAGGCCAGGCCGGTTAAACCGCCCCTAAGGAGGTTAAACCGCCCCTGGCTGGGTAGAGAAGGTTTTGCCTTGTTTTGTGTTCGTTTCGATCGATTCGAGTTCCGCTGCGTCTTTCTTGTTCCTTGGGTCAGTAGCTTGACAGTGGCTACGTGATCTTGGCAAGATCGCTTTCGCAGGAGTCGGAGTTGATTTGGGAGAATAGCCGGATTGGTTGGAAAGAATTTTTATCGGCTCCCATTCACTCCCCCCTCTCTGGTCGCCGTTTCGGTCCTTCAATTGGTATCAGAGCCGGTTACGGGTCTTTGCGACTCTAACCAGTCTAAGATCCAAAGATGGCATACCAAGATCGAGGTTCCGGGCCTCCGCACTTCGATGGGAAGAACTACCTGAACTGGGTTGCGCGTATGGGCGCTTTCTTGCGAGGCAAAGGAAAGTTGCTGTGGGATATGACCAAAGATGAAAACTATGTCAATACCACCAACTTAGATGCCCAGGATGCAAAGGATAAGTTTGAGGCAAACGCTAGAGCTGTTGACTACTTGTTCCGTGCTTTGTCTGCCGAGGAGTTTGAGCGAGCTTTGGGCGAGGACCTAGCTAGGCATATCTGGCAGAAGCTCAAGGTAGCCCACGGTGGTGATAGCCATGTGAAGGCTAGGCTTTTCTCGATGTATCGGAGAGAGTATGAAAATTTCGCTCACTTGCCTGGAGAGTCTGTTGATGCTTTGTTTCAGCGTTTCACTTCCATTGTCAACAACATGAAAGCCAACATTACCGTACTCCCATACTCGGATCATGACAGAGCTATCAAGCTCTTGCAAGCACTTGATAGATCCGTGTGGGGTGCCAAGGTTGAGGCGATCATGGAGTCGGCAAACTATGAAACTTTGTCTGTTGGTGAGCTTTTCTCGAAGTTGAAGTCTTCTGAGGTTGACAGACAGCTGCTTGCCAAGGCTAAGAGTCCGACTGATCCCCATAGTCTGGCTCTAGTCGGTGGCTCTGGATATGGACATGCTAACACTCCCAGACACTTTGCTTTGTCTTCTCTTGTGTCTCTTCCAGACGAAGAATATGAGGTGCTGAGCGAGGAGGATCTCGCGTTGCTCACGAGGAGGTTCGAGCGGATGTACCAGAACCGGAAGGGTTCGAGGCGTGCCGGGAGTACGTGCTACAGATGCGGGAAGATGGGCCACTTCATCGCCGAGTGCCCCGAGGAGATCAAGAACGACTACAACCACAAGCACCGCCCGCGAGACGACCACAAGCACCGTCCCAAGGACGAGTACCGCTCCAAGCACAAGAACAAGGACGAGAGAAGGTCGAAGAACAAGCATGGTGGACACAAGAAGAACCGATCTCGAGCGATGGTGGCAGATGCGAGCGACATCGACACAAGCTCTACCAACACGTCGTCAAGCTCAAGCAGCGAAGATGAAGACCGCGGCCACCGCAAGGAGAAGAAGAACTTGAACCGCAACTTCAACGGCATCTCCTTCGCCGCTGTCGACTACTGCACCATGGCGCACGACTCCGTGAAGAGCAAGGACGACTCCGACTCCAACTCCGAGGATGAGGTATTGACCGATCCCACTAGAGCAGTTGGTCGATAACCGTGATGATGTGCTTAGGAAGACCAACAAGGAGAATAAAGAGTTTAGGTCTTTGCTAGGAGAGTCCAAGGATAGAGTGGCTGAGCTTGAGACCTTGCTTTCTGAGACTGGAAAGAAGGCGATGGAGTTTGAGTCTTTGCTTTGCGAGTCTAGGGAGAGAGCAGCTAAGCTTGAGTCAGAGATTGCTGTGTTGAAAGATGCTCCTCTTGTGTCTGATGAAATTGAATGCTCGTTCTGTGATGTGCATCTTGCTGATCTGGTTGTGCTTAAGGAGAAACACATGACATGCTTAGATGAACTAGAAGGTGCTAGGGTTGAGCTTGCTGAGTTGAAGTCTAGATCATCTTTGCTAGGTGCTTGTACTTCCTGTCCTGCTTTGCATGCTCAGTTGCTTGAATCACGTACCATGATTAGTTCACTTGAAGCTCGATTGAAATCTCCTATTGCAAACTCTTGTTCTGCTTGTGATGTTGTGGCTTTGAAGAATGTTGAGCTAGAACAGTGTGTGAATCTTTTGCAAGATGAAAATGATGAGTTGCGACAGTGTTTGGGTTGGTTGTCGGGTCGCGAGCCTCAGCTTAAGATGTTGATTGCTGGTTTTAAGAGAGCTGATGGTCGTGGTCTGGGTTCTGAGAAAGTTGGTGAGAGTGGTGGTGAGAAAGAGAGAGAACCTGAGAGCTCCACAACAAACATTCCCACAAACCCACCAAAAGCCATTCTCAAGAACACCTTCACACACAAACCCAACCACCTGCTAAACAAGCTTGACACCACTCCAGATCCTCCTGAGTTTCCACCAAAGACAAACAACTTTCACAGGAGAGTGACCTTTGTGAGGAGTGGGGTTTACCAGAAGAAAGAGCCGAGAGAAACCCCAAAGCCAAATCTAGTCCGTTCCATTGTGAGCATTGTGGAAGGGATGGACACCTTGAGGAGTTCTGTTGGAGGAAGAAGAGGGAGGTGAGAAGAGAGAAGGAGGTGGGGAACAGGGACATGTACTACTCTTCCCTTAATGTGCCTGTGTCTCGTTCACCCTGGCCGAGAGGAGAGGCCTTTGTGCGCACAGTTCCTTCGTTTGGCAGTCGTGGTGTTCCAGCTAGTCGTGAGTTTGCTAGGCGGCCTCCGGTTCGTGGTCAGTTTGGTTCAGGGAGGTTCGACCGTAGCTTCGAGGTGAGGAGAGAGTCTAGACCACGTTTTCCCCCGTGTGGTGCTAGAGGTCCGATGGTGAGAGACGAGAGGGTTTCACGTGGTAGAGTTGATTTTGCTAACCCCTCTTTTGAGCAGATGGCCTGACACTGGTTTGACTCATTTTGTGCTAACCCCAGTGTCGAGTCATTCGCTCATTCTCGTTCTTGCTTTTGATTGTGCAGGTGGGAGGCTTGGAGAACTTTTGGTTGATGGATTCTAGCTGTTCGAGACATATGACAGGTAATAGGAAGTAGTTCTCCAGTCTCACCCCGATGGTGTCCAGGCAGTACATCACTTTCGGGATAAGGGTAGAGGTAGAGTGTTGTCTGAGGGTGCTATTCAGGTAAGCGACAATTTTATGTTGAAGCGGGTTGCTCTTGTCAAGAATCTTGGTTTTAATTTGCTTTCAGTTTCTCAGCTTCTTGATGAGGGTTATGAGGTTCGATCTAAGAGTGGTGATTCTGGAATTCTTGATTCTCGAGGTGACCTTGTGTGTATGATCATTCCCGAGGGACATATTTTTCGTGCTGATTTTTCTCGATCTTTTGGTCCTTCACGGTGTTTGATCGCTGGTACTTCTTCTGAGCTTTGGAAGTGGCATAGGAGATTGGGTCATGTGAGCTTTGATTTACTCACACGCTTGAGTGCTCTTGACCTTATCCGAGGATTGCCCAAGCTCAAGTTCGAGAAAGATTTGGTTTGTTCACCTTGCAGGCATGGTAAAATGGTTGCTGCTTCCCATCCACCTTTGACAGATGTTATGACTGAGCGTCCAGGGGAGCTTTTGCATATGGACTTGGTTGGTCCCGCTCGCGTTCGTTCAGTTGGTGGGAAGTGGTATGTTCTTGTGGTTGTGGATGACTTTTCTCGGTATGCTTGGGTGTTCTTTTTGGCGTCGAAGGATGAGACATTTGATTTTGTTCGAGATCTGATTTTGAGGTTGAAAAACGAGAGTAATAGTGGTGCCATGAGAGCTATATGCAGTGACAATGGTACGGAATTTAAGAACACTCGTTTTGATGCCTGTTGTCGTGATCTTGGTCTCGAACATCAATACTCTTCGCCATATGTTGCTTGTCAAAATGGAGTTGTTGAAAGAAAGAATCGAACACTTTGTGAGATGGCTAGGACGATGCTAGATGAGCATAGGACTCCTAGGAAGTATTGGGCAGAAGCAGTGAATACAGCTTGTTATGTTTCAAATCGGATTTTCCTTCGTGCTTTCAAGAAGAAAACTTGCTATGAGCTTTTCCATGGTCGTTCCCCCCGTGTGAGTCACTTTCGGGTTTTTTGGTTGCAAGTGTTTCATTCTGAAGAAAGGAAACTTGGACAAGTTTGAGTCTCGTTCGATGGATGGAATTTTTCTTGGTTATGCTAATCATTCTCGAGCATATCGTGTGCTCAATCTTGAGACTAACCAAATCATGGAGACTTGCGAAGTCACCTTCGACGAGACCATTCCATGTAGCTCTTCTGTCTTTGAGTGTGCAGGTGATGATAAACTGGGACAACCCATTTTGAGGAAGAACAGCCTGATGATGAAGATGATGAAGAGAATCTTGCACCGTGTGGAGATCATGTACCTTCTACTTCCACTACTACCACGACGTTCGACGACGGCCCCACTGCTACACCTTCGTCGAGTCGCGCACATGATCGAGTTCAAGTGGAAGCTGATGTTGAGGGGGAGGCAATCTCGAGGCGAGAAGCTCCCCGGCTGGTACAGAGGGATCATCCACCTTCAAAGATCATCGAGAACTTGGATGAACGTACTACACGGTCGAGGTCACAGAACATCTCTCATTATGCTCATTCTGCTTTTGTCGCGTCTTTTGAGCCCAAAAATGTTGGACACGCTTTATCTGATTCTGATTGGGTCAATGCCATGCATGAAGAGCTTGAAAACTTTGAGAGAAATCAGGTGTGGAAGTTAGTAGAACCACCTCCAAATTGCCATCCTATAGGAACCAAGTGGGTGTTCAAAAACAAGAAGGATGAGGGTGGTGAGATAGTGAGAAACAAAGCGAGGTTGGTTGCTCAGGGGTTTTCGCAGCAGGAGGGTATAGATTATGAGGAGACATTTGCTCCTGTTGCCCGTTTGGAGGCAATTCGGATCCTTCTAGCATTTGAAGTTGCTAAAGGGTTCAAATTGTACCAAATGGATGTGAAGAGTGCCTTCTTGAATGGGGTGATCGAGGAAGAAGTGTATGTGAGGCAGCCCCCGGGTTTTGAGAGTGAGAGATACCCACATCGAGTATACAAACTCCACCGAGCTTTATCTGGCCTAAAGCAAGTACCCAGAGCGTGGTATGGCAGGTTGAGGGGGTTCTTGCTTAGCAAGGGGTTTGTGATGGGGAAGGTTGATAAAACGCTCTTCTTGTTGAGAAATAACAATGATCTTTTAATCGTTCAGATTTACGTGGATGATATCATTTTTGGTGGCTCTTCTCATGATCTTGTTGCCAAGTTTGCAGGCGATATGAGCAGGGAATTTGAGATGTCGATGATGGGAGAGTTGCAGATGTTTTCTCGGGCTGTGGATCAAGCAAACCAAGGATGGGATGTTCGTGCACCAAAGCAAGTACACCAAGGACATTCTCAAGAAATTCGACATGAGCGACTCCAAGCCGATGACTACGCCGATGAGTATGACTACAGCTTTGGATGCGGATGAGGACGGAGAACCAGTGGACCAGAAGGAGTACCGGAGCATGATTGGCTCCCTCCTCTACTTGACGGCGACGAGGCCAGACATACAGTTCAGCGTGTGTCTGTGCGCTCGTTTTCAGGCTTCACCGAGGACTTCACATCGTCAGGCCGTCAAGCGGATTTTCAGGTATCTCAAGTTTACTTCCTGAGCTGGGTCTTTGGTACTTTGCTGATTCCACACTTGCACTTCATGGTTTTTCTGATGCGGATTTTGCTGGATGTCGTGTTGATTGCAAGTCTACTTCAGGTCAGTGTCAGTTTCTTGATTCGTCTCTTGTGTCTTGGTCTTCTCGCAAGCAGTCTAGTGTAGCTCAATCCACCACAGAGGCTGAGTATGTTGCTGCTGCTAGCTGTTGTTCTCAGTTGCTTTGGATCACCTACACCTTGAGATATTTTGGATTAGACATGTCCCATGTTCCACTTCTTTGTGATAGCACCAGTGCCATCAGCATAGCCAAAAATCCCGTGCTTCATTCCAAAACCAAACACATAGAAGTGAGGTACCACTTTCTGAGAGATCATGTGGAGAAAGGAGATATTGAGCTTGCCCATGTTTCTATCAAAAACCAGCTTGCAGACATTTTCACTAAGCCACTTGACCAAGCTACCTTCACCCGCTTGCGAGGGGAACTTGGTGTGTGTGCGTTTTTCTGAGCTGAGTTTTGGAGGCTTCTCTTGTAGCATATGTATACTATTGTACCATCTTTGTATCTTGATGTACATTTTTCTTGCTTTCGTATCTTGATTTCATCTTTTGTATCATATCTTAAGATGAGCTTCTCCTATATGCAGTGATTGCTACAACTTACTGCATTTTAGAGTTTAGGCAGACTGGCTAGGGATTGATTATATGGATGGCTATGCTCTTGATGGTTTTGATATATCTTCTTTTGAGATAGTCTCTTTTTGAATTAAAATGACAAACTGAACTTAAACTCTTTCACCCATGATTAAATGCCTTTGCATGTCTTGTTTGAGCCGAAATGGCTATATCTTGCTTAAGATCATGCTAGGATGTGATATTCTTTTCAATTGGGTCAAAGACCTTTGTCATTGTAAATGTTTAGCCCATGCTTTATCTTGTGGAGGAGCATAAGCTTCTTTTTGTCGCAAAGACCTTTCATGTACCATGCTTAATTTGAAAAACTTGAAAAATGAGATGTCTATGCATGAAAGAAGAAAGATGAGAAAAAAGATATATTTGCAGAAAATTATGCTCATGTCTCTATGCTTTCACCATTGCACACACTTGCACACATGGGTGCTAAGCGGTTGCATGTTGTTTGCCGGAGAAGTCTCCCATGAGAAGTGAACACATGGCTCCGTGCTTTGACATGACATGAGGTAGAACTTGGGCGTTTATGATGATCTTTTGTCAAGAATGCTTGTCCTTTCATATTTTTGGTGAGATGAAGTTCATTTTTGCTTGAACAATCCATGGTTAGGACTTTGCTCATGTGGTGACATTTTTGATAAAACTACACAACTTGCTCATGACTTTGTCAATTGGATATATGTCTTCACCTTCTTGATGGCAATGCCTATGACACATGATGAACTATCTTGTTTGCCTCTTCTCTAACTTGTAGCATTTGTATTGCTCATTGTATATTTGAGAAGCTTGTAGTTGCATTTTGTACATTTTTCCTTGATTTGTGCATTGTCAACAAGGGGGAGAATTTCTGGAGCATTTTGCAAGGGGGAGAAGTTGCTGAATTGGTGAGAAAGTTTTTGCGCTAGAATTTGTTGGATTTGTGTGAGAGATTGAGAGTTTTGCCCAAGTGAGAGTTTTTAAAAATCTGTGAAAGTTCTGAGAGTTTGAGCATTGGAATATCTTGCTGGGCATATTTGGAAGGTTTTCAAGTTGAAACGGCATCGTTGCGAGTTTGCTTGTGCAAATTTTGCACTTTTGGGTTTGGTCATCTGCCAACCGCCCCTGTGCTGAGTGCACATGATTTGTGAAAGTTTGAGCGATTTCGAGTGTTTTTCGCATGCACAAGTTCACTTGTTCAAGGGGAGTTGCATCTTTGCAGGGGCAGTGCTTTGAGTGTTCTGAAAAGTGAATTGGAAATTTGTGATTTGTGCTTTTGCTCTTTTGCCGATGGTGTTGAGCCCTTTCGCTTCTTCTTGAAGGGTCGGCGTTTCTAGAGCTTTCTCTTGCGAAGTGACTTTGTTCTCGGCTTGTTCTTGCTTTTAGTCACTTGCTTGAGTCTTGTTTTCGATTTCTTTTATATTTTCTTTTACTCTAAATGGTTACTATGTGTGTGTTGTCAATGCACTCATCAAGGGGGAGATTGAGGACCCGGTGTATCCGAGGACCGGTGGATGGTCGCTTCCTGGTGTGATGAGTGATTGACAACGTGGTGTGGATTGACGTTTCCCTTGGCTCAAGTATTGCAGGTGTAGAATGCGGCTTGGTTGCATTGGTGCAGGTGAAGAACAGGCGCGAAAGGTTTTAGCCATGGCGGCCTCCGAGGAGCGGAGAGACAAGTAGGCTTGGTTCGAGGGACCCGGTGGCCAGTGGATCAAGTGCGGTTCACATGCTGGCAAGAACGAGCAAGGGGACGTGGTTCCAGTGTGAGGTAGTAGCTCACGATCGAAGCTTGTACGTGGACGAGAAGCCGGTGCAAGGTGGCGGCTAACGACTGAAGCTTGCGCGCGGGGTTTGGTGATTTGGCCACAAAATCATCGGTGGACGGTTTTCCTTGGTTTGGGCCTCAAAACCAAGGCCGAGGACTCGACAAGGCGAAGATGGGCCACTGGGCTATGGGATCAGCCAGGGGCGGTTTAACCGCCCCCCAGGGGCGGTTTAACCGCCTCCCCCTGGGCCGGCCCAAAAACGGTGTCGAGGAGCTTCGATCCGGAGGACACGCGGCGTGACTGCAAGGCTTGCGTCGGAGGGAAGCTAGCTTGCGGTGGAAGGTGTCCCAGCCAGAAAATATCTGAAAACCAAATGTCAAATTTGCCCCTGAGGGGTATGTATCACTTAGGGGTAGTTTAGTCTTTAGAGCACCACCACATGAACTACTAATAGGACCCAGGGCATGGTGCCTGTAAGCTCTTCTAGTTATCTCTTTAGTTCTCTTTGGTTTTTCCTTTGAACTAGTTTTTCCCTTCATCCCCTCCACCTAGAACTACTTTGAATCATTCCTAGTTTGTATAGGTGAATTCATGGGCTGTTGATTGAGTTTGTGCTGCTCATCTTTGTGCCATGATTTGAATCCACGAGCTCTTTTTCTTTTTCCTATTTTGGAGGTATTTTTGGAGCTATTTTTGGGGGATTTTCGTTCTTCACTTCCTAGGGCGTTTTCTCTCGGATTTCTTTGGGGGATTCACATATGAGTGCCTTGTGCCTCTTTTGCTGGTGATATCTTGCCCCCAAACGCCGGGAATCGCTTTGGATTTGAAGTTTTCGGGATGAACTCGGAGTGGATGTGTTCTTCACGAGATCTGAGATTCCGGGAGTTCTACTGTGTTTGAGGCCGAGATTTTTGGGGAATATACTCCACTGGAGGTGTACATCATCTCCCCAAAGTTTCGTCTCAAGAGCTCAAGCCGTTTGGGAGATCGATTCATGAGTTGACTTTTTTCCGAGAGCTCCCAGGCCAGGCCGGTTAAACCGCCCCCCCCCGGCGGTTAAACCGCCCCTAGGGAGGTTAAACCGCCCCTGGCTAGGTAGAGAAGGTTTTGCCTTGTTTCGGTTCGATTTGTGTTCGTTTCGATTGATTCGAGTTCCGCTGCGTCTTTCTTGTTCCTAGGGTCAGTAGCTTGACAGTGGCTACGTGATCTTGGCAAGATTGCTTTTGGAGGAGTCAAAGTTGATTTGGGAGAATAGCCGGAATGGTTGGAAAGAATTTTTATCGGCTCCCATTCACTCCCCCCCCCTCTCTGGTCGCCGTTTCTGTCCTTCAGTCTTGATTTAGTCTTCATTCTTCAGAAAAATAAAAATTCCAATTCCTTTACTACCATGCAGCCCCCGAGCCTTGAACTATATGGACATATAGAAAAGGATCAAGTCGCGAGACTGACAGAGTATAGTTTTAGTGTATATGAGTAATGATTCCAAATTTTCGAAAGTAAAGGAAAATAAAACTAATTGTTTTTCCAGGTTGGTCCCTGAAAAAATCAATTAATTTAAAATCTGATCCCTCAAAAAATGGAAAAAACCTGTAACTGTAGCCTTTGAATACCAAGCGGCGCGCCCACCAATATATGTGAACCATTAGGGAAAATGAAACCCTAATCGCCGCCAAAACACAGACGCCGCGAATCTCTCTTGAGCGACAAAATTCCTCAAGCCCCCGAGCGAAGTAATCAGCCAGCCCCCGAGCGAAGAATCATCCAATCCTAGATCTTGCCGTCAAGGTTGTAGTTCATCATTAGCCAGAATGACATCCAGGAAGGACAAGAAGACCAGCCGTGGTGAATCTCGCAGGAAAGAGGTGAAGCTGCCGTCGTCAAAGCGCGGCAAGTTGCAGAAAAGATCGCATCCAGTGCCCAATACCTATATGAAGGCGTCCAAGGCAACTGAAGAGCATCTCCAGAAGTTGGTCACTGATGGTTTCCTCAAGGAACAACAAGTTCTTCAGTGGGAGATTCCTGGAGCATCGGAAAAGGCCCCAATGGTTCCAGTGGATAAAACACTCATGTTTAGCCACTTCATCCTGATGGGATTAGGCCTCCCGACTTGTGATTTCCTCCGAGGTCTGTTATTCTTCTATGGATTGGAGCTTCCCAATCTGACACCCAATGGGATTCTCCAGATTTCCATTTTCGTGTTCTTTTGCGAAGCTTTCCTGGGAATCAGGCCGCACTTCCAACTGTTCAGGAGATTATTCCAGTGCAAGCCTCAACCCAAGAAAGATGCCACATGTCCTGTTGGCGGAGCCGGCTTTCAGTTGCGGCAAGATGCAAAGGACATATATCTGGAGTACGATATGTTCAGCAGCCATTCTGGGTGGAAGGAGCAATGGTGGTATGTTGGGGATCATGAACCCAAGCTGCCCGAGTGGACTGGAGTCGCTCCGGTAGACTTCCCCGAGTGGAAGAGTTTACCCACCATTGCAGAAAACATCCAGATTCCACAACTACTCGTCCGCATTGCCAAGCTAAAACAAGATGGTGTAACAGGAGCCTCCGTGGTATATTCATGGATTAAACGCCAAGTTCAACCACTCGCGCAAAAATACCGCTGGGGCTTCGAGTACAGAGGACAAGAAGATCCTTCAAGGATGAGTCATGAAGAACTCACTGAAGAGGAGATCATGCAGCGAGTACAAATGCTGATGCCAAAGGTCGACGTTGTGCCATATCTCCCCAAGCTTTTTGATGCCGCGAATCCACCCAATCCGGTAAGTATAATACTATATTGAAATGTCATATGTCTCTGTACAATTACCACTCTAATAATAGAATTATCTGATTATGCAGGAGGATGTAGATTTATTCTTCTCATGGCCCCTCATGCCCGATCAGGTTCCCACAGGTGCGGATCCAAAATTTTGCTTCCATCTCACCTGCGGAGACCCCCTATGCAAGGCTCAGATGATTCAGAATCATCACTCCATTCGAGTGATTTTGAAGATTTCCAAATAATGCCTCGTGCAAAGGGTGGTGATCAAGGCACTTCCAATGCAGATCTGCTGGATAGGGGCAAAGGTATATCTTTTCCAGCAGATGCCCGGAGGAAAAGAGCCGTGCGCAAGAGGAAACTTATCACCTCAAGGACAACTTCCTCCGAGTCAACTGTCAGCGACAAACTCCGGTAAGTGTACCAGTGAATATACTAGTCGTCGAAATAAGAGTAGTGTAAATAACCACTCATTATCATATATACTTGTGTTCAATTGTAGGCCTGACAATGATGAAGATCCAGAAAACCAGCCGGAGATAAGCTCGAAGCCCCCGAGCCCATTGAAGGACCCTGCGCCTAGAAATCGAAACCTTGAACATCTTGCCAGGCCCAGAAGTCGAGAGTACTGAGGCCGTGGGTGATCCATCACCCGTGAGTCCGAAGAAAATTCCCGAGTCAAGTGCCAGTGAAGTCGTTATGCCTTCACTGGTATTTGGCGAGCCGCAAATACCAGACAAGAAGTCTAAAAGGTAATCAAGTCTACCCATAATCAAGTCTTGAATCATAATAGAGTAGTAATTTTGATATTTCCAATCGTTGTCTTTATAGGAAATCTGCTCCCTTGCCGCCAAGGAAGAAGGCCAAGGTTTCAACCGAAGGGCCTCGTACTGAACAAGTCCAACCTATTCCTTGCGAGCAAGAAAAACCAGCAGAGATCATGCAAGGAACCAGTATGTCCGCAGCTGAAGAAATTCCTCAAAATCGTGCTGCGGACAACTCAGAGGTGTTCCTCCCCAACCAGAGCCATTACAAGTCATCCAGAATCCTGTTCCCGACTTGCCCCTACTAGGGAGCAAAAAAGTTGAAGGCCCAAAGCTGATGGTGCAGTCAAACATCCCTCAACCTCTGTCAAGAACCATTGGGATGAAATACATGCCGACATCCAGTCAGGTAGACTTGACAGAGGAAGCCTCTGCTGGCGAGGTAAACACGGATTTACCAGGCGCCACAGAGCTATTTGAAGATCCATTGCTGCAGCCGGATGCCATAGCCGCATACGTCGAGTCACAGAACAGGATAATCAAGATGGCACAGGGCTCCCTCGAGTATGTAGAGGTAACGCCTGCTTTATCTTAGCTTGTTCAATCACGAGTCTTTTGAAGACTATTAATGATGGAATCCTTGCAGGAATTGGCCGCCCGTTCAAAGAGAAAATCTAAGGCTTTGTATGCAATGTCTGATGCATCCATACGAGCCCAAAAATTAGAAGACAAGTTGACCAAAACCAAAGCGCAACTGGCCGAATTATCTCAGCATTTTGATGTTGTTCAAGCAGAGAAGCTTACCACCCGGGAAGAGCTAGACAAAGAACGCCAAAGATTTGCTGCCCAGGAAAAAGAGTGGAAGGCCGAGGAAGAACGGCTCAAGAAAAGGAGTCGCACCTTGACTCAGACTAATACTGGTGAGTGCACCTGTCTTGAGAAAACTCCCTCGACTTGTAATTTCATAATCTGACTTAGAGGATATTCCTTTGCAAACATATGACGGCCTACATGACGCTCCAGTCCGAGTGCACTTCATGGAGGAATGGTATGTATCGATGCACCGAAGAGAAGGAAAAACTCTCCCGTGACTATGCCTCTCTGTTTGAAACTCATAATGAGTTTATGACAGAGTATAATCAAGCCATGAAGATGCTGGAGCAGTCTGACGCCACCCTCAAAGACGCCCTGGATAAAAGCAAGGCAGTCGGAGAGGAGTTTCAAGCTTTGAAAACAGAGCATGCTGAACTTGTTGAGGCGACCACCACATTGGTGAATTCCATTAATCATGATGCGCCCGAAGAGTCATCCAAACCACTCTTGCAGCGTATCCAAGAAGCCCCTGGCAAGTTCGCTGCCTATTTGAAGAAGACCTGCTGCTATGTGGCAGATCACGTGCTGGCGGTCGTCCAGTCCTTCTACCCAGAAGCGGAGATAGATGATGTCCCGACTGGTAGAGCAGAAGACTGTGAAAGGACCCAATTTGATGATCACCTGAGGCACTTTGAGCCCATAGCAGCAGAAGTTGTAGAGAACTTGAAGTTATTCTAACTTTGTAATCCTGTGAAAAACAATATGTATTGCAACATATATATGATATGTATATATTTATATATATATGTGCAGTATGAATTGCAACTGCTTTGTGTTGTATTGACACTATTGTGCCATGAAATTGTTACTCATTTTGCGAGTTATACTTCAAAGTACTTGTAAACTGGTACTCAAAGATTTAAAATCACTACTCATATTGTGGAGTAGACTCTAGAGTACTTTCAAATAAGTACTCAGAGATTTTATTTTACTACTTGTCTGTCGAAGTAGACTCTAAAATACTTTCAAATAAGTACTCAGAGATTTTAAAATACTACTCATGGGTAGTTTCTTTATAAGGCTAGCTGGCCTCTACAGGTGTTCAACCTGGTCTTAGTTAAAACTAAGTACTCAGGGATCCTGGAAAGTAGTCATGTGAGCTACTCTTCGGATTTTGACCGATGTATACTTTGTTGATTCAACAAGTATCAAGGGGAACTCCAGAAGTATTTTAAGCAAGAGTAGTCTTATAAGACAACCAAAGCATTAATGAAGCCAAGAGAACACAGATCAAATACTGAGAACACAAACTGCACTTTATTGATGAAATCTTCAAAGTATTGTACAGACTCTTGACGTACTCAGACAAAGATCCTAAGCATAGAACTTGTGTAGATGCTCGATGTTCCATGAATCTTTCTCTTCGACTCCTTCACTGTTCTTCAATCGATACGACCCGGGTCCAGTCACCTTGTGCACGATGAAAGCCCTTCCCAGCGGGACATAAGCTTGTGCATACCCGTGGTCTTCGGTATCCTTCGCAATACTAAGTCGCCAATGTTGAACGAACGCTCTTGGACGTTTCTGTCATGATAGCGCCGAACCCCCTGGAGATATCGAGTGGAATTTAACAACGCTGCACAGTGTTCCTCCTCGATCAAGTCAAGCTCCAGTCGTCTTGTGTCATCAGCAACTCCTTCGTCGTATTGCTCTAGTCTTGAGGACTTGTACATCAGGTCTACTGGCAGGATGGCCTCAGATCCATATACCAGAAAATATGGCGAGTGGCCGGTTGGCTTGCAAGGCTGAGTTCGAAGCCCCCAGACTACGTGTGGTAACTCGTAGATCCACTTGCCTCCATATTTCTTGTCGTGTTCGTACAGTCGCTTCTTCAGGCCATCCAGGATCAAACCATTGGCTCTTTCGACTTGTCCGTTGGCCTTCGGGGTGAGCTACTGATGCGTGAATTACCTCAATGACGTTCCTCTCATAGTGATCCTTGAACTCGTGGCTATTGAAATTGGAACCCAAATCTGTGATGATACGATGAGGACAGCCAAACCTGATCATCAGATCACTAATTAACCCTTGGCCTTAGCTGCAGATATGTCCGTGACTGGCTTGACTTCTATCCACTTGGTAAACTTGTCGATCGCGACTAGCACATGTGTGAAGTTTCCAGGAGCAGTCGTAAGCTTGCCAATCATGTCGAGCCCCCAGCATGCGAACGGCCAAGAGGGAGAATAGCAATAAGTTTATGGGCAGGCACGTGCTGCTGTCTGGCGAAGAATTGACACCCGGGGTACTTGCGGACAATCTCTTCCGCGTCTTGCAGAGCCGTAGGCCAATAATAAGCTACTCTGAATGCCTTGCCCACCATCGTTCGTGATCCTGCATGATTCCCGCACGCGCCTTCATGAATTTCTTCCAGGATACCCTTGCCTGTTGCTCTCGGGACACACTTCATGGCAATATCAGTGTAGAGTCCTCTCCTGTAGAGCTGATCGCCTATGAGTAGATAATTCTTCGATCTCTTGACGACTTGTTCAGCTTCAGTCTTGTTCAAAGGCAAGGTCTTGTTCTTGATGTACTCGATGAACGAGACACGCCAGTCTTCTTCAATTGTCAAGACCTCTCTATCTGGTTCGTGTCCTTCATTTGGTGACGGTGTGGGCTTCTCGAAGTCAATGGTTCTTTTATGGAGCTCCTGGATGAAGACTCCTGCTGTAACTTCTACACAAGTGGATCCGAGCTTGGAGAGTACATCAGCAGCAACGTTGTCATCACGGACCACCCAATGGTACTCGAGCCCTGCGAATTTGTTCTCTAGCTTGCGCACAGCTTCGCAGTAAGCATCCATGTTCTCCTTCTGGCGATCCCAATCCTTGTTGCAATGGTTGATGACGACAGAGGAGTCGCCGTACACCATCAGCCTCTTGATTCCCAGAGAAATTACGAGTCGTAGACCATGTAGTAAGGCCTCATACTCAGCCTCATTGTTGGACACCTTCCAGAAGATTTGCAGAACATATTTGAGTTGATCGCCCTTGGGCGAGATAAAAAGTACTCCTGCGCCGGCGCCTTCGAGTTTCAGAGAGCCATCGAAGTAGATGGTCCAGTGCTCTGGTCTGCCGACGGGGATATCTACTTGATTCTCGCGCCACTCTGCCACGAAGTCTGCCAGCACCTGCGACTTGATGGCCTTCTTGGATTTGAACTCGATGCTGAGGGCGCCAAGCTCGACGGCCCACTTTGGAATTCGCCCGGTCGCGTCCGGGTTATGTAAGATATCGCCCAAGCCAAACTCTGTCACCACCGTGATGGTGAACGTGTCGAAGTAGTGGCGCAGCTTCCTGGATGTGATGAGTATTGCGTAGAGTAGTTTTTGCACCGCCGGGTATCGAACTTTGGACTCCGTGAGTACTTCACTGATGAAGTAAACCGGCCTCTGCACAGGATATGCAAGATTGTCCTCGGCGCGCTCGACCACCAATACAGTGCTCACCACATGAGTCGTTGCTGCGATGTAGAGCAGCAATTCTTTGTCGTCATCCTGCGGAGCAGTCAGGATTGGCGGTTTTTGAAGATGTTGCTGGAGATCTGCCAATGCTGCTGCCACTTCTTCGTTCCATTGGAACTTGTCGCCTTTCTTGAGTAACTTGAAGAAGGGAAGGCCCCTCTCTCCAAGTCGCGAGATAAATCGGTGCAGCCCCACCATGCACCCAGTGAGCTTCTGGATGTCTTTGATGGTCTTTGGAGCTTCCATTGCTGTGATAGCATTGATCTTCTCGGGGTTAGCCTCGATGCCGCGATGGCTGATGATGAACCCGAGAAGTTTCCCGGAGGGTACTCCAAAGACACACTTGGTTGGATTTAGCTTCCATTGCCACTTTCGCAGGGATGCGAAAGTCTCCTCCAGATCAGCGATGAGGTCTTCTGGTTTTCTGGTCTTTACAACCACATCATCGACGTAGGCTTCCACGTTGCGATGGAGTTGCTTCTCAAGGCAGAGTTGGATCGCGCACTGGTAAGTCGCACCGGCGTTCTTCAGCCCGAAAGACATCGTGGTGTAAGCATAAGTGAAGGACCGAATCGGCGACCAGAGAGGGGGGGAGTGAATGGGAGCCGATAAAAATTCTTTCCAACCAATCCGGCTATTCTCCCAAACCAACTCCGAAACCTCCGAGAGCGATCTTGCCAAGATCACGTAGCCACTGTCAAGCTACTGACCCTAGGAGCAAGAAACACGCAGCGGAACTCGAATCGATCGAAACGAACACAAAACGAACCGAAACGAGGCAAAACCTTCTCTACCCAGCCAGGGGCGGTTTAACCTCCCTAGGGGCGGTTTAACCGCCTATGGGGGGGCGGTTTAACCTCCTGGGGGCGGTCAAACTGGGAGCTCTCGGGAAAAAGTCAACTCGTGAGTCGATCTCCCAAACGGCTTGAGCTCTTGAGACGAAACTTTGGGGAGATGATGTACACCTTCAGTGGAGTATATTCCCCAAAAATCTCGGCCTCAAACACTCTAGAACTCCCGGAATCTCAGATCTCGTGAAGAACACTTCCACCCCGAGTTCATCCCGAAAATCTCAAATCCAAAGCGATTCCCGGCGTTTGGGGGCAAGGGATCACCAGCAAAAGAGGCACAAGGCACTCATACGTGAATCCCCAAAGAAATCCGAGAGAAAACGCCCTAGAAAGAGAAGAACGAAAATCCCCCAAAAATAGCTCCGGAAATACCCACGAAAATAGAAAAGGAAAAAGGAGCTCGTGGAATCAAATCATGGCACAAAGATGAGCAGCACAAACTCCATCACATAACCATGAATTCACCTATACAAACTACGAAGGATTCGAAATAGTTCTAGGTGGAGGGGATGAAGGGGAAACTAGTCCAAAGGAGAAAAACGAAATGATCCCTAAAGGATGGCAGCCACCAAGGCCTAAGGGCCCTATTAGTAGTCCAAGTGGTGGTGCTCTAAAGACTAAACTACCCTTAATGAGATACATACCCCTCAGGGGCAAATTTGACTTTTGGATCAGATTTTTCCGGCCGGGACACCTTCCACTGCACGCTAGCTTCCCTCCGACGCAAGCCTTGCAGTCACGCCGCATGTCCTCCGGATCGAAGCTCCTCAACGCCGATTTTGGGCCAGCCCAGGGGGAGGCGGTTAAACCGCCCCTGGGGGGCGGTTAAACCGCCCCTGGCAGCCACACTAGGCCCAGCTGCCCAAATTCGCCTCGTCGAGTCCTCGGTCCTTGGTTTTGAGGCCCAAACCAAGGGAAACCGTCCACCGATGATTTTGTGGCCAAATCACCAAACCCCGCGCGCAAACTTCGGTTGTTAGCCGCCACCTTGCGCCGGCTTCACGTCCGCGTACGAGCTTCGGTTGTGAGCCGCTACCCTCGCACCGGAACCACGTCCCCTTGCTCGTTCTTGCCAGCATGTGAACCGCACTTGATCCATCTGGCCACCGGGTCCCTCGAACCAAGCCTACTTGTCTCTCCGCTCCTCGGAGGCCGCCATGGCTAAGACCTTTCGCGCCTGTTCTTCACCTGCACCAATGCAACCAAGCCGCATTCTACACCTGCAATACTTGAGCCAAGGGAAACGTCAATCCACACCACGTTGTCAATCACTCATCACACCAGGAAGCGACCATCCACCGGTCCTCGGACACACCGGGTCCTCAATCTCCCCCTTGATGAGTGCATTGACAACACACACATAGTAACCATTGGGATAAAGAAAATATAAAAGAAATCGAAAACAAGACTCAAGCAAGTGACTACAAGCAAGAACAAGCTGAGAACAAAGTCACTCTGCAAGAGAAAGCTCCAGAAACGCCGACCCTTCAAGAAGAAGCGAAAGGGCTCAACACCATCGGCAAAAGAGCAAAAGCACAAAGCACAAGTCACAAATCTCCAAATCACTTTTCAGGATACTCAAAGCACTCCCACTGCAAATATGCAACTCCCCCTGAACAAGTGAACTTGTGTGTGCGGAAAAGACTCAAAATGGCTCAAAACTTCACAAAACTTGTGCACACAGCACAGAGGCGGTTAAACCGCCCAGGGGGGGCGGTTAAACCGCCCCTGGCAGATGACCAAATTCAAAAGTGCAAAACTCGCACAAAAATCTCAGAAAAATTCCATTTCGATCTCAAAAGCTTTCAATAACATCCAGCAATGTTTTTCCTTCAGAAACCCATCAGAAACTTCACAAATTCTCCCCAAGCAACTTTGCCATAAACTTTCCACAATCTCACAAAAATTCTCCCCCTTGGCCAAAGCTTCATAAATCTAGCAATTTCTCCCCCAAAAGCAATCCATAAAACCAAGCAATTTCTCCCCCTTGTTGACAATGCACAAATCAAGGCGAAAGACCAAGACATGCAACTACAAGCTTCTCAAATATACAATGAGCACTACAAAATGCCACTAATTAGAGAGAAGGCAAACTCGATGGTACACAAGGCATTGCCATCAAGGTAAAGACATATAGCTCATCGACAAAGCCAAGGTCAAATTTGTTGAGTTTTTATCAAAAAGGGATCACCACATGAGCAAAAACCTAAACATGAATCATTCAAGCATACATGAACATCATCTTATCAAAATCATGAAAGGACAAGTGTTCTCAACAAAAGATCATTACAAACGCCCAAATTCTATCTCATGTCATGTCAAAGCACGGAGCCATGTGTTCACTTCTCATGGGAGACTTCTCCGGCAAACAACATGCAACCGCTTAGCACCCATGTGTGCAAGTGTGTGCAATGGTGAAAGCATAGAGACATGAGCAAATTTTTCTTCAAATTCATCTTTTCTCATTTTACTTCTTTCAAGCATAGACATCTCATTTTTCAAGTTTTTCAAATTAAGCATGGTACATGAAATGTCTTTGCGACAAAAAGAAGCTTATGCTCCTCCACAAGATAAAGCATGGGCTAAACATTCATAATGACAAAGTCTTTGATCCAATTGTAAAGAACAACATCTCCTAGCATGATCTAAGCAAGATATAGCCATCTCAGGCTCAAACAAGACATGCAAAGGCATTTACTCATGGGTGAAAGAGTTTAAGATCAGTTTGTGATTTTACTTTCAAAAGATGACTATCTCAACAAGATATATATCAAAACCATCAGGAGCATAGCCAATCAACAATCCATAGCAAGCCTGCCTAAAATCTAAGAACTGGCAAGTCGTAGCAATCACTGCATATAGGAGAAGCTCATCCTGAGATATGATACAAATGCAGCATGATATATCACAAGATGCAAAATGCAAACTATACATCAAGATACAAAGATGGAAAAGCAAATCAAAATACAATAGTATACAATATGCTACAAGAGAAGCCTCTGGTTTTGGGTAGAAACATGGGCAAGCTCAAACTCAATACACGAGCGCGATCAAAGGACAAATACAAAGCTCCCCCTGAAATGTACATCCAAAATATAATTTCAGGGTTCAAGTTCAAACCACAAGTCCCCTTGGAATGTGCAATCCAAATGCAAATCCAAGGTTCAAGTTCAAATAAGCCCTCCCTGGAATGTGCAACTGAAATGCAAATCCAAGGTTCAGGTTCAGCAAACTCACAAGCTCATGCAATCCAAAAGCCATAAGCAAGGTCCTCTCCTTTTCAAATCAACGTGAGCAAATTTCCTCTTAATTAAAGCAAGCTCCCCTCACCAAAGATGCCTAGCAAAAGAAGACTAGGAAAAAGTGTACAAAAGCAAATGAAAGCTCCAACACAGACAAAGGAAGAGAAATCGAAAAGAAGTAAATGCAACCCAAAGACAAAGGAACTAATCAAACAGATACCAACTAAAAGGATACCAGAAGAACAACATGCCATAAGTAATTTGAGTCAATGAGGAAACATGGCAAGGATTGATCGGAGCATTGAATCAAAATATCGAGCTTCTACCAGAGAGTTTGCAACGACTGGCGTTGAAAGAAATCCAACGGCGATCGGATCATCCGACCAGGATCGGATCAAACGACGGCCTCTGCATATAGCCATTGAGAGTTGAAGATAGGGTTTTGCTGAGCATACCAAGGTGTTAGTGGTCGATTCATCCGATCAAGCCAAGGAATGTCGATCGGATCAATAGATCCTTTCTTTTCCCTCGGATGAATGTTGGTTACTCACTGTGGTCGATTCATCCGACCTGTACAAAAGTTTCGGTCGGATCGATAGGTCAGTACAGTTTTTCAGGGGTAACTTTTCTAACGGCTAGCCTTTGGGCTCTAGCCTATATATACTTCACCCCTTGGTCATTTGAGGTGCTCTTGACGCCCTGAACACCTGCATACACCCTTGAGCACCTGAGTTTGAGCAAGAGCAAAAGAATTGAAAAATTGGATTGGAAGTTCTACATCAACAAACTTTGAGAGAACAAGTGTGCATCATTCTCGTGATGAGTCTTAGTGAGGTCAAGTGAGAGTGGAAGCGCTTTTTACTCATGGTGATTGACGGCACCTAGACAGTCTTGGTGGCTTTGGAGTTCTTGGTGAGCTCTTGGAGATTGTGGGAGCCCCAAGAAGGATCTCTTGTACACAGTGTGAAGCCCGCCGTTCCGGAGATGGAGAAAGGGTATTCTTAGTGAGCACTTGAGTCTTTGTGACTTAAGGTGAAGCAATACTCTTCGTGAGTGCTTCAACGTGGATTAGGGGGGAGCGTCAACTCCTCGATACCACGGGAAAAAAAATCTGGTGTTTTCCTTGTCTCATCCTTACGTTTTCGCTTTCATTTTGAGTATTCCTTTCTTGCACGTTCATCATTGTACCTCTTTTCTAGGTTGTTTTTATCTTAGTGTGATCTTGCTTAAGGTTTAGTAAGCATGTTAGTTTGGTTTCCTTCCTAGGTTCGGCTTTGTAGCTCGTGTCTATATCTTGAGAACTATAGGTTTGGGCATCACTAGATTGTAGGTTAAGGTTGCTTTCTTTTGTTCTAGAAATTTGAAAAAGTCCCAATTCAATCCCTCCTTCTTGGACCATCGATCCTTACACAAAGGATTGGTGGTGCTCCTAGACAGACCGAGCGACCTACTACACCGGGACCGAGATCAGGTGCAGTCGCTATAGCGACTGCAACTTTGGCAGTCGCATGATCCTGAGCGCTCCAAAAGAATCGAAGGGCCGAGCATGCATACAGGACTTGGCGCGCGCATGCATATATATGTGTGTGCGCGCGCGCGCGCCCACGGCCGATAGATCCTTCGCCGGGCCGGAACAACTAGCACCGGCCGCCGAGCCTGATGACGATGACGCGCCTCCTGCCGGAGGACGTGCTCGGCGAGCAGATCCTCCGCCGCCTGGCGCCGCGCGACCTCGCCGTCTCGAGATGCGTGTGCGCCGAGTGGAAGGTCGCCGTGGACGGCCGGCGCCTGCTGCGCCGAGACCTGCTGCCGCTCTCCGTCGGGGGCATCTTCCTCAACATCGACGCGCAATGCTACACCGAGTTGTTCCGCCCCAGCAGCAGCTCTTCTTACTCCGGCGACTTCACCCACCTGCTCGACAACCCTGACACGGTCGTGGGCCACTGCAACGGCCTCGTCTTGTTCTACGGCTGCGTCGTCGCCAACCCGGCAACCGGATGGTTTGCTCCCATCCCGCCGAGGCCAACATGGAATCCCCACCAGGTGGCTCACCTCGTGTTCGACCCCGCCGTGTCCTCGTCACATTACAGCGTCTTCCTAGTCAACTATGCTACTCTCTACGACGACAAAAATAATAATGCAGCAGCAACGGAGGAGGAGGAGGAGTGGCCTCCATGCCACTACCCGCTCCACGTCTTCTCGTCGGCGACCCTAAACCCTAAACCCTACTGGAAGCAAGCACTCTACGTGCATTGCCGCAACAACTTCTTCTTCAGGTAATAACTACTGTATGCATGTAGCTAGGTAGTACATAATTACATAGGGATCATATATTAATTCATCATCATATGTACGTCTGCAGGATGTCCTTGTCAAGAGACGAGTACCGAGTAATCAAACCCCCACCCGGTATCACTGTACATTCGGATGGTCTCGTCTTTGGCAAATCTGAAAAGGGGCCATACCTTGCTGAATCAAGATACTACGCCGATTGCTGCTTCAAAGTTTGGATCCTTGACGACCACCACCAGTGGGTGTTGAGGCACTGTAACAAACACCTAGGGATGATGCTACCACGCTGCTACCTGGACAATAAAGTGCGGCCAGCTGGCCCATGGGTCCTAGAAGACGTCAACTACAAAGACGATCTCAAATATTGGGATGAAGAAACTGCTCGCTTGGACCTTATGGAAATAACTACAAGAGAAACCGCCGCAGCAAAACATCCTCACTTTGATGAAGACGCTGGTGGTTTTACTCTTGACAGCACTAGTCCTGACGAGGCCAACGACGACGGGACAAGCTGCTACGTCCATTATTTTGAGGTATTTGGATTCCATCCTTACAAGGAGATCGTCTTCTTGGGCTCACGGCTGAGGATAGCCATGGCCTACGATTTGAATTCCCACAAGTTTCAATACTTGGGCAGTATATGGACTACAGATTATAATTTCTTTTACGGTTGCGGATACGTTATGGAGACATTTGTCTACACGCCCGGCCTGCAAGTTGGATCCCAACTAGCTTAATTGGCAGATGATTGATTGTTTACACAAATATTATTATAAACGCTATTATATATATATATATATATATATATATATATATATATATATATATATATATATATATATATATATATATATATATATATATATATATATATAATCCTTTCTACACGCGCGTGTAGCTACTCCTACCTACGTATCTCATGATACATGACATATCTGACCCAACCAGGAGTACGTATATGTAGTATGTGATGATACTACACCATCTGTGGTGGTATATACGTTGAGTATGTGAGCATACATAGAGTATGTGGACATACTAATTTTTATGTACTAGTAATAAGGTACAATAAAAATAAATTAAAAATTAGGGATGCTTTTGAAATTTTTCATGAATATCCCTTTGGATTATCTTAGAATTAGTACGTGGACATACTCAAAGTGATAAAATAGTATGTACACATACGTATGTTGGTATTCTGATGGTGAGAGTAGCTACACGCGCGTGTAGATAAAACGCGTCCTAGGGAAAATCCTTTCTACACGCGCGTGTAGCTACTCCTACCTACGTATCTCATGATACATGATGTATTTAACCCAACCAAGAGTATGTACATGTAGTATGTGATGATACTAGACCATCTGTGGTGGTATATACGTTAAGTATGTGAGCATACATAGAGTATGTGGACATACTAATTTTTATATATTAGTAACAAGGTACAATCAAAATAAATTAAAAACTAGGGATGCTTTTGAAAATTTTCATGAATATCCCTTTGGATCATCATAGGATTAGTATGTGGACATACTCAAAGTGATAAAATAGTATGTACACATACGTATGGTGCTATTCTGATGGTGAGAGTAGCTACACGCGCGTGTAGATAAAACGCGTCCTATATATATAATCCTATATATATATATATATATATATATATATATATATATATATATAGTAACTCGATATTGTGTACCAAAATTGTTTGATCCATGACATAAAGATGTATGCATATATAGTAGGATAGCGACGGCTTCTACACCTAATTGTTATATATTATATTGTTTGAACGAAGGGAGTGAAATGCGTGTGAGGTACCTAAACTTCCAGTGTGTCATCAAGGTCAGCCAAACTTCTAAAATGCAGATTTGGGTCCCTAAACTTGCTAATGGTACCATACTCTCAAGTCATTACTCATAAGAAGTACTCATTACATCGTCACCTCCGAGGCCATACCATGGACGATGAATGATTGGCTCCTGAACTCCACCACAGCGCAACCACGCAGGGCGGCCATGGCGGCTAGGGATGGCCTAGGCCACTCCCTAGACAACTTCGAGGACTTGCGGCGGCCGTCGTCTCCCTTCGGTACTCATTTCTAGGTTTCGCCAACTTCTGATGAATGGATGCCGCCCTCCTCTGAAAGACGAGCTATTTATGCACCGAGGAAACCCTAGCTCAAAGGGGAGTATGAGGCGATGCGAAAACGCCTCGGGCGGCGCGGCCAAGGGGGCCCTAGGTCGCGCGGCCTAGGCCCTTTTTGGTTCGTCTCGGGCCCAACTTTTGCGTGCAAGTTTCTCTGATGTTCATGAGTTCGTGTTCCGCTCCTTGTGGGATTTGGACGTCGGTTGTTCCGGGATATGGATGGGTCTTGATGGCTCTTCTGAGTCTGGATTTGTCTTGATCTCGAAGTACATTGGCCTTATTTTCAATTGAGCCTTGTTGGAAGTTGCCCGTTGGAGTAGAGCGTAAACGGGCTTTGGTCTCTATGGGCTTCATTAGGGCTTTTGGCCTTCATCTTGCCGTGTTGTTGCTAATTCTCAGATTCAACCCATATTCACTCCAAAATAGCCAATTAACCTGCGTAAACCAAAATCCTCCAAAAATATGTGCACAAGCGGAAACGGGGTTATTTCAGTGCCAAGTGGCAGGGTTAGTATAAAGATTAGTCAAAAACATAACCTAGATGACATTAAAAATATGTTATTTAACAGCGCCAACACCTCCGCCCTGAGCCGCGGGGCCGTGCTGCCCCCGAGCTACGGGCCGCGGGTGCGTGGCCTCATCCAGCGGCCATGGCCTGCTCCGACGTGGGATCTTGGGCGCGGCGGCGAGAGAGCTCGGGTCCGGCCGACGTGAGCGTGGAGGCATCCATCCAGGCGGAGTAGAGGATGAGGCGCGGTGGAGGCGGGACGGGACGGGCCAGGCTTCGCCGCGGATCGAGGTCGTCGTCTTCTTCCTCTCTTCCGGCGTCGTCATCCACGGCAGGGTGGGCCCCGGCGGCCGAGCTGGAGGAAGGGCAGATGGGTGGCAGGGAGCTCGTTTGACTCCGACAGGGCTCGATTTGGTGACGGCGGCGGCGGCGGCGGTCGTCGGGGATCCAGCAGCTCTGGCGCGGCACAGCTGCTCTGCTCCGCCTTACCCTCTCTGTCTCTCCGTCCAGTGGTTGGGAAAGCGCGCTGGTGCACGGGCCCGCGCCACGCTGTCCGATAGAGGGGAAACGGGGCAGACGCTGGGAAGAGCACGCGAAGGACGAAACGGGGAGATCACATATCATTTCTAGTCCCCGCTGCAACGCAAAAAACGGGATCTCGCCCTGCATGCACGTGACGTGTCCCTTAGCGGGCGGGATTCCGTTCCCCAGTGCACACTCTGTTCTGGTCTCTTCTCCGGGAACTAATATGTGCAGATGCACGATCTTCGCAATTTAGGCAACCAGGTTTATAATCGTAAAGCACTAACGCACCCAGTAGAGCAATCTAAGTCATTCCAGCCCAATTTGCTACGTTTTTCTGTACTTCGAGGACCGTACTATAAAACCCTTTTGCTCTGTAACTTTTTTTAGGAAGATGGAAAAGGAAGAGAAAGCTTGAAACTGCCGGTCATTAGCACCCAGGAAGCACCAAACTGAGATCCTTCCCAGCCTCCCAGGGCCCAGATTTGTCTCCTCATGAAGATTAAGAAAGATCGTATATATTTTTGTTATCCAGGTTCAGAGACTCGGAGTGTACCTGCGTCCATGCAGGGTTCAGTTTTCTCCTAGGTGGCAGAACTAGCTCAACACACACAGGGCTGCAGAATTAGTGAGGAGCTACTGCACTGTAGTTGGTCTTGGCATTTGATCTTGCAAACAAGCAAATCTCACGGTCCACCGGCATCTACATTTTGATCAGCGACTGCCTTGATGCTTCCAAGTGGAATTTCAGTTAATCTGGACATACATCTGTTATGAGGAATTTCTAGTTATTCCTCGTATAAGAGTAGAAATTCAGAGCTGTTTGTACACCGATTCAAAGACGTTTCAGTTCTCTGGCCCAGTGCAAAAGCCAGATCAGAGTTGCCTCTGTCCGCATAGCGGTTTCCTCAACGGCGCCAGAGCTTGAACTTCTGCTGCGAGCTAGAGCTTGCCATGTGACCCATGACGAGGCATCTGCCGAAACTTCGTTCCCGTGTGTACCCTTCGTCACCCATCATTAGCAGCCTGCAGCCATGAGGCACCCGGATTAAGATCCTGCCCAGACCTGTTGAATCTGGGTAGTCACATGCCATGGCCGAAATAGGTCAGAACGGTGCTATAGAAATGCGTGTGGTGCACCTGTAATGCAGTGGGTCTTGGTGCTGATCCTGAAAAAAAAATCCCCACCACGGTCCACGGTCCACCAGCATCTACGTTTTGATCAGCGACTCCCTTGAGATCAACTCCAGCCAGCCCTCAAATTGGTCTCTGTACCTATTTTAGTCTCCTCAAGTAATAAAAAACTACTCCGATTGGGCCTCTAAACGGAACGGGCTACCATTTTATGAAGACCTCCAAATTTTGATCCAGGGCCCCTAGGAATGGTGGCCCTCTATTTCCACCCGCGTGGGCCCCACTCCTTTTTTTTCCTCTCCTTCCTCCTATGTTCCTTCCTATCCGCGGGCGTCTGTCCAAACCCTCGTGCTGCTTGCCGCCGTAGCCGGCGCCGGCGGTGGAGGGGTTACGTGGCCTCCGGCGGTTCTTGCTGGGCCAATCCGGCCGCTTCGTGCCCATGGCCAACCAGATCCGGGGCGCGGAAGGCCAATGCCGACGCCGCCGGCCGCGGCGGGCCTAACGGTTGAGGAGGCCAGGTGGGTGCTGGACCCCGCGCCGAGGCGGCCAGCCCGAGGCCACGCGCGCTGCGTCCTCCGCCGTCCGATCCGTGGTTAGCCGCCGCTTGCTCTGCCTCCCGCTCACCACTGCTGCTTGTCGCCGTCGCCGGCGGTGGACAAGGTCCAGCGGTTCTTGCAGTCCTCTGTTTCCGGCTTTCCGCGGGTGTTCGGGGCCAGGAGGGGGTCGGCTGCGGCGGCCGCCGGCACGGGCACGACGGGGCAGAGGAGGAGCGTGGTGCGGCGTCCATGGCGTGGCGAAGCAAGACCGGCCGCGGGCACCATGGCGCGCCGGCCAGGGCACGGGCACCAGGGCGCGGCGGAGATCCGGGACCGGCTAGGAAGGCCTGCGTGTGGCTCGGCACCTTGGACACCGCCGAGGCCGCGTTGCGTGCCTACGATGCCGCCGCGCTCCACTTCCGCGGGCCCAAGGGCAAGACCAACTTTGTGGCAGAACCGCTCAAATTAATCCGGTTTAAGTGCATTAACCTTCCATTGGTCATCACGCAATTAAAACAAAGTACGATGACAGCCTGTCAGGTCAAGCCCGATGCAACCACGGACAGTTACCTCGATCGAAACAAATCATGCAATTACTCACGCGAAGGTGAGCCCCAGAGATTACAAGAATCCACAAATATTAAAGACGTCCCATTGAGGTACTTTATTACAAACCAAGTTCTTGCATAAAATAAAATAAAGCAGTTCAGAGTTCGAATTGTAGCGGAGAGTAAACTAATTATTTGGAAACGATAGTGATGTCGCGTGAAGCCGTCGTGACATCACACAGCCGGAGCGTCGTCCCAAACCACGGTCCAACCAGGAGGCAGAGTGGTTGGCCAAGTCAAACCGACAACCATCTCCTCAAGAGAGCTACCTGAAAAACAATTCCACAAGTAAGGCTGAGTATACTAATACTCATCAAGGCTTACCCGTCGGGTGAAAACTACATCACCGACTGCTAGACATGCAAAGCTTTTGGCTAGCGGGTTTGTTTTGCCAAAGAGCGACTAAGAGTAGGTCCTTGCTTTCAATATTTTAGCATCAAGTTCTAATGAATTTATCCTTCTAGGTAAGCAACTTATTCTAATCAAACAAGTTGAGCAAGCAATTAAGCAAGCATCAAGTTAATCATCGTCATGTTCCACTTTCATTACTCAGGGCGACAAGAGGTCAAGTAGTCTCATTACCTGTGAGAAACAGACAGTTCGAACCGGTTTTATAACCTTGCAAGGTGGATACTAAACACACGGAAAAGCTCAACCACAAATGTTGATGCTAACCAGGTTGTTCCCATGTCATCTTGGCCCCTTGGACACAAGCCTATCCGGTTGATACTCTGCGGCCACGTCGGCCGGATTCGGTCTTGAGCCACATGTGTACCGCATGGGGAGGTGAATCCCAGGGAAAGTAGGGCGAGGCAACTCCCCATTCCGAATAGGTACTAAACTTACCGGTCCCATGCCCAAACAAGTGCTTAGTGCTTTTAAACACTTGACCAACATCGCCGACACACTTCGACCTTAGCCAATTCTTAATAAACAGACGGGGCATCTACATGACCAAAAATCCCCGTCCGTCATCCTTATGATTTCAACATAAGTAAAGCATGTGATTCCTATAATCTCACGAGTGACAGGAAATCACTCGACTTTTACCGGGTCCTTAAAGCATGGCAGCTATCGACCTATCATACTAGTATTGCAAAGCATAGGTACCTAGGATCATGCAACTAGGGTTTCAATCAATGCCTGAAACGTAAATGCACAAGCATAATTAACAAACATAGTTGCATATTTCAAAAACATAGGTTATGCTCCGGGGCTTGCGTTCGGGCACGTGGTTAGCCTGGGGATCCTCTGGAGCGGGGTTAGGTTCGTCCTCCACCTGGATCACGTTCACGTCTCCCGAGGCCTGTCCTTCTTCTCCGGTCGGCACCAACTCGAAGTCACCGTCGGCGAGGACTTGCTCTACACGAGATGCACATGCATAATAGGTGATCTTATATCGAGCCATCATACTTGCGTTAATGATAGACCCGTAGGGTATTGATGGACACATTCACCTGGACAAATTTTGTCTGACCTTTTCTTTCTTTAAGTTTAATTAAGTTTGTATTTACTCATAAAAGAACTTGGGGTGTGTTGATGGTTATTGTGTACACATCTATAGCCATTGAACTTAATTTCATCACAAAACAGTAGGGGTGTGTGTGTGATGTGTTTAATTGATTTAAATAGCTTAAAGAGGTGACTTATTTCTATTTACTCTTTTTAAGCAATTAAATTTCAATAATTTATTTTGGCAGTGTGGTGCATGATTTTAAGGTGAGAAAATTACAGCATACTCTTGGTGTGTTGTTAGGTTTACTGACCAAAAATTAGGCCAAAAGGTCTTGCACAACAGTAAGGATAAATCATGCAATTTTATCACACTAGCATTAAGAATAAATTCTAATAAATCACATTAACAGAAATTAATCCTAACAAAATTACTAGAGCTACTCCTAGCTTAAACAAGCTATCATGCCAAACAGGAGCTTAAAAAGATAAGAGGATCTCCCTAAAAAGTTAGTTTTGTTTTCATCTGCTCAAACTGGCTGAGCATGAAGTTTATTAACTAACAGCATGTTAGCAAGATCAAACTAAGCTCTACTTTCTACCACGAGCACATAATGAAGTTATACAGCTACTGCAAAAAGATTGGCTTCATTTGCCGAGTAGATTAATTATTAAAAAATCATAGATCCAACTGCGTGCAGGAAGCAAGATTAATTAATAACTCAAATTCTAGTGTGCAACTTGGTGCCAACTTGTTACAGGAGCTCTGACAAGTTCATTAGCTGAACAGCCGGTGACTAACTTGGTAAACAAAAACTTAAAACGGAATTCTACATATGTAAACATATCGAGAGCAAATGATTAGTTTTTTTTATATATATATTGGCCAGCTCTTAGGAAAAAATTGGCGATACATGAGAGGATTCTTTTTTCCCCTGTGAAAGCATGTATATGCAGAAATTTAGATTTTCTCTTTAAAGCATTGAGATGACAATGCGTCCTTGGTTCACAACACTATTATAAAATCAGGATTTATTTTCTGAAAAGCTGAAGTCAGGATTTCCAAGGTGCATCTATAGCGTCGTTCAACTTGATGAGAACAAATGCAGTGGGAAAGAAATTGTAGGTCCATGGGAGATGTAAATGTCAATGCGCTCTGAAAACCTCTCATGGATTTAGGAAACTCTGAACGGGCGTGTTTAAATCCGCCAACTTTACAAACTTTACAAAAAGTTTTTTGCCTAGAGAACCATTCAGTTCATTTCTTCTCTCTGTGCACATGACCCAATACAAAATATTTTCACCACTTTTCACCCTTTCACCACATTTAAACAGACCGCTAGTCCCAATGGGTTGAATGCACATTAATTAGTTGCCACCTAGGATTTTTTTGATGATGTGGCAAGACATTTAATAGGAAAGAGATGAAAGTTGTATCATCTAAAAGATACAACTTTGACATGCTATCTTATGTTGTGGCATAAAAATTGATGGCATGGGTCCACTTTCATAGACACAAACTCACAACCATTAATTGTTTTGAATATTGGAGTATGATACTATGCATTGTTGAGCATGTTTCTTCTAATAATATCATACTTTACATCCTATGTGGCATTCTTGGATATTGGAGTATGATACTATGGATTGGGATTAGCCTTAGTGTATAAGCACTGAAAGTCTTGGCAGGACTACACGCAGGTTAAACAAATAAAATCTGGGACACATGAAACATAGTTGCTCTTGAATTATGTAAAATTTAATCCAATTTCACTATGACAAGATTTTACTTGATGGTGAAATAGCAGCAACTACATTTGGTTATGTAGAATAATGTAATCATCATGCTAATGGAAGGTCGTACAAAGCTATTAATTTATAGATTTCATAAATATTAGAGCAGCAATCAAGATGAAATGAGGAACAGTAGCTTACTTTGGAAAATCATCTCATGTGATTCCTTTTCCAATTTCAGACTTCTATTATTCCTGTGGAAAATAAAACAGTTTTCAAATACTCTGCGTCAGGCGTAGAAAAAAAGCGAAAATGGACCGAACCCATATAGAAGATCTTAAACTCTAAAGTGCTAGATTTTTGTCAACTTCAATTTTGAGAAAACTAACCTATTAACGTTATTTGATCAATTAACCATACTTCAGAATCAAGGTTAGTATACAAGGGAAGTTACTGACAGGAAAGAATATTAATTCTTGTTTCTAAAGACATGTACATGGCATTGGCAGCAACCATAAGTAGCCTTTGCATAAACGAGTTACTGTTTATACTTCAAAAAATGAGTACACTGAATTGGTAGAGCTTATTTTTGGTTAATCTAAAACAGACGTACACACAAGCTGTTGGTCCAGATCAATTTTCAAGTATCATCATCTTTGTTGAAATAATGAAAAGCACCTACTCATTTTTCTTTGGAAAAAGTCTATTTTACTCCCGTCACCTATTTGCTTTGTCCACTTAACCCTCCGAAAAAAATTTGGGCTTATTTTACTCCCCTAAACTATTTCTTTTAGTTCAATCTACCCCCTAATTAGATTTCTCATTTTTTTCTTCGTGTACAAGTTGAGTTTTAATTCCATATTTTGCTAGCTGACTTATAACATGATGCCCTACTTTAGAAAAATGCATAAGAATTTTCCATGATTATTTTTCATATAATTTTGTATATCTAAGATTATTTTCATATGAAATATCCTAATCTATGAAAATAATCATGAAATTTTTTTTGTCGTAATACATCATGGTATGTATCTTCTCACAAAATTTAAACTTAAAATTCAACTTGTACATGGAGAAACAAAAAAGAAAAATCTCATTAGGGGGTAGATTGAACCAATTGAAATAGTTCGGTGGAGTAAATCAAGCATAAATTTTGCATAGGGGGTTAAGCGGACAAAGTGAATAGGTGAGGGGGTAAAATGGACTTTTTCTCTTTTTTTTGAACGAACCGCACAAGATAGTGCGAGTTTCGATATAGCAGAAAAAAAAATAAGATTGCTACCCTGGGAGGCCACAATCAGAAAAAGAAAAGAAAAAGGAAAAAAAAACCTCAGCCAGTTGGATTTAATACCTAGGAAAAGAAAAGAAAAAGGAAAAAAAACCCCGGGAGGCCATAATCGGGAAACACATGGCCGCACCTCTCAACTGAGAGTCTGAGACGCAACATCATATAGTTTTACTCATTGATGTAATAGTAAAGGTTACGTTAAACCTTTGATATGAAGTGATCTTACCATTAAACTATTCATCATATAGTTTTATGTGAAAGTAGTTATATTCTTTTCAGCCATAGTTACAAAAATCTATATACACAGCATAAGCAAGGACAGATCGTTTGATTTTTCAGTTATTCCATTTTGCAGTTTAGAATCATGTCAGCACGATGCGGATAGGCTTTTGCCGATCAATTGCCCATCAGAAATACTAATTTTATATGCAGTGAAGGGAAACCACCTAAGACTAGAAACTTACGCGCGGCGTTGCCGCGCCAAACACGGATTGGGTCAGTTTTCCCCCGCTAGTCATCGGAGAACAACACTGTGTATGTCTCTTTAACTTGTCACGGCGAATGGGGGGAAAAACTAATACTTATGTCTTAGCAATTTTGAACAACAACTTTATTATTAAAGGTCAGCAGCAGCACTAAACTGAAAGTTTCATCAAGCTAATAACAGATGCACATACCGAGATTCAGGTCAACTGCAGCATGCTATCTAGAGAATAGCAAGAAACCTAGTTGTTAGTATAGAAACAGAGGTCATCCAGATCAAGTTAGAAACACTACTGAACATACGGTTTTTTTTTTCTTTTTCCAGCATTGCCTTTGCCCAACTCCATCATGCGCTGGAGCTTTGTGTCACGTTCCTGTGTCAAGTTCACAAAATTCAGTAATAGCAAAAGCCTATTTCTGCACTGAACTCAAAAGGTTCAGTGATACAGAGATGCTGCAACTAACAGACCAATGGATGTTTTTTTGCTTTAACTCAAAAGGTTCAGTAATTCTATAGAAGTTGAAGTTAAAGCTTACGTCTTTTTTTTATGCCAACGGTTGTATTTAAGAAAATTATTATTAGAGTTGTATGAGGCTAACAACAGTGTACAACATAAGAAGTTAATTAAGTACAACCATTTATGAGATATGTATGATATGAGCAAGCTAAAGGCACCAAGGGAAATTTGTTTATACGAGTACACATTTTGGAGTAAGAATTAGCTTGCAAGCTGGAAGCTCCTGCTCGCTGCTCAATCCACCTCTTATCTCTTTGTCGACGGCATCGAAGCTGCTACCGGAAGGCAGGTGAGACTGTGAGAGGTCTAGCACTGAGAATTCCATGGACGGCAGGACAGTCGGCATTGTGCTGATTGCCCGCATCACTCGAGACGAGAGCCAGCGCCAAGATCGTGCAGGCCTGCGACGGTGATGCCAGCTCAGAAGAGTTCGCCGGAGAATAGGACCAGCACCCTCAGCTCGTCCGAGGCGACAGTGTATTGCAACATCGAGATGACGTGGTCGGCAAGAGACGAGAGGCTGTACGCCTGTACCTGATGCACGCAGCGGCGGGAAGGGAGAGGCAGCGGCGGGAGATTGGGTCCGCCGTCCGCGATGGCAAGTTCCTGGAAGGCTGGGGGCTGGGGCCCAGATTCTTAAGGAGAAGCCGACGGCCATCTCTGGCTAGCACCGCTTGTGAGGAAGAAGACGGTGAGGCCGCCGTCGACGTTGCCGTTGGAGCGTGCGAGGAGGTGGAGATGGTGACGTGGTGGAACTTGTGGCGGCTGCGGAGAAGAGGAGCTGGCAATGATTATGGCCACGGTGGCTTGAAAGCCGGCGCCGCTCACGACGCGAGAAGCCGCGAGGTCCGAGGTTGTACGCGAAGCTGCCGGAGACAGTGGCCGTGCGCCCTGTTTTTTGACCATAGATGTTACATCCGACGGCTGACACATGGAGGCAACGTGGCCCAATCGTGGCTCGAGAGATGTCCGCAGTTTTCGTCGCTAAGAGAAGAGAATGCTGCAAGAGCGCCAACAGCAGTTGCATCCAGCAGTTCGAGTCTCCATTTGCTGACTGGTGGATGCGCAACCGGAAGCGTATCCCAAAAGCCATGCGTAAAGGTTTCGATACACTGATCTGGCTGGTCGCTCTGGCTTGAAAGGAACCGTCGAGTTCATGACCGCTCAGCGCTGATGCCGGTAGCGCTATGGAGGACGCGAAGATGTGGGCGCGTGCAGGCTTCACAGGGATCGGCAGTCTCTTGGACTCGCAGGCCGCGGGCCGCTAGGAGGTAGTCAGAGATGTAGGTTGCTTTTGACGCAGTTGGCGTTGCCGTTGTTCTTTTTATTTCCTCCTGTCTTTATTTCGCTTATGTATCTGTACGGTTGAACTGCTTTTCTCTCTCCGCTTAATGAAAAAACATGCTATGCACGTTCTCTAAAAAAATTATAATCACCAAGCAAATAACCTTGGATTTAGTTAATCACGTCAGGACAAGTAACATGTACGTCCTCCACATGTGCATGCAAGCAAAATTAACTTGGCATCAGCATGAGGAATAGTTGGCACTAACCCAAGAGAGTCTTCAAGCCGCCGTAAAATCTCTGGAAAGCACAGACAAAAAGGCCAGACAAGTCTACAGTGCACAGAGATCATATATCTGATAACCGAAATAACCAGCCAAATATATCACTTAATCACATCAATATGGTTAAGCAATTGAAAGTGTTAAATTTGTCCATCAACACATGCCTCCGTGTTTTTTGGCAAAGCTTGCCTGCCAAAAAATAAATTTAATAATAATTAGACAAAACACGATGTATCATCCTTCATTGGCTTTACACATGTCATCACCTTGCCTCCATTGTGATCATGATCAACAAAATTCCTCCACAAATATTGTGCTGGTATAATTTCTGTTAGTGTGCAAACTCTATTGGCCATGTATTATTCCAGGGACGATAACCATATCGGCCATATATATACTCTCCTTCAAGCATACTAGAGGCCAATAATTAGGTCATGATGCACGAACGTACGTGTGGCCGATCAGCTAATATTCTATTAAACAAATCACAAATCAGCTATGCCATTTATCAGCTGCATTTGTTAACAAATATCCCATTTTAATCACCCAGCCCGTCATATATTTGGAAGCTCAGTGACCGAGCTGAACAAATAGACAATATTGAACTAGTATTCAGTAAAATAGCATCATCTGACCATCCCCAGAAATATATAAAGCCGAAATAAATGTACTCAAAAACAAAATTTTAGGCTCATGAACATTTCGGCTTTTAGACTAGAAGCGATAATAGCAACTAATCAAAATCTATCAGTGTTTGATAATACTCCTCCATGATACGACACCCAAGAATCAAGACCATGAAGGGTAACCAAACATACCTAAGGATGGATTCCATGCCATGTTTATTGGTGGCATATATGAAGAATATGGATGACGTAATGACCAAAGTGATAGAGTTGTAGGATCAACTAGTAGTAGATGCTCACGGGTAAAACTTGAACAATAAGATAATGAACATGGCTAACACGTGTACAACATTTAGATCCAGAACAAAAACATCTAGAAGGGAAAAAGGGGATGCGCAGACCATTGCTAGTGGCGACGGGGTTGGCAGCCATGGCGGCGGTGGCGGTCGCAGGGGCGGCCGCGGGTTGAGGTGGCGCTGGAGCGGAGGGGGCGATGCGGTTGAGGTCGGGGCGGTGGCACCGTGTGCGCCGCACCCACCCGGACGTCGGCGGCGGTCGAGGTGGAGCTTCCCGCTGCTCCAGTGCTCCCTCGATCGGTAGGGTTTGTAGGTGGGGTGCTGGCGGCGCGGTCAACCTCGTGATGAGCGCCCTAGCCCCCACCCCATCTTTGTAGCACTGTGCAACGGGGGCCCACCAACCAATGCTAGGTTGGGCTCCCCCGATCAGGGTGCGTGAACCGAGCCCATCACGGCCTTTGGGCCGTGGTGGTGGAGATCGACCTAACAATCTCCCCCTCGATCTCACCTTATGTTTTTTTACCTTAAGCTCTTCGCCTGACATCCACTTCATAACAAAAAAGCACATTGAGCATGAGTCATCAAAATTGACATTTCAATTAGATTAATCAGCCACAATAAACTTCTCTATTGCAAAGGATCGTACCTTGGGCCATTATCCAGTGATCATAAGGCTTTCCCTTAAACCCATACCGGTAATGTGTTCTCTAAACACACTGGGTGGTAAACCTTTAGTGAGCGGATCCACAAGCATATTCTTCGTACTTATATGCTCCAGACTTATAGTCTGATCCTGGATTTTATCTTTCACAACATAGAATTTTATTTCTATTGGTTTGGTAGCATTACTCGACTTGTTGTTGTGAGCGTAAAATACTGCAGGCTCGTTATCGAAGTACATTTTAAGTGGTCTATTAGTGCGACGTTCAAGATCCAGGAAGCGGCGCACCCGTCCTCCGTGCCACTGCCAGGAAAGCAACCCCTCTTTGACCGGAGAGCGCGATCCGATCCCATATCGTTGGCGTGTGCTCTGCTGCAGGATCGATCGATGTACTTGGTCCGTGCCCGCGGGGATCGATCGATGTGGGCAGGCCGCGCAGGGGTAACGCACTACGTCTCGCTCCTCCTTTGGCATGCATGATTAGCCAAGCTCAGAGACACCAACGCGAATCCATCGATGGCATGTCAGAGACACCTGCAGGAGCTAGCTCCGGTCGTCTGTGTGTACTTGTACTTGCTCCCTACCGCGCGCGCGGCATCGAGTGTCCTCGCTCTGGCATGAATTAGCTGCCCGTCTGTCCAAGCTCATCACCACAGTGTGGAGACCTTCACACCGGCCTGGCCCGCACCTAAGACGTACTTTTGCGTTAAAAGTCTGAAAATTTCAAGCCAACATATATATATAAATTCTTCATCACGTATGTAGCAGATGCATATATGAACGAGATTTGATCAAATACAACTAGCTTGCGCAGGCCTGGCCGCGCGCGGCGGTGGTTCGATCGATCAGGGATTTGCGTCTGATATACGGTGTACAGTAGTATAGTTGACATCGCGCAAGGCCTCATCTCATCAGGAGCAACGACGCGCCGCGTCGTCAGGTGCCACCCCCCGGCTCCCAACGAGATCCTCCGCAGTTGGTCCCTCTGCCGTTGGGTCGCTGACATGTGGACCCAGGCTCTGTGGGCCCTACATGACAGTGACTCAATGGTGGAGGCCCAACTGTAGAGGAATTGCGTGACCCTGATCTCGTGACATCCATGTTCCTCGCCGGCCGGCCGGGCTGCTCAGATCAGTCCGTCCTCATCACTTAATTTGACCGGCGTCGGGCATCATGTACGTGCCTGCCTCTCTGCGGCGCGACGTCGATCGGTCGTCCTGCACCGGCCAGGCCCTGCATGAACGTGCTCGTGGAGGAGCGTTAGTTTGCTTGGCACAAATAAAGCTCTTTTGCCAAGCTCCATCTCTTAATAATTTGTAACGGAATTGCTCAGCTCCGATAATCCGGCCTATCCCATGAGATCGGCCGGTTATCAAGTACAGGGTCGTTATAGTTAATTAGCACGTACATACTAGTACTGCACATATGCTACCAGCTAGCCATCAGATTATGCATCGTTAAATATCATATTGGTGCCCGGCCGTTTTGTTGGCAGCCCGCTCGATCGAATAGACCGTACATACTAGTACGGTGCATGCATGCCGGCACATGACATAAACTCTAAATAACCCTAAACCTTCAATCCTAATCTCTAACCCAAAAACCCTAAACCTAAACCCAAAAACTGTTAAGATTTACGTAGTCGGTTGGTTTCCTCACTCACTACTTTTTTTTTACAGGGTTAGAAAAACATCAAATTTACAGTAGTTATTAGGAGAATAGCTAGGCTTTTAGGGTTGCATTAAAGGCTTCTTTGGAAGAGCAATGAATGCTCTAGCAATTTTCAGGATTTATTAGCACACATTTTTGTATATAGAGCTACTGGATCTTACCGATTTATCTCCGTCCTAAAACATCGCTTGCCAAACAGGCATGTTTAAATCTGGTGAAAGAGTGAAAAGTGATGAAAACTTTTTGTATTAGACCGTGTGTACAGAGAGAAGAAAGCCCTATTTAGTTGGAGGAGAGAGTGAAAAAGTGAAAAACTTTTTGCATTTGGTTGCGTGAATTGTGAGAGGCATGAAAATCGATAAAGAAAAATTTTTGGAGAATGGAGGAACTAACGGGGCCGCACTTTTTGGTAAATTTGACGAGCAATGAATTTTTAATGCTATTTCCTAAACACACTAGCAAATCAGTGCTAGTTTAATTCCCCCGCAGTTGAACACGCCAGAAGAGATATGGAGACATATCTCCTAATTAATAAATGGAGATATGGCAGAAGAGATATGACAGAGGACTAGTCGATCGTGGCTGCTAGCTCACGACAGCTGCAGAGAAGCAGCCGCAGAGCTTCATGCATGCTCGGGCGCACAAAGGTCAAAGCCAGCAGCTGCCGCCGCTGCAAAACTTTTCCAAAACTCGTGCTAATGATTTACTGCTATCAGGTTCAACAAGCCAGCACGCGTTGCCTCTGCTGGTGTGCTGCACATCAAATGCAGTGGTGCATCAGGTCATGGGGATGTTGCTTGCCCACGGCCTAAAAGGTCTACAGATCAGAGATGAGATAAAAGCAAACCATAAAGTAGTGTACTGCAGCTTTGTTCCGTTGGTGCTACGTGTTAATTGTTTTTTTATTAAAGAAAATATCCAGTCTTGAACATTCAAGATTGAAAGTCTACAACCACAGAGATGGTTACGAAGCCAAAAATACACGAACACTTAGACTCGAAGCCTCATATTGAGGAATTCAAAAAAGCAGGAGAGAAAGTGTCGGTGCCAATCCTAGGAGAGGCCCTAAGACGACGATAAATCACCAACTAAACCGCTGGAGCCAATTAACCCAGCGAAAGATAAGCGCAGAGGTCTTAATCCGCTGTCAGGCTCGAGGGCGTCCAGCACCCCTCGAGCGAAGCGGAACTCCGCCTCGCTCGAGGCCCAGAGGCAGCTCTCGACGCCTATCTCCGCCTCGCTCGAGACCCCTCGCTCGTGGGGCCCGCTGACGGCTCACCTGCCTCATGGACAAAAGCATTTAATGGATCTGCACGGCCTTGGGCGAGGAAGTCAAGCGACGGATCACTAGCCCATCTCCGGTCATCTCCACCAGCCCCTGACACCGTGCGGTCACTCTTGACGCCGTGCGGTCATCCTCGACACTGTGCAGCGTGACAGACCTGTGCGGCGTCACGAGCCTGAGCGGTGTGACAGGCCTGTACTGTCACGCTTCACTGTTCTACCAACTCCGGTACGGGGACCCCTCGAACGGACATGGGGAACCCTCGAACGGGTCCACGGCCCGTCGTACTCGATGATGACAAGTGACGCCAGCCCATAAAATCAGGAGCACAGGAAGCGTGCATCATGAACAGGGGACGCCACGCCATGCGCCAGAGCACCGTACGCCAGGAAGTCGCATAATCCGACAACGCGAGCCAAGACAAGAGTCACGCCCGCGATCACACCTCGTCGTACGCCGCCACTGTACCAAGTACTGTACTTTTACTGTTTGTAACTGCCCCTCTTTGAACTATAAAAGGAGGAAGCAGCCCCATAGAACAGGGGGGACGCTAGCCATCAGACACACTCATCCACGCACTCCACTCAGTTTGCAAGAAACCCAACTCTCACTCATTCTAAGGGACCTGGGGGCTCATCCTCCTCTCCCGCAAAGCTTGTAGCCCCCCTACTACGAGCACCCCCGGTGCGAGGCAATACAAGTGCGCAAGCACACCCTGCTGGACGTACGATCGGAAGATCGGAACCAGGATAAACCTCGTGTCACCGTGTTGCCCTTGCATCGACCATCGAGAGACGGGACACAGCGCACTTTTCTGCAGGTGTTTGGACCCCCGCTGGGTTCCGGCACCGACAGAAAGAGACTAAGAAAGAAAACTAAAAAGGTTAAGCTTTAACCTTCCTTCTAATCTGTTTCTTCAACCTTGCTTGGGTCTTGTGCAGCCACAAACTCCTCACATCTTGTTCTAATGCTGTGTGTTAATTGTTAAAAGAACTTTGTTACGATTTGGTTGAAGTAAGAGACAAAAGGTAGTTTTGTCGTTGACGGTGGTATCGTTTTTTTTTCTTTTTTTTTTGTCAACATGGAACCATTTTTATTTCACCTTCCTTTTCAAACATTTGTTTCAAACCATCATGCAGCTGGTTCACGCGATAATAAGATATAGAAGAGCAAGGAAGGCATGGAAAAAATTAAAACATTCGTAAATATGAGCTAAAACAAATTAAACAAGTGCAGATCAACACCAAGAGAGCATGCATATGTCACACAAAGGACTAGAACACAACCACACATCGCTACTCCACATACGGGATCGGAACTCGATGGATACATCGTGATGCTAGGCCGCGCCGTTGCCTCTTCGGGCACATAGCAGTAGCAACACGACAGTTCGCGTTGCCATGCATCATACCGTTGCCTCTGCTGGTAGTCTGCTCTGCTGCACCAAAATGCAGTTGTGCGCATCAGGGCATGGCTTATTGCTTGCCCATTTGCCTAGAGAGGTTTTAGATCAGAGATGAGATAATAAAAGCAACGCAGCTATACTGTACTGTGACCTTGTTCCATTGGTGATTTCTGTGCCTGCGTGTTCAAAAACTTCGATGGAAGTTAATTTGGGTGAACAAGAGGGAAAAGTGGTTTTTATTTCCATTACCACGCACTATGATGGTGCTTGGGTTCTTATATCCAGCTTTATGCAACCAAGGCTCCGTTTTGTCATTTTGACCATATCGTTTTTTCTGTCAGCATGCATGTAAACATTTTTTCTTCCTCTTCTTTTCGTGTTGGAACGTTTGTTTGAAATCGTGCAGCAGGTTCACGCGATATAATTAAGGTAGTAGTAGAACCAATTAGGCATTCGAGAGAGAAACAACATAATTAACTGAGGTACACTGGGGGACAGATAATCTGGCCATGAGGTGAAATAAACAAACAAGCGCAGAACAAGACAAGTAAGCAGACGGATCATCGATCGATCTCACAGTACAGAGGACTAGTGAAACAACACTAGTGACACAACCACATCGCCAATCCAAACAGATCATCACACAAGTAGAAACGGAAAAAAGAGAAAGACACGCGAGTTCAGACAGGAATGCGGGAAACTGGAAACACACTACACATACAACTACGGGGAACTCGAAACGCGCACGATATGCTAGTAGGCCGGCCACGCCGGCGGTGCATGCCTGAGCGACATGCCCATCGGACAGGAACACGGCGGCCGGCGACACAGTACGTACACTACACCCCGTTGGCCGACGGGCACTTGTCGACGGCGAGGTGTGGGACGGGGTACAGGCCGGAAGGCATCACGCAGGCGGCGTAGAGGCTGGCGATCCGGTGGAGGTCGAAGCCGCTGCTCAGCGCCGGCACGTGGCAGAAGCAGGGCACGCCGTCGGCACCCCTGCGCGAGGAGCCCACCACGGCCTCGCAGCACAGCATGTCGGGCCCCGCCGACGAGGACCGGCCGACGCAGAAGTGCTCCATCTGGTCGGCCAGGGCCGCCGCCGCGCAGCCCGACCTGTCCACGGGCGCGCCGTGGTTGGCGCAGGTGGAGGCGGAGCGGCGGCCGCGGCAGGCGGCGTAGAGGCGGAGGAGGCCGGTGCCGTTGAGCCTGGCGCGGACGAGTGGCTCCTCGGCGGCGAGGCGGCAGAGGCAGCGCGCGCCGCCGCCAACGCTGGTCGAGTGCGCCAGCGCCTGGCAGCACGACTGGGCTGGCTGCCCCCGCGCGCAGAAGAGCGCCACGGTCGGGGCGAGGACCCCGGGATGGCACCCGTGCACCGGGGCGGCGTCGCCTGCAGGGGCCACGGCGAGGAGGAGGACGGCGAGGAGGAGGCAGGGCAGGAGGCGGGAGGGCGCCATGGCTCGGGAGCAGGAGGAGCTGAGCTTACTCCGGGGAGGAGTGGAGTGGAAAGTGGAGCACTGCTGCTGGAACACGGAGCACTGGTGTGGCCTCTCGTCTCGATCGCCGGCTTTAAATGGATCGAGGCGCCAGGGCAGGGCAGGGGCCCGGGAGTTGGAGTTACGCGCCCAAAGCCTTTCGCTTTCACGCAGAAACCAAAAACCTGCTACCGCTCTGCAAACTTTCCCCCAGAAAAATTGAGAGGAAATGCAGTAGCTACCATACTGCCTGCCTTCCAAAAGTTTGAAACTTGCTCCAACCGATGGCCATCATTGGTGCTCTGCGACTCTGTATAGCTAGGAGCAGCCACCCAGCAACAAACACTAGTCGCTAGCTGTGTATAGCTAGCAACAAACAGTCATCTTCTTCCTCACATCATCCTTGGCTCTTCGCGACTTCGCTACTAGTAGGTTGCTTGCTTCACAGCCGTCGGCCACCTCGTCGCTAAACTCTCTCGCTAGATGCCGTGCTCCACAGAGCCTCGCTTCTGCCCTGGCACAGTAACCTCAACAGCAGTAAGTTCAAAAGGCTCCAGCGAGTGTTGATTCTGTAGCAAAATCACCGGCACCACACCGCACCACCGAGGCCTTTTGTCTCCGACGTCTTATGAATGAATATTCAGCCAAGCTGTGATGATTAGTGCTGTATTAACTTTGGCAGCGGCACATGCATGAGAGCTTATTTTGGAAACTTCAACTCTGTCATTTCACAATTTCTTTAGGCTGCCTGAAACCAACATGGCCTCTAAGCCAACATGGCCTCTAAGCCATGTATTTGTGATTTTGATGATTGAGTGACAACACAGTCATTGGGACTAATGATTTGTCGAGCATGAAATTTGTAGGTCCCAAGAATACAATACAAAGAAATAAGTCGGGACAAATAGTGGAATGAATTGGATTTGTCCCATGAATATTTATAGATTGGTTAAATGTGGTGGGCTTCTAGATAATCATATAAATCATTTCATAAGCTTTCCATAGAGTCCAAGATCATAAAAATCGGACTACGGAGTAGAAAGTTACGGTCAAGTGCTGAAAACAGTCGATCAGTTGATCCTACCGTGACAGACCAATCATTTGACCGAAAAACGACCGTACAAAGTTGCTCAAATGGTCTAGGTCCTTTTGTCAATCTTGTGAGGAATTTCATAATATTACCAAAAAGTATAAGATCACAAAAAACGGAGCTCCGAGCTGAGAATTATGATCAAAATACCGGAGGGAAAAAATCTGTGTTGGTCGTTTCATCCGATCCATACAAAGGTACACGGGTCAGATGAATGGGGTATCTTCTGACCGATGTTGGACAGCGAAGTTTTGATGGATCGTTTGATCCGACCGGAGCTCGGTCGCTTGATTCAATCTAAATACCGAAGTCCACGTAGAACCATTGTGCACCATACATGAAGACAAGTTATAATGGGTCGTTTTATTCGACCGAAAACAAATGTACAGGTCGGATCAATTGACGCATCATCCGACCAAGAAAACTTGAGAAAATGGTCTGGAGCTTGTGATAGGATTGTGAAGAATTTCACAAGCTTTACAACAAGTACTAGATCATCAAAAACGGAGTTCGGAGTCAAGAGTTATGGCCAAAATACTAAAGGCGAAGTTGCATTGATAGTTTGATCCGGCGAATGGTCATTTGATCCCATCAAATCAACCGACCCACATAAAAAGGGGTCCAACGGCTATATTTTTAAGGGATGTGTTGATCGTTTGATCCGACCGCCGGATGATCGGATCATCCGACCCATACAAAAGCAAACCAGCCGTTGGGATGTTTTGAGACAACGGCTCTCCCGAGTTGTTGAGCTATTTATACCCCCTCTATTCGCCCATTTGGAGATGTTGGGGTGTCCAGAAGTCCATTGAAGCTACTACTACATCAAGATCACATCCAACCCACCTTGGTGCTATAGAGATCAAATCAAAGGCCTTTAGCACAAGCTTTGTGAGTGTTAGTGCTAGGTTAGGCGAGGTTTGAGAGAGAGCAAGGTGTTGCTACCTTGTGTGTGAGGTTCTTGAGTGAACTATTTGTACAAGAGGTGTCGGCCGACGCCTTGGAGTCTTGGTGACTCGCCGGCAAGTCTTTGACCCTCCGACTTGGTGTGGAGAGGCGACGACGATCGTGTGCGGGGGACGTGGAGACCCCCTTCCTTTGTGGAGAAGTTTCTTAGTGGAGACGGCATCAAGGTGACCGGGATAGCAGGGGAGGTGAGGCTTGTTTTTGTGACAAGTGACTCATCTGCCTTGGCGTGAGCCTCCGTGGCGAGTCAAGACCTTGACCGGGAGATCTCATCTTAGTGACCGGGAGCATATCCTTCGTGGAGCTCCAACGTGGACTAGGGGTGGCATTTGCCTACCGATACCACGGGATAAATCGCCGCGTCAAGTTTGCATTCACTAACCCTCTCCTCTACGTTTCCGCATTTCATACTTGCAACTTGAGTGATTTACTTTCATAAAGTAGTATCTTGCTAGGATTGGGTCTAGATTGCAAAACTCTTTGGGTTAGGGAGCTAACACTTAGGTAAACCTTAGTTGCACATCTAGAAAGCATGCTCTAGTTTATATCTTGAGAAAAATAGATGTTGCCATAGGTTAAGATTTTAGAAACGCCGAATTCACCCCTTGCCTCTTAGGCTAATACGAGCACCAATTCCTTACGCTGCCCTTGGTCTGTTCCTGCACGGTGGTCATCCACGCGGCCGCGGTGAGGCCGTGCCCCGATGCCAAAATCCCCTACCTCTACACTCTCCCCACCTCCCTAACTATGCGCGCAGGGACGTCCTGTGATCCGCAAGCAGGAGGCCGTTGTGGATCTTCATTTGGCGGGTGGCACTGGTCAGAGAAGAGAGAGGCCGGTGGTGAGAAAGAGGAAGACGAGGGAGAAGAAGTTGACGTGTGGGCCGGTGGGTAAAAGAGTCTTTTTATTACCCTTCCTTCTATGATAAGTTTACTTTGATAGTGTGTTGTAGACAAATTCGATTTCCTGGGTGTGCTCCATATACAAAACCGTGCTTTCGTATACGATGTTAAAATGCAGTAGTGGCTGCTGGCTGTTTGGGCTAGCCATACCTCTGGGTCACGCACACGCAACCTCTGTCCCGACGCGTGGGCCCAACGGTACGCACGCAAGGATTTAACGTTGCACCGATCGACCGCTATCAATTGCCGGGCGGCCGCGTCGTCGTTGCTCGTCATGATGAGCTCGCGCTGCCAGTCTGCCAGTGTGCCAGGTTCCTTTACTGCAAGGCAAGCTGTCTTGGGGTCTGTGCAGGCAAGATTTTGCCTTGCTGCTGTAGGAGAGCCAGATTGGCTCGCCGGTGCTAGCTAGCAAGGCTAGCCTCGCTCAGCAACTGCCCCGTCGTTGCTAGCTCGTCGTCCTCGCAGAGCACCAATGATGGCCATCGGTTGCTGCCCGTTTTCCTTTTTTTCCAAAAAGATGCTGCCCGTTTTTCCACATGCAACTCGATCACCATGTGAACTGGAGTGGAACACAGATCGACAACAGTAACACACACTTTGATCGAGCAGGGCTATCAAAAGTACAGATGAACTGGACGGGAGAAAGAAAAGACAAGATAATAAGCGTACCTGCACATGAACGATCATCGCTAATCAAATTAAATCACAATCCCCGGGCTAGCCTGTGCCATTGTATATTCAAACCAGCGCACCCAGCAGGTTGGCCGTGTTGCTGTGCGGGCCGCTCCTAGCAGAAGTATGTTTCAGCTCCTTTCCAATACCTTGTAGCCATTTCTCAAACATACTAGACACGTTACAAGGCTGAGAAATTCCTGACGCCGCCGCATATATAGTTGACCATGCTGCACGAGCAATGCAAAGCGACATCCAAAGGAAAGGTGTTTCATCTTTAATTTGGTGCTAGGTAGATTCCCGTTGGCTAAGCCAGCAGGGACGGATAGATCGAATTGCACCACCGCAGCGAGCTGATGAGGAACAACCACTTGTTGCCTCTCTTCAACCATCAGTCGTCGTCTCGATCGTCTGCGTGGTGTGGATGGTCTGGTGCAGCGCTGAAGAATCATAATGCAGAACCGGCACTGCCGAAGCCACATGCTACAGTATAGAGAAGGGTCAACCAAGGGAGCCACATGCAGAACTCGATGCGTGCTCGGCATCCAAAAGGCTCGATGGATGGAGCTAGTAGCACACAGATTCCAGTGGGCACAGCTATGCCTATGCGTGGTTTTCAGACTTTTTTAACGGGCCGGCCGGTGCCAAAAGTTGGGGTGTGACCGTCTCATCGATCGATTCCAAGGGTGGACTTTGATCAAAGTGACGAGCGCGTATCCTCCCCCTCCCGGAGGGCAGGGAGGCATATCATTAGCAGCTACAGGGAGATGCATTAATTGGCACTCTGGCAGTGGCAGAGGGGAGCTCGATCCATAAGAAGGGCCGAGGCGCTGCTAGCTCTCCCCCACTGCTCTCCCTGTAGCTAGGTGCCTTAGCGCTTCGCCCTTTGCTCTTCGCAGCTCGCTCGCCATGGCGCTGGCGCTGGCGCGCGCCCTCGTGTTCCTCGCGCTCCTCGAGCTGCCGTTCTCCAACGGCACCGTCGTCAGCTGCGCCCGCTTCGACCTGTCCCGTGACGTGCCGCCATTCCTTTTCCTCGGCCACTCCACCACCAGCTCCGCCGGCGCCCCAGCTGCCGAGGGAGCATCACTGCCGCAGGCCATCAGGCTCGCCGCCGCCGGAGGCAACAAGCCCCTCTGGATCCTCCTCGTCCTGGTGCCACCGCCGGCTCCAGCAGCTGCCCCGAGCACCTCCGCCTCGGCGGATCTGCTGGGGATCGCCATCACCCCCAAGGGGACGGTGGTGCTGGCCATCAGGGTCACCTACGCCGGAGGCAACAAGGAGCCCGTCTGGTTCCTTCTCCCGCTGTACGTGCCAGCTGCGACGACTCCTCCGACCACCGCACCACCAGCGACGACTCCTCCGACCACCGCGCCACCATCCACCTGAGAGATATGATCGAGCGTCTGGATGCCCTGCGAGCTCCCGCCTGCTACCATGTTTCATTTCTGTGTTCCTTTCGGTTAGTTGAGTTGTCTGTCGTGTGTTCGTTCGGTTTGTTGTCAGTCGTGAGCGGATGCTGTGGGAGCTTGAATTGGCCTCCGAGCCATCTGTGTGTTACCTCTGTTTCCATCTAGCTTGAATTGGCCTATCTGTGTCCATTATTTTATTAACTATCGTGCGTCTCCTTGAACGGGTCAAGCGTATCGGCTTTCTTCGTCGCACTACCGCGTTTCACGCGCACGGCTCTCGCTCCTGGCATGCGGCACCCCTACTGGCCGTGCCTCTCTGGGGCCTAGCAGCACCCCTACTGGCCGCTCCTCGCGGAGCCCAGGCCGCGCTGCATCCGATCGTCGGGGCCAGGCGTGCTGCCGTCCGGACGCGGGGGTGTGGCCGTCCTCGTCGGCGTCCCGCAGCCGTTCAGCACCTCGGCGGCCTCGTCGGTAGCCGGCGTCCGTGAGCCTGCGCCGCGGCGCTCTCGCTCCCCCGCCGCCTGTCGTTCCACGCCCGTGCAGCCCCAGCGACGCGGTGTCAAGACCTCTGATGTATGCTCTCTGAATAATACGCCTTCTGACTTACAAGGCGGAAATTAGTTGAATCTAGGCGGGAGTCGTCAGGAGGCGTTGATCTGTCGATCGACGGTCTCAGTGTTTTTACCTATTTGCTGTAAAAGTTTAGGCGCTATTATGTAACGGTTAAACTGTGAAACAGTAACTCGGAGGTAGCAGGGGATAAGATCCCGGTGCGCCGAGTGGTTGGGCAAGGAAGACAAATCAGAACTATCTTCGTGTTCTTTCTTTCTTGCAATAGGAGTAGAGCTATTTTCGCATCTTTACAGCATTAATCTACTTTTCCTGCAAATTAGCCTAGTTTTCCTCCATTTCGGTCAAGATCTCGTCTGGGTCTTGACAAGGGTATCAAGAGCAAGAGCGATTCCTCGGAAAATTGGACCAATTCGCAGCGGATTCGGTGGTTCAGACATACTCTGGTAAAATTCCACCCATCCCTCCCTCTCGATTTGAAATTCGTGAGATCGTGCGGGAGTTCCTCGGGGATTCAACGGTTCAGGCTCACCCTGGTAAAATTCCGTTCAATTTCCCACTCCTGCGGTGCCCTAGGGTGGTTTCATCTTATCAGGCAGCAAATCAGTGACTGTTAGGGTTGTGTGGCTTTGTTCACACGTAAAATTCCGGAATCAGGCTCTGATTTGTGTGCGGAGGCGACGGAGGGGGAATTGCATCCAGATTTGGGTTGTGCGGCATCATTCGCATGTAAAATACCTCGATCTGGTCCCAATTCCCAGGTGACGAGTCCTGCTGTTCAAGCTAGTGGGGAGGATATCAGACTTGTTCTAATTTTCCAAGCCGTCTTGATCAGCAACTATGGTGAATACACGGACCAGTAAGCCGACCCCAGAGGAAGAAGCTGCTGAGTTGAAGGCTCAGGTGGAATCAATGAAAACCGATCTGGGTGTTCTGAAAACGAAGATGGACGATATTGATAAAATCAAGATATTGCTGAAGAATCTCACTACTTCAGTGGAAGCACAAAAGGTGACACAAGGTGAGCAATCTGAGAAACCCCCTGAATCTGATATTACTGATGCTAAACCTGGTGTTGTTACTGCTGTGCTGCCTTTGGATGATACACCTCCTCCTAAGACTGATCCTCAGTCTTTCCAACCACAAATACCACCTCCACCTCCACCACCACAGAAAACACCTCCACAAATACCACCAAATACACATTTCCAACAACAATATCAAATTCCACCACCTCCACAACCACCACTACCCACATATTCAACTACTTCCCAACATCACACCTATTACCAACACCAACCACAGCAACCTCCATCTCAACACTCCTACTATACTAATCAGCCTAGACCACCACCCCAAACTTACTCCATGCAACCCATGAAAATTCCATCCCAAATTATCATTATTATCCTCAACCAAAACAGCCAAGCCACCAATATTAACAACCTTGTTATCCTACACCCAACCCAACATAACTCCAATATACAACTCAATATCAGTATTGTAACGACCCGGGTTTCCGTTTTAAGAAAACCCGACTCCCTGTACCATTGTGATACTCCCTGGATCAAGTAGATATCACGTACAGAACTCATCACAGCGAATATCACATCCATACCACGATTAGAGTACAAATATCTTAATTATTACATCATTCTCATAATAATACGTTTGATACAAGCCCTCAGGGCTGAACGTCAAACAAAAGAACATCCAACGCAGCGAAACTAGACGTAGAAGCCTCCATCTTCTTGATCTCCTCCACAGGCAACTTGCGCGTCAGGACGAGGCCTCAATCGTACCACCCGTCGTGGTTGAACTCATGCTCATCCTCAGATCCTGCGTACTCAAAGGCTATCCCCAAGGAATGGGATAGGTTCACGTCACCAACTGTATATGCAAGCTTTAAGTGGACTACCATCTAAAGGAATAAAAGTATATCAAGGATAGGCTATGGGTTTCCTATGTAGCAGCAAATATAAAATAATCATCTCCATATCCATCCACCCCATACCTCACCACATCGGGCTATTCCGGCACGCCGGACTCCCATCTCCTTCTCCACACTCCTCTAAGTCGATGCGAGAGCTCCCTCCCCTTGCATCTCACCAACAACGACCGGATCCTGAAAGGAAAGGGAGCAACTTCCCTTCTCCCCGTCCGTAGCTGCGAACCTTAGTCACTCTCAAACTGGCTAGAGAAGGGGGAAGGTAGAATATCCCAAAATATGAGAGGTAACAGTGCAATGGGCAATGTCCATACCGAGGACGCGGCTATACGTATAGGTTTTAGACTCTCGAGAGCTTGTACAACTGGACCCACTCGGGCTGCGAGATGGTGGCCGCCATCTCGAGACGCAACCCACAGCTCAGACCCTAACCGCGACGATGCCCGCCTGCTCTTCCGGTCTCGATCCATCGGCTCGCAATCCAATGCTTCGGAAGCTGTGTCGAACTCTCCCTCGTAGGGCCAGACGGGGCCATAGTCCTTCGGGGAGACGGTCTCTCCCGTTCCCGTACACCATCCACCTGATCTTCTCGCAATCCGGGCATCGCGCTAGCTAGGAAGGCTGGAACCCGTTCATATGGGTAAGCGGTAAGTACGTGGGGCCCAAAGAGTGGTTACCCCACTCGGTTTCAGACCGGGGTGAGCGTCATCGTCCCAAAGGCGTATCCTCCGAAGAAGAACGCAAGTCGTAGTACCCATCATAGGTACCACCGCCAACTCCTTTGCTCCTATCCATCCGTGTACCCGCCACAAGTACAGTGTGGGACCCCCTCGAGAGCAGGGGTCTCCCGGCACCTCGGTTATAGACCGAGTTGTTATAATATGCTCACCCCCGCCAAGTTTCCCAAAATCACCATTCACCTGCCGGTTTTATCCCCAGGCACGCCAAGAATCCTAATCCACAATATCCCATACACATGCAAGCAGCATAGCATTCATATATCATAGTGTATTAGGTAGCAAGGAATTCACGGAATAAATTATGGCTATGCAAGGCTCAAGCATCATCCATTGTAATAAGTAAAGCGCTAGCACATCTAATTGCAATGTCTAATAGGCATTCAAAGGATGGGCTGGGCGTGAACCTGTAGGCTGGATCTCTTCCTCCACGAAGTCTTCTGGGTAGAACTCCTCTCCGGTCAGCTCCTGGCCGTCGGTGGATCCTATTTACGTAATTAAAGTAAATACCGGGACCTAATAGTAAATAACTCCAATAAAACCAGCTCAAGAAAGATCTAAATGGACTTATACTTCACACCAACGGCTAGATCATATTTTTAGAAAAATATAGAAATTGGTTTCATATTTTTCTGAGTTAAAATGAATTAGTTATGAATTTTCTAAGTTTAAATCCTTTTCTGGATTTTAAAATAATTACGAATAAGAAAAGAAAAGGGGCCAGGGACCTATTTGTAAATAGTCAGGGGCTTATTTGTAAATAGTCAGGGACCTATTTGTAATTTTTGAAAAGTTCAGGGGTGTTTTTATAAAAAGTCCAGGGTCGGCCGAAATGCTGACGTCAGCAGTGGGCCCTGCTGACGTCAGCGTTGACTGGTCAACGGTCAACGGTCAAAGCTGACAGGTGGGTCCCGTGGTGACGTCAGCAGTGGGCCCTGATGACGTCATCACGAGGGCTTAGGTGCTAAAACTAAAAAGGCCAGGGGGCTTAGAGAAAGAGTAGCAACTCAGGGACTAGATTGTAAAGGTTTTGAAATAGCAGGGGCTAAAGTGCAAGATTCCAGGGGCTTCTTTGCAAAGAGGATAATCTCCGCCGTGGTGGACGCGGTTCACCGTGGGCCGTGAGATTGGTCTACGTGAGCCGCGTCCACGGGATCTCGTGCGGCCAGGGCCGGATCCGTTGCGGCTGTGCCCGCGGGGTCGCGCGTGCGGGCGCTCGAGGGCGCGACGCGTGGCGGCGGGGCACGGACGCTCGCAAGGTGCTCGTCGAAACGACGAGCGTCGGGGTGCGCGCGCGCGGCGGCGGAGGCTCGCCGGCGACGACCCAACCTCACCCAAATCCAACGCCAAGGGCGTGGATCTGCGCCAAATGGCGTCGCGGTGGTGTTCCGGGGTGAAAAAGCTTGGCCTTTGGCCCCTAACGCTCGCCATGGCAAGGACAAGGCGAGGAGGTCCTCGCACGGGGAGTGCTCGACCTTATGCCCCAAAGGGACGCTCGCCGGCGGGTAAGTTCTAGGCTTGGGCTAAGGGGGCGGCGTCGCGGGGAACCTGCACAGAAACACCCCTGGCTCGAAGGCCAGGGCACAGGCAGTAGAAAAGTGCCGGGCTTGGGTGGTTTTGGCTAACTACAGAGGCTCATCGGCGTTCACGCCGGACAGCAGGAGGAAGGGGGAGAAGCGACGGCGCTGGCTGGCTCACCTAGGCTTGACGAGGCGTGGGCGTGGACGAGGAAGCCGTGTAGGGGTTCGACGAGCTGCGACGGCTTCCCTGCTCCGGGTGGACGACGCGGCGGCGACGGCGATCCTGCGGCGGCGTGTCCCTGGGCGGCTCTGGCCTTGGCGTCTTCCTCCTCCTTCCGCTCCTTCTTCCCTTGCCCTCCTCCTTCTCCTCGTGCGGCGGCGGCGGCTGGTGGCTAGGGCAGCGCCCTGTGGTGGCTGGAAGGGGTTGAGGAGCGGGCGCCCCTCTGTTTTATAGCGGCGGCGCCCGGGGGAAATTGGGGTTAGGGCTGGTGTGGGCTGGAGAGGGCGTGAGTGGAAGCCTCGAGAGGGGACACGCGACGCAGGGTAGCTGGCTGGGGCATTGGGTAGTGCACTTGGGGTTTTGGCGTGCGGGCTGCGGCGCGGCACGGCGAGAGGAGATGGGGCGCAGCTGCTCGCGAGATAGCGCGGGCAGCCTCCCCATCTGGGATTTGGGGGTGGAGCAGTGTGGCGGAGCGGGGAATTAGGGTTTAGGGCCCGCGAGATCATCTCTCGCGGTCGGAGCGGCGCGAGTCGGAGGCCGGGCTGGGTGCGCACGGCGGCGTCCGGTGCGTGTGTGCGGAGAGGTGAGGGATAAAGCTGACCAGTGGGTCCCACTGGTCAGTGGCAGCGCGGAGGCGGTAAAGGGATGGCGCGGTAAGTGGCGCTGGGCCGAGCTTAGCGGGTCGCGTTGCTGGGCCGAGAGGGAAAAGAAGGAAGGGAGGCCGGGGTTTAGTTCGGACCGGGCTGAGAGTAGGGGGGTGGTTTCCGGACTTAGTTAGCGGGCTGGTTAGTGAGGTTAGGGCCCAAGTTGTTTTTAGTTTTAAGCTTTTCTTTTTGATTTGGATTTGAATCATTTCAAATCCAAATCCCACTCAATTAAATCCAAATAAATTCCAAATAAAATCCAAATGTTCACACTAACATTTAAACACCTTAACAATAATATTTTATATATTTTTTTATGCCTAAGAATTTTAGGAGAGATTCAATGAAGACAACCTTATATTTTTCCTAGTTAGTATCATATCCACGAAAAAATTTTAAAATCCACATTTTTATTAACTTAAACATTCCAGAAAAATCTGGGATGTTACAAGTATCATCACCAACCACCTCCTGCCCCCACCTATAATCACTATCAATCTTCACCCACAAATCAGCTTCATAGCAATCCATGGTATGAACCTTCTCATGCAAACCAGCAAGGTGAAGGTTACAAAAATCCCTACAAACTGGATATGCCTTATTTCTCTGGTGATAACCCAGCTAGTTGATTAGACAGTGTGACAGGTATTTTGAGCTATCAGCAACACCTGATCACATGAAAGTGAAAATAGCCAGTGCTTATATCAATGGGCGTGCTGACACTTGGTTGAGAGGTACAGGAGTACTAGTGCAACCTACTTTACCTTCTTGGCCAGACTTCTGTAGCATGGTTACAAAAAGGTTTGGAGAAGTTAGTAATTTCGATGCAATGGAGCAGTTCCAAAGCCTTCAGCAGCATGCATCAGTATCTCAGTATATTGATCAATTTGAAGAAAACATGGTCTTATTGAAGAAGGACAATCCTTATCTCTTGGATCCCTTTTTCATAGCCAGTTTTGTGAGAGGGCTGAAACAGGATATCAAACAGTTTGTCAAGTGTCATCAACCCAAAACATTACTTGAAGCTTACTGGTATGCAAGGCAATTGGAACAGGTGGAACAACCAGCAAAACCACAGCTAACAATTCAAGCTCCGAAATCAGGGTTCAGTAGGACTGGGAGACCCCCTAGTGGTCCAGAAAGATTCAATCAAGTCTTGGAGATTCTTAGGAGCAATCAGTTGAAAGCAAAACTAAGCAAATGCACCTTTGCTGTTCCTCAAGTGGAGTATCTGGGTCATGTACTTTCTGGACAAGGGGTTGCTACTGATCCAAAGAAAATTGAAGATATTCACAAATGGCCTATTCCAGAATCTGTCACCAAATTAAGAAGCTTCCTTGGCATGACAGGGTACTACAGGAGATTCATCCAAGGATATGGTCTCATGTGTAAACCCCTCTTTGACCTACTGAAGAAAAATAATTTATGTTGGCAAGAACAACACATAGTTGCCTTCAACAATCTCAAGAAAGCCCTCTCTTCAGCTCCTGTTCTAACTATGCCAAATTTTTCAGAACCCTTTGTCCTAGAGACTGATGCATGTAACTCTGGGATTGGTGCTGTCTTAATGCAAAGGGGACGGCCTATTGCTTATCTCAGTGTTGCCTTGGGTCCAAAAGCAGCTGCCCAATCAATCTATGAGAAAGAAGCAGCAGCCATCTTAGCAGCACTGAAGAAGTGGAGACACTACTTACTTGGTAACAAGATCATCATCAAAACTGATCAACAAAGTCTTAAATACATCACCAGTCAGAGATTGTCTAAGGGCATTCAACATAAACTCCTGCTGAAGCTGTTAGAATTTGATTATTCAGTAGAGTACAAGAAAGGCAAAGAAAACAAAGTGGCAGATGCCTTGTCTCGAAGAGATCAACTGCTCCAGATACAATCATGTATGGCAATATCATCTGTAACTCCAGACTGGACTGCTGAAGTGATAGCCAGTTATATCCCTGATCAGAGCTGTCAGAGATGGATCAAGAGAGCTCAGAAACCAACTTCTACTCCTCCTAATTTTTCCTTACATGGAGGAATCTTAAGGCACAAAGGGAGAATTGTAGTTGGCAAAGACACTGCTCTGAGACAGAAAATTTTCCAATCTCTACATGCTTCAGCTATTGGTGTCGGTGTTTTACCGCCAATCCTACCGAGGGGTATTCCAAGGTAGTAAGTTTCAGGTGGAGTGTCGCCGAGATCAGGAACTCAATGGTGTACGTAGAACGCAAGAGACAAATTTATACAGGTTCGGGCCGCAAGATAAGCGGACCCTACGTCCTGTTTGGGGTAGTATAATGCGCCCTGCGCTATGGTGTCTGAGGTATGAACCTCATGTCCTATGGTCTTCTCTGTTCCACCGATCTAGGCACCCCTGCCCTCCTTTATATACCCTAGGGGGCGGGGAACTAGTCGGTTACAATGTTGGAGTCCTAGTAGGATTACAGAGTAGAGTCCTAGTAGGAGTCCGACTTCTTTTTTCCTTCCTTCGAGTGGTTTCTCTACGGATACCGGGGTTCTATACCCAACAAGCCCCCGAGCGCTTCATTGCCGAGTTCTTGCTATCAACCGAGTACTTGCCAAGTCTATCGAGTACTTTCTTGAGTGCTTCGAGTGCTTTCTTGAGCTTCTGCTAGTTCCTCAAGTACTTGTCTTGTCGTTCTTGGAAAGTCCTTGGTTGACACGAGGCTGTGAGGTGCTCATGTCCTGTTGATCTTGATCAACTTGTAGTCTTCAATATTCAATATGGGGTGCGGCAAAAGTCGCACTCCATATGGAGTAGTCCCCGAGCCTTAGGTTGAGTCAAAGAATCAGGCTGAGGGTCCATAGAATCTTGAATCTTCGTCTTGCTTGAAATGTGCAATTTTGAAAAAATTGCACTTGATATCAAGTAGCCCCCGAGCCTTGGTTTGAATTCGTAGAATCGAGCCGAGGGTCTTGATTTGAGTCTTCATTCTTCAGAAAAATAAAAATTCCAATTCCTTTACTACCCTGCAGCCCCCGAGCCTTGAACTATATGGACATATAGAAAAGGATCAAGTCGCGAGACTGACAGAGTAGTTTTAGTGTATACGAGTGATGATTCCAAATTTTCGAGAGTAAAGGAAAATAAAACTAATTGTTTTTCCAGGTTGGTCCCAGAAAAAATCAATTAATTTAAAATCCAATCCCTCAAAAAATGGAAAAAACCTGTAACTGTAGCCTTTGAATACCAAGCGGCGCGCCCACCAATATATGTGAACCGTCAGGGCAAACGAAACCCTAACCACCGCCAAAACACAAACGCCGCCAATCTCTCTTGAGCGACAAAATTCCTCAAGCCCCCGAGCGAAGTAATCAGCCAACCCCCGAGCGAAGAATCATCCAATCCTAGATCTTGCCGTCAAGGTTGTAGTTCATCATTAGCCAGAATGACATCCAGGAAGGACAAGAAGACCAGCCGTGGTGAATCTCGCGGGAAAGAGGTGAAGCTGCCGTCGCCAAAGCGCGGCAAGTTGCAGAAAAGATCGCATCCAGTGCCCAATACCTATATGAAGGCGTCCAAGGCAACTGAAGAGCATCTCCAGAAGTTGGTCACTGATGGTTTCCTCAAGGAACAACAAGTTCTTCTGTGGGAGATTCCTGGAGCATCGGAAAAGTCCCCAATGGTTCCAGTGGATAAAACACTCATGTTCAGCCACTTCATCCTGATGGGATTAGGCCTCCCGATTTGTTATTCTTCTATGGACTGGAGCTTCCCAATCTGACACCCAATGGGATTCTTCAGATTTCCATTTTCGTGTTCTTTTGCGAAGCTTTCCTGGGAATCAGGCCGCACTTCCAACTGTTCAGGAGATTATTCCAGTGCAAGCCTCAACCCAAGAAAGATGCCACATGTCCTATTGGGGGAGCCGGCTTTCAGTTGCGGCAAGATGCAAAGGACATATATCTGGAGTATGATATGTTCAGTAGCCATTCTGGGTGGAAGGAGCAATGGTGGTATGTTGGGGATCATGAACCCAAGCTGCCCGAGTGGACTGGAGTCACTCCGGTAGACTTCCCCGAGTGGAAGAGTTTACCCACCATTGCAGAAAACATCCAGATTCCAGAACTACTCGTCCGCATTGCCAAGCTAAAACAAGATGGTGTAACATGAGCCTCCGTGGTATATTCATGGATTAAACGCCGAGTTCAACCACTCGCGCAAAAAGACCGTTGGGGCTTCGAGTACAGAGTACAAGAAGATCCTTCAAGGATGAGTCATGAAGAACTCACTGAAGAGGAGATCATGCAGCGAGTACAAATGCTGATGCCAAAGGTCGACGTTGTGCCATATCTCCCCAAGCTTTTTGATGCCGCGAATCCACCCAATCCGGTAAGTATAATACTATATTGAAATGTCATATGTCTCTGTACAATTACCAATCTGATAATAGAATTATCTGATTGTGCAGGAGGATGTAGATTTATTCTTCTCATGGCCCCTCATGCCCGATCAGGTTCCCACAGGTGCGGATCCAAAATTCTCGCTTCCATCTCACCTGCGGAGACATTCTGGTCAGAGAGCCACTTATCAGAGAATCAAGAAACTTTTCTATTGGCCACACCTCAAAGCACAGGTTATTAAGTGGGTCTCTGAATGTCCAATTTGTCAAGTTTCAAAAGTGGAACATGTTCATATTCCTAGATTGCTAGATCCTCTTCCTGTACCTGACATGGCTTGGTCTCACATTACTATGGATTTTATTGAGGGCTTACCCAAATCCAAGAACAAAGATGTCATTTTGGTAGTTGTGGATAGACTAACCAAATATGCTCATTTTCTAACTTTGGCACACCCTTTCACTGTTCATGATGTAGCAGACCTATTCCTCAGTAACATTTTCAAGTTACATGGTTTGCCTGCTTGTATAGTCACTGACAGAGACAGAATTTTTACTAGTGCTTTATGGGAGGATCTGTTCAAGGCTCTCAAAGTAGAATTAAAAAGAAGTTCTGCTTACCACCCTCAAAGTGATGGCCAGACAGAGCGAGTTAATCAGTGTTTGGAAAGTTATTTGAGATGCATGACCTTTCAAGAACCTAAGAAATGGTTCCAATGGCTTCCTTTAGCAGAATATTGGTATAACACCTCTTATCATACAGCCATTAAGATGACTCCTTTCAAGGCCTCTATGGATACAATCCTCCTCTTGTCAATGAATTCTCTGTTCCTGGTCAGTTTGATCATGAAACACCACCTACTATTGAAGATAAAGAGAGAATCTTGAAGCAGCTCAAGTTCAATATGGAGCAAGCTCAGGCTAGGATGAAATTATATGCTGACAAGTTGAGAACAGAGAGAAACTTTTAAGTGGGTGATATGGTATACCTAAAAATGCAACCATACAGGGAGAATGCACTCGGCCTCAGAAAGTCTTTGAAGCTTGCATCAAAGTATTATGGACCATTCAGAGTGGTTGAGAAGATTGGTAAAGTGGCCTACAAACTTCTTCTACCAGAATCAGATGGTATTCATCCAGTGTTTCATGTTAGCCAACTAAAGAATCATGTTGGTCCTTCAGCTGTTCCAAGTCCTCACTTACCTTTAGTGTATGCTGATGGCCGTATCAGGACTGAACCTGTGAAGATATTGGAAAGACGTTTAATTCCAAGGAACAGTGCACCAGTAGTTCAATGGTTGATTCAGTGGTTGAATTTCTCATCACAAGAAGCAACATGGGAAGATGCCACTTTCATCAGAAAGGTCTTTCCAGACTTCCATCCTTGGGGACAAGGATGAGCTCATCGGGGGGGGGGGGGGGGGGTATTGTCAAGACCTCTGATGTATGCTCTCTGAATAATACGCCTTCTGACTTAGAAGGCGGAAATTGGTTGAATCTAGGCGGGAGTCGTCAGGAGGCGTTGATCTGTTGATCGACAGTCTCAGTGTTTTTACCTATTTGCTGTAAAAGTTAAGACGCTATTATGTAACGGTTAAACTGTGAAACAGTAACTCGGAGGTAACAGGGGATAAGATCCCGGTGCGCCGAGTGGTAACTGATGCGTCCTTCCAAAACCACCAACTGGTAAAGTAGAGCTGTAGTTGAATGCATGCAAATAATTTTATCAGAATTGGGCCGACAAAGAAACGCGCACATGTACACGAACAAACAACTAACGGCTACATAGTTAGCAGAGCCTACTTTTTTTCTTTATAAATAATAAATCAAGAAAAGCGAAAAAAGAGTTCCGGCATTTTGCATCGCCCAACGATGCTACCACTACAATTATTTATTAGTACAAAAAAAGGTCCTTTTTCAGTGACGAAGGCAGGTAGCAAAAGGGACAAAAGATTATTCAGTAGCTGCCACGTACCGAAGCCCGTGCCCTCTTGGCTCTGCTTACATATAACCCTCCATCTCCATGGCACGTACAAGCACGAAATCCCAATCTTGAACCCGACCGCACGGTTAGAAACCGGCGCTCGGTCCAACCTCCATTCCTCTTCCTCTTCTATGCTCATCCACTCCTTACCTCAGGCTCCCCGCGCCTCCCGCTCAACCTACCGTTGTCGCCCCGCCTCCGCGCGCGTCGTGCCCCGCGCGCGGCGCCCCTGTCGTCCGTGGTGGCGGCCGTCGGCGCGCGACCTCCCGTCTCCCCCCCGGCGGACGGCGGCCTCGGCCGGATCCGGCGGCGGCGGGGCGCGGCGACCCCGGCCGGACCCGACGAGCCCCGGCGGGCGCGATGACCCCCGGCCGGATCCGGCGACGGCGGGGCGCGGCGACCCCGGCCGGACCCGACAAACCCCGGCCGGATCCGGCGGCGGCGGGGCGCGGCCGGATCCGACGAGCCCCGGTGGGACGCGATGACCCCTGGCCGGATCCGGCGGCGGCGGGGCGCAGCGACCCCGGCCGGATCCGACGAACCCCGGTGGGGCGCGATGACCCCCGACCGGATCCGGCGAGCCCGGGGGGCGGCGACCGGGGACAGGTCAGTCTTTTTTTCCTTTTTCAATTTTTTTTGCAAATTTTTTTGAAAAACTTCTGTGCAAAATTTTTTTGAAATATGTTTTTGCAAAACTTTCTTCTAAAAAATATTTTTTGCAAACTTTTTTCTGAAAATCTTTTTTTTGCAAACTTTTTTTGAAATTTTTTTGCAAAACTTTTCTCTCAAATGTTTTTTTGTAAAACTTTTTCTCTAAAAATGTTTTTGCAAGACTTTTCTCAGAAAATGTTTTTTCGCAAAATTTTTCTCCCAAAATGTTTTTTCTCAAGAGTGGTCCCCACCTATGGTTGCCGGGTATGCGCTCCGTGGGGGGCTGTGCGCGCTGCGGGGTGCCATGCAGGGAGGCCGCCGGTTTTGTCGTTTTGCACGAGCGCACGGCGCCCCCCCTGCGGGCGACCGCAAACTAGCAGAGCCCGTACAAGCCTCGCACCACAACACACGCAATTCACAAATAAAGATTGAGGAGAGAAAACAAACTCAAACTCAAGCAATGGCGGCGGTGCCGGCCCTAGACTCCTACTGCTGCAGCTTGCCACAGCAACGGCAGGTCATCCTCCTCCTCCTGGTCCTCGTCCCTCTGCTCTCCCTCCTCCTCGCAACGAGGAGGAGAAGCAGCAGGAAAGGGCGGCGCCTGCATCTGCCGCCTGGCCCGCCTCGTCTGCCGATCCTGGGCAACCTGCACCAGCTGGGCGCGCTGCCGCACCAGAGCCTCCGCGACCTGTCGCGCCCGCCATGCTGCTGCGGTTGGGCAGCGTGCCGACGCTGGTGGTGTCGTCGCCGGCGGCGGCGCGGGAGGTGATGAAGGCCCGCGACGCCGACTGCTGCAGCCGGCCCGAGCACAAGGACGTGGCGTTCGCGCCCTACAGCGACAAGCTGTTCGTGGTGGAGTTCCTCAGCGCGCGCCAGCCGGTACATACGCCAGGGAGACACAGGTCGACAAGCCTGGAGTGGACGCCGCCAAGATGATCCAGCGTGATCGGCACGGTGGCGTTCGGGAACATCTACGGCACGGAGCAGTTCGCGCACAAGATCGAAGCACTTCCACGACGCCGTGAGCGCCAAGGCAGGCTTCTCCGCCGAGGACTACTTCCCCAACGCCGCCGGCCGCCTCACCGGCGCCGCCGCGCGCCGCGAGAGGGTGTTCAGGGACCTCGACGCCTTCTTCGACCTCATCATCAACCAGCACCTCGACCCGTCGTCGTCCCGACCTCATCGACGCCTTCATCGCCCTCGATCATGCAGCAGGGATCCTCCTCGTCGTCTCTCCCCTTCACCAGAGACCACACCAAAGGCCTGCTCTCGGTACGGGCTCTCTGCATGCATCCAGCTAGCTACCTTAAATTAAATTAATCAATTGGTTTTAAATACTGCCATCATTTCATTAACTGTTGTATTAACTACAATACACACACAAATACTGCATGCATGTTCGTCCAGAATATGTGTTCACCGCTAGCGTCGACACGAGCTCGGTGACCATGGTGTGGGCGATGGCCGAGCTGATCCGACGGCCGGCGATGCTGAGGAAGGTCCAGGAGGAGATCAGGGCCGTGGTGGGCGACAAGCCGCGCGTGCATCACGACGACGACATGCCCAAGCTGAGGTACCTGAAGATGGTCGTGAAGGAGACGTTGCGTCTACACCCATCAGTGCCACTGCTGCTGCCGAGGGAGACCCTGCGCCACGTCACCATCTGCGGCTACGACGTGCCAGCCAAGACCAGGATCCTGGTCAACGCGTGGGCAGTGGCGGAACTGGAGAGAGAAATTAAGGGGGGCTAGACAAACATTTTGCCAATTTAAAAATTGGAATTTCCGTGTATGATGTACGTTTAGCAAGTTTAATCTTATTCATTAGTAGGATCATCCCAAATTCAACAACGTAAACGATGATCACGTTCTACAATCAAAACACTAGCATCTGAATTTAATTAATCTCTAACTTTGGGTGGAGCTAGAGCTTCTTCTTATAATTCATTTCATCTAATGGAGAATTGTGATCAACCGTATCATTATCGTCTTGCTGTCCCACATATGCCTTCTTGTAGTAGACAAATGTGTCCCTCTTTTAGGTCTGCCTTGATTTCCTAATTCCTACAAGCATTTGGTCTAATTTCATAAAAAAAAAATTCCTATGCTATTAGGAGATGATAAATTAAATCAAAAATAGTTTACAGGATATAGATTAGGGGAATGGAACTTGCTTATATTAGTTTGAGTTAGATTGGGAAAAAGGAGATTGAAAATGTAACATCGCAAGGTTAAGGTATTGGCGAGCAGCTGGCTACTGGACTTCAGTATACGCGTACGTGAAACGTGCAGCTTAGACTTTCCTACTATACATATGCTGAACCATTGGCTAATAACTAAGTAGTTAAAATTTTATTTTTGTTGGGGGTGGCCATGGCTAGACCATGGCCCCCGCCATACCCACCCCCCCCCCCCCCCCCCCCCCGGTTCCCCCACTGCGCGTGGGCCATCGGCAGGGACCCCGCGACCTGGGAGAACCCCGAGGAGTTCGACCCGGACAGGTTCGAGGGGAGTGACAATGGACTTCAACGGGACCCACTTCGAGCTCGTGCCCTTTGGCGCCGGCCGCAGGATGTGCCCCGGCATGGCAATGGGAGTGGCCACGACAGAGTTTACGCTGGCGAACCTGCTCCACTGCTTCGACTGGGCGCTGCCGGAGGGGGTGGCGCCGGAGGACGTGAGCATGGAGGAGGCAGGTGGGCTCACCGTCCATAAGAAGACGCCGCTCGTGCTTGTGCCCATTAGATACAAGCTGCAGTGCCAGTAGTGCTCATGATCATTATATTACTATATTTGCGAGGTCTTTTTCCATAGTGTTTATGAGGCCCAAAACAATGTTGGTCAATGAAAAATTAATGAACTTATCTCATTGTGGAATATATTGTAATTGGTGAAGGTTGTGTGCGGTGATTGTTTGGAAGATAACAGTCGTCATAGACTCATAGTACCTTTTAATAATGTGGTCATCAAATTCAATCACCCCCTGCTCTTTAATTGGTTGAAAAACAAATGATTCACTTTGGATCCTGTCCTCCCCGCCACACTACATTTGGCTAATTTGGTGATGGTGTGTGAACGAAGGGGGTCGATCGAGGACAAGGTATACTAGCTAGGGCGAACCAGCGCGCGGCTACAATTGTGAGAGGCGCGTGCATGCTGCATGGATAGCGTGCGGTTGTGGTCATCTATTACACATCTGTACAACTGCTGCATGGATATAAGTCCAAAATTATTTTGGACCATGCATGCATGCTGGGATTTGAGCCGATGACCGGTCGTGCATGTATGCGAAAACCTCCAAATTTTTTGATCGAAGTCGGCAGGGAAAGCCCCAACCTTTTTTTTCATATTTTTTTATTCCAGACCCTATTAATTCGCTCTCACGAGAAGTCGAACTTGGGTTTGCTGGGTGCTACTCAAGTGCTGTAACCACTAGGCTAGAGCCCCTTTCACGGAAACCTCCAAATTAAAGCTACATTAGGCCAGTAGCTTAATTTGATGGTGGTGTGTGAACGAAGGGGGCCAGCAATGCAAGTGCTCGATGCATGCCTGGCGTTAGAAATAACTTGTCAGGGGGCGGATACAAGATATAAGCACTGACAGTAGTGCTCATGATAATTGCTTGCTTGCTGTTGCTGAGCAGTAGTACGTAGTATATTTGCGAGGTCTTTTTCCGATCCATAGTCTTTATGAGGCCGAAAACAATGTCAAATAATAATGTTAGTCAATGAAAAGAAACTTACTACACAGTATATCCTATTGTGGAATAGTAGGAATTAATTATGAAGGTTGTGGGTGGTGATTACTTATGTTAATATAGTCATATATACCTTTCAAAAATGTGGTTTAATTTGGTGTGTCTTTATAGATTTTCATTTTGCGTTGATCTTATTCAATCATATCCGGCCTCCTGGCGGTTGAAAAGAAATAAAACGGGTTCGCTGTCCTGTCCTATCTAGCTCCCCGCCGCTATATTTGGCTAGTAGCTTAATTTGGTGATAGTGTGTGAACGAAAGGGAGGACAAGGAATACTAGGGCGAGCCAGCACGTACGTACGTGGTCGGTGCCAGTGGCGTTAGACGAAAATAAGTAACTTGTCAGCGCGCGCGCGGCTACAATTGTGAATTTGTGAGAGGTCTAGGACCAGCTGGGTGCGGGTGCAGTGCAGGGCGGAGTCACTCCAATCATACCCACATATGAATCCTTGTTGTCGTTACCATGATTCGTCCCGTCGGTGGCCTGGACTCCATCCATCATCTATCTCATCAAATGTGCCTGATCTCGAGAGGCACACGAGACGACGACGACATGCAGATCCGCCTGCTGCATATGCATGCTCCCCCTCAAGGCTATCTGATTTTCTTCGACGACAGTACGCATGGTTGGAGTTGACTCTTCAAATGGTTGGAGTATTTGACGATGCATATATGCATGTCGTTGAACGAATCTTCCTTCCCCATCGATCGATCTGTTGTACTTCTGTGCGTGTCCTCCGGCCAGGGTCTAAATTTGTCATAATCTAAAGTGTGGTAGAAAGAATTTTCTGCCATCCAACTAGTAAAATTAAGGATTCTCTCCACCTTTGACACGGTACATATCTTGAGTCAAATGCATTCATGGTGGTCCAAATTTGTCAAGTTTTTTTTTCAAGAATTATAAATTTTTTGTGCCATCCAACCAGTAAAATTTAAACTCCATTTTTGACACGATTTCTTCAGTCAAATGCATGCATGGCTAATCGTTTGTGTCGTCGAAGTTGAAGTTGTAGCAGGCGCCGTGTGATTCTTTTCTTTTCCGTTCGTTTACCATACCTGAATCAGCAGTTTAGACTTGTCTGTCCGTCGATCGATCTATGACGTCACGCCAGACATCGTCTTCTTCCCAAGTCTAGATAAGCGAGGCGAGGACTGGGCGACGTCTGATGTGGAGGCGAGGACTGGGCGACGTCTGACGTGGAGGTGTGAAAAAGCAAGAGAGAGAGTTGGACGGGCGTCTGGCAGTGCGCACGCTGAACCGGGAGAAGAGCAATCAGAAATGCTCTCCAACAGCTCTGATTGGATGACCTGGCTGCTAAGCATTAAATGTCGATGGAGTCCGCCACCACGTCATCGCGCCAGACGCTTACGCCCTGCTCTAAAGCCCACCAAAACCTAACTAGTGATAAACTTTTCAACATTTACTAGAAAAATGTTAGACATGAAATGTTGACCAACATTTTATCTTCTCGGGAAATGGTGAACCCCAACAATTTCTCAAGAAATGTTGGTCAACATTTTCGATAAATGTTAAGCCTCAACTTGTTTTGATGGACACTTTTTAAAAATGTTGGGATACAAATGACCAACATTTTATCTTTTCGAAAAATGTTTAGCCCCAACATTTTCGAGAAATGTAGAGCCACACCTTTTTTTTCGCCAACATTTTTGTAAAATGTTGCATCTCAACTTTTTTTTTACCAACTTTTTTATTTGTTTTCAACTTGAAATTCAACATTTCTTAAAAAAAAAAAGCTTGCCAGCTGCTTCTTCGTCGTCGTCAGCGCTGGGTGGGCCGCGGCGGCCGTCGGCGCGGGAGCCCGACGCTGGGCACAGGGCGGCCAGGGCACGTCGGCCCGATGGTGCAGCGCGAGGGCGCGGTGGCGAAGCTCCCACCCAGCGAGGTGCGTCGTCCCGGTGGTAGAGCGGGCTGAGCGGGGCGACGGAGGGCCACCAAAGTTCCGGCGGCACGGCCCTGTGATGCACTGATGCAGCTGCGGCTGGGCACGGTGCCGACGGTGGTGGTGTCGAGCGCGGCGGCACGCGAGGTGATGAAGACGCACGACGGTGACTGCTGCAACCGGCCGGACACGCCGGGTCCCCGGCGGCTGTCGTACGGCCACAAGGACGTGGCGTTCGCGCCCTACGGCGAGTACTGGCGCGAGATGCGCAAGCTCTTCATCGTCGAGCTCCTCAGCATGCGCCGCGTCAAGGCGGCATGGCACGCCAGGGAGGCCCAGGTGGACAAACTCATCTTTAAATTGAGCAGCTTTGGAGGGAAACAAGTGTTCCTGGAGGACCACATCTTCGGGCTCATGCATTGGTACGGTGGCGTTCGGGAACATCTACGTCACGGAGCCGAGCAGTTCGCGCACAAAACGCACTTCCACGACGTAGTCGAGGAGGCCATGGGCGTGTTGGCCAGTTTCTCCGCCGAGGACTACTTCCCCAACGCTGCCGGACGCCTCGTCGACCGCGAAAATGATGTGGTAGTCACGCTGGGATATCAGCCCCCTGTTTCCAGCCGTTGATTTGGCGTTGTTGAGATTCGTGCGGCTGAAGGGGGAGATCCAGGGCTGACGGGGCGCATGACGTCTGCATGACGATCGCTGACGTCATGCGGCCGGCGGCGGTTGGTGGGCGGGGCGGCCGGCGGCGAGGTCGCCGCCAGCCGCGGGCGGCGCTGGAGGGGGCGGATTTAGGGTTTGGGGTTACCGGGGCCATGGCCGCCGGCGGCGGCCGGCCCGGCGGCGGCGGTGGCGGGTTGGTGGGCGGCAAGGGCCGGGCGGCGATGGCGTCGCCGGCCGGGGGGCGGAGGATGGCCGGTGGGCCGGTGCCGCCGGCGGGGGTGGAGCGCGGCGCCGCAGACAGGGCCGCAGGTCGCCGTCGTCCTCCCGGCGTGGGCCGGCGGCGGTGGGAGCAGTGGGGGGAGGCGGCGCGACGGCTGGAGGGGGCGGAGCGGCACGGCGGCGTGGACGCCGCCGGCCGGGGGACGGCGGTGGAGACCGGCGGCGGTGGGAGGCCGGCGGTAGTGTGAGGAAGGAGAAGGCTGACGTGGTGCTGACGTCTGACGTCAGCACCACGTCAGCGCGCGCTACAGGGGGCGGATATCCCGGCGTGACTACCACATCCGCGTCCTCGTCGACCGCCTCACCGGCGTCGTCACCCGCCGCGAGCGAGTGTTCAGGGAGCTCGACGCTTTCTTCAACATGATCATCGACCAGCATCTCGACGCGTCTCGTGCCACGGCCAACATCAAGGGCGGCGACCTCGTCGACGTCCTCATCGGCCTCATGAAGGAGAAGGACAACAGACACCAAGGGTCTCTCAAGATCAGCAGAGACCACATCAAAGCACTACTCTCGGTATGTATGGAGATGCACGGAGAAATTAAACGAACTTAATTGACTCAATCTACACCAATTAATATAAACGGATTAAAGTAACCCCGTGTCACTATCTGGTGCAGAATACCTTCATTGGTGGCGTCGACACGAGCTCAGTTACCATGATCTGGGCGATGGCGGAGCTGATCCGAAAGCCGTGGGTGCTGAAGAAGGTGCAGGACGAGATCAGGTCCGTGGTGGGGGACAAAGAGAGGGTGCAGCCGGACGACATGCCCAACCTCAAGTACCTCGACATGGTGGTGAAGGAGACGCTGCGGCTGCATCCGGCGTTGCCACTTCTGGTGCCCAGGGAGACGATGCGGGGAGTCAGTATCGGCGGCTACGACGTGCCGGCAAAGACGACGATGCAGGGACGCAGCAAACTGGAACAGCCCGGAGGAGTTCAACCCTGACAGGTTCGAGGGCAAGGACGTGGACTTCAACGGGACACATTTCGAGCTCGTGCCGTTCGGCGCCGGCCGCAGGATGTGCCCTGGGATGGCATTGGGAGTGGCCACCACGGAGTTCACGCTGGCCAACCTCCTCTACTCCTTCGACTGGGCGCTGCCGGAGGAAATTCTTGCTATAGATGTACAGAAGTTTACTTCACAGCTAGTAAAGCCCGCACCAGAAAAGCTTCACTGTAGACACTATTCCCTCACGTGCAGTACTGAAGAAAAATATGATCCAGCAACTAAATTGACCACACGCATGCACAGCTGCAAATGGAAAAACCAAATTGACTTTCCCAAGATATTTCAACCGATCTGTTACGTTCTATTCTTTTTTTTTTCTTTCCCAACAGGATCAAGCAAGCAAATCGCAAACGTGACTTATGCTTTCCTTTCTTTTTTTCTTTCCTGCAGGAAACCTGATGACGCGAACAGATGGGATCAAACACTGCTACTGCTGTAGATAAAATTTTGGAACCGATCTGATTCTGCGCCAACAGCAAATACTTGACACTGGAGACGAGGGACTAAAATTCAGAAAAGCAAACGGAAGAGAAAAATTGTGAGGCACAAAGGGGTTATAGGACAGCGGAAATAGGATGAACAAAAATTTTTTGTGGGGCAATTTTCTGGAGTTTTAGGACGATGGCACAGACTACAGTAGGATAAGCCTGACGGTAATACCTGAGTCTCTGATTACCACTTGATGGGAACTAGGGTGCCCGATCTTCCGTCAGGTAAGGATAATTCTTGAATGGGCGGAGATCCGGCTTCCGATCAACACGACCCGAACCCCGCAATCGCAGCACCACTTCTCCTCTGGTTATCAACCGTGCGCAGCCCGATTGACCTCGCCAAGAAGGCTATCCCCTGCAAGCGATCAAGAATACAAGTAAGGGCAAGGAAGAACACAACTCAATTGCAAAGATCCTTGGATTAAGCACACATATATGGGGTTTCACAAACCGATATACGGCGAACTGTTCAACGACAGATAAACTCTAAGCAAAACCTCCAAACCCTAACGAGGGAGCGGCGGCTATTTATGAAGCCTCTAGGGTCGTGGGTAGACCCCTGGTTGTGCCCCTAATGGGCTCTAACACGATAAACGGCCCAAAGGCCAAAATACGGCGACGCAGCACCAAGACAGATTCTGGACATCAACTTGTTTCGACGATTGCCGATGACTCAGAACGAATTTTGAGGTGAGACCAGTGCCATTGGAAGCATTATGAAATTATCTTTCCATCCATATAAAAGAAAGTCCAAATCCGAGCTCGTATGTGGCCTGGGCGTCCGTTTTACCGAAGACTGTTCCTGAACTCCGAGATGGACTCGAAGTCAACTTGATTTGGGCCTCCAACTTGACTTGCACGCCCCTTGCTGGCCCTCTTTATCTCCATGCCAATGTTTATGTATTTCTTCATCCTCTCCATGGTTTCTAATTATAATAATATCTTTAGGTAGTAATCTATTCTCAGAATAACTAAAAAGAATACATAGGATCGAGCTCAACTTATTTTTGCAACGAAGGATTGTATGCAATAGTATCATGTCCTCGTCATGTGTGATGGTTGGGTACCATAATCCCAGATAATCATGAGTGCACGGGGCGCTGGTGGGCTGGGAACGAGAAGAAACAAACAGTGCACTCTATGGGTTTGAGGGATGCAGCTCTTTTCTTTCACTCTGGATGGGAAGAGCGGTAGGTTGCTTGTGTTGCTAACCCGTGAACATGAACCACAGCTCACAGGTCTTGTTTGGAGGAAATCTGCAGTCCCCCATCCATGTCTCTGCTTGTCCCAGTAGACTTGTTATTGCCTCAACAATGGCAATGGCAGCTCCCTACCACCACTCTCTTTCTACTTCTCCCTCTCCTCGCCCTCGCTCTTGCAACAATCTCTACCAATGCAACAGGCCGCTTCCGCCTGCCGCACGGCCCACGCAGGCTGCCTGTTCCCGGCTACCTGCCCCACCGGAGCCTGCGTGATCCGGAGCGTCGTCATGGGGCGCCGCTGTCGGCGGCGGAGGCGGCGCGGGAGGTGATGAGGGCGCATGACGCCGACTACAGCCACCCGGACAGGGCTCTTATATGTCTTGTGGAAGATGAGGAAGATTTTTAGGATTCTATCTATAAAGTAGACCTGGTTGAAGATGGGTCATGCAACATTCCATTAAAAAATGTTAAATACAAAATGTTAACCAACATTTTTTTTGAATGTTGAGCCCAACATTTTACATTTTTTATAGAAATGTTGACCAACATTTTCAAAAAATGTTAAGCCTCAATATTAATATTTTTTTTGCCAACACTTTTTGAAAACGTTGAGCCTCAACTTTTTGTCACCAACATTTTTGTTTTTTGAAAACGTTGAGCCTCTACTCTTTGTCATCAACATTTTTTTTTCAAAACTTAACATTCCTATAAAAAAAAGTTGAAACACCATCTTCTCCGGCGTTGGTGAGCGGCGGCGACCATGGCACGGCGTGCCTAAGTAGCGGCCAGCCGCACCCAACCGCCGCACGGACGCGCATGCCCGTGCGGCAACACGCACAGGCAGCGGCGGGCCACATGGCCGTGGGATAGCACGCCTGGCTAGAGCTCGACGGCGGCGTGGAGGATGGTCGGCGAGGAACGGGGCGGGGCGAGCGCGAAGGGCCCGGTGGGGGAAGGGGGGTGGCGGCAACCCGTGCGGTGAGCTCGCACGTGGCGGCGGCCACGCAGTGGCAACATGCGGCGGTGGCACACGCACACCGCAGGAGGCGACGACTGCACATGGGTTGTGGTGGAGGCGAGGGTTCTGGTTTGAGATCCAATGACCGCTAATGCTAGCGCGAATCTTAAAAAAGTGGAAGATGGATAAGGAAAAATCTTTCAGGAGATATATAAGATCCCTAGCCGGCCTCTTCCACGCTCACGTCATCCGCCCTCATGCCCAACGGGAGCTTCCACGGCGGATGACATGACAGCTGCAGGTAGTGGTGCCTTGACAGTGGGGACTGCGGCGACTACGACAGGATAAACCGTCGAGTAATGCTCAATCCTTCTCTGCAGGGGTGTACTTGTCGAAATTCTAGTCGCCTTGGCTCTCCAGACTCCAAAGCGCTCAGCTCTTTTCTGCCAGCGTGCAGCAACGATCACGGCCTTATCATGGAAGAATCAACAGCCAGTCCATATACCTACCTGGTGACCCCATCCTTATCTCGTTCCGTGCTGTTATGTTCTTCTTCACATGCACATATATTCGATATGCTAGCCCAGGGATGGGCAATGCCGGCCCGTCTGCCGGTGAATGGGACCCAACTGTTCATGCTCGAGTCAACCAATCTGACGAACAGGGGAAGAATATGAGATCCAAATCTCCGGATGCTCTCCAAAAAGGAAAAGGCAGCCAATCCGGATCTCTCATCCCCGCGCCCAGTGATCTGCTCCTTTTCCATGTCAAAGGCCAATATTCCTGTTGTGTCAAACACGCAGCTCTGCCAGAGCAAAGTCGTCCACTCCAACCCAATGCCTGATGGCTCCTTATAAATACGTGCCCAGGCATGCAGGCATCAGTGCACAACAACAAGCACAAGTGGCAGAAGAGAGGTCTCGCATGGAAGTAGGAGGTCATCTTTGCTAGCCAAGGATGATTTGCCTGTAGCCACCTCTGAATGCTCCTGGAGCAGCAAGTGGCGGCTCTCCGGGCAAATCATCCGGGCTAACTGAGTGCCTCTTACGCTATCCCATGTCAGGCCTACTCTTCTTTGGCTTAACAGATAGAGTTACGGGTTTTCAACTGGTGGATCCATCCGCTCACTCTTTCAACCTACTCTTCTCTTTGGCTTAAAAGATGGACAGGATACAAGAGACACGTGAGGTATTCCACTCTACACAACATATTGCTAGTTACTTCACTTCAATGCAGCCAACAGCTTGTGGTGAAATTCTCCATTTTGTTTATCACTGCGGTATCATCAGCCCCGCGGCATGAGCATGAGCACATGGCACATTATCTGCCAATGTGCCGCAATAATTGACCCCAACTGAACCTAAATACAGATTGTTGGGATACTTCCTATTTCTTGAGCTTTCCTGAGAACAGCTCGTAGCTGTTAATAAAATGCTGCTGAGGTAGAAGCCAAAAGGCGTCCTTGGGTTTTGCTATTCCTTTCTACCCTGAGCCTCTTTTCATCCACAAACTGAAAACCACTCCTCACCAGTGAATACTCCTAATATACTTTTAATTACGGCAAAATGTACCAGACTATCATACTTGACAACCATCACATTTTGGAGGTGGCATTTCAAAAGAACCAAAAAAACTATGATTTTTCAACTGATGGATCCATTCACTACTCTTTGAACTTACTCCACAATGTATCAATGCCTCAGCATATCGGTTCCTTGCCCCGTTCTTGAAGCCGCCCAGCAAAGCCTTAACCAGTAGCTAACAAAAGAGAACAGAATCTGAGACAGTGAAATAATTGCCTTAAGTAACAGATATAGAAACATCAGCGACCTAATTTATAAGTAGATATAAATGTTTCTTTTCCCAGTTTAATTTCTGCCACCTACATGAATGTTCCTGTTCTTTACTTCAGATATATGACCTGTTATCCCAATTGCAACTACAGTTTAAGTTGAAAACTACCAAATAGTGCGCAGAACATTTATACTATGTTTGTCCATTTCTCCAAACACACCACAAAATCATGTCATCATCCAAACAAACTACAAAGTCATGTTCATTGGATGGTGGACTTCTGGCATTGCTGTGTACACTAAAAACTAACATGGATTTATACTACGTTTAACAGTAACATGATTTTACATTATTTGTGAGCAAACGCAAACCAAGTGCAGTGTCTCGTAGCTAATTTGGTCAATCTACTATCCCAAGAACATTGATGTGAGGAAAAAGGAAGTTGAGCCCTATATATCATTAATACATTACACACCAATGAATGCCTAAGTGAACAACGTCTCATGGACAATTTTGTCTATCTAATATCACAACAACAATGATGTTAGGAGAAAGAAAGTTGAGCCATATATATCAGCCCTGCATTACAAACCATGAATGCCAAAGTGAGTGTACTATATACAGCCACATAATAACTAAATGATAGATTGATTAAAGCTTACATAAAAATTAATTCGGTTTGTATTATGCGTTTAAAACATATAATATTCATGCTGAAATTATTAGTTGATAGTTGAGGTAAAGACTAGGATATAAATAACATTAGCTAAGTAATCATAAAACTTGGGATCATGAATGAAACCCAAAAAATTCAGTACAATTCTAAAAGGCAGTTTGCTTTCACCTTCCAAATTAGTATAACTTCTATCAGGAGACTAGTTAAATTATGACGTCAGAGAACTAGATATACCAAAATTTCAGAGTTCCAAACATTCATAGGAACAAAAGATTCTGAACTCCACAAACATTTTCATCATAGCCAATGTGGAAATTTGCATACAATGGGAACAAAAAAAATTTCACCAAGTTAAACAGGTAAGCAGTAAAACTGTTAAAGGAGAAATCCAGTTAAAGGACCAAATAATTTCATTCTAAATCCCATAATGAGCAGAAGTGCAGATTGCAGAACAAGTTGTGCACCACTGAGACAAAAGCCTATCAAACCATAAAATAGTACATCCCTCTTGATTAGAGCAATCAATGGGCAATTAATGCACTAATTTGCACATAAAATGCACTACATTAACGGGGGAAACAACATTTATGGATAATCTCAACATTTATGCTCAAGATATCCAGCAAAAAGGCACCCGGCACCCTAGTATGAACGAATAATAGATGCAGGTTGGTCAAATTGTGACGCAAAATGTGTGATAGAAAACATATTATTGTAGCACTTGGTGTTTGACTTTTTTCTAGGACGAAATTCGGTGAAGAATGGTTGCTCTCATCTGACAAAGGAATAATTCCTCACAGGGCCTGTGTGTTGACCTATGCAGTGCTTTGGGAAGAATGGATTCTGTTCATCAAGCAATGGCCTTAACGGAGGCTCAAGAGGCACCCATATTTCACTATAAATCTTCTTTCAAGTGAATTTTTGTACGACAGGCAAGGTCACAATAAAGAAGCCGATCCTCGCACGATTTGGAGAATATATGCCTACCATTATCAAGGAAAGATTCGAAGGAAAAAAGTACGCTAATGTACCACACATGAGAGTATGGACGAGACGTTGATCTGTATTTCCTTTACATGTCTACTGTATCTAATCTTGTGTGTGCTATAAATAACAGAGAATTAGAGGATGAAGTCATCCATGATCTAAGACACTATTCTAAAAGGTAGAGGCCAAGACAATGCCTAGGCTCTGGGTCCCCAGCCGACATGATTTTGCACAAAACCAGTGAGATAGGCGGCCTTGCCGCTTTGGAGTGGATGGGCTCGCAAAGTTGCATTCTGTTTTCCCATCTGGTGGGGACATGGGCTGTATGCGCCCACAGAAGCACACTACAGTAATCCAGTAACATTCCATCAAGTGAGAAGCCCATCTTGTCTTATTGACAAATTGAAATGCATGTAAACTCTGGGTGCGAATAATGAATAAACTCTCTCTGCTTTGTCTCAGAAAAGCCAACACTAACATCCTTCAACAATTCAGAAACCAATTACCAATCACGGTTTATATATATTTATTATTCTAGTACTGCTTGACCTACCATGTAGTTTTTATTTTATTTTTTTGCATACCATACTACTAGTGGCAATGCAACAAAATAGGCAGTACAATGAATGTGGGGTTTGGTTATTAAGGCAGAATTCCCCAAATTGTGTAAACTCTGGCTGCTAATAGCAAAGGTGTATTTGCATTTCACATCTGGTGTGGACATGGGCTGTGCTTGCCCACAGGGGTAGGCTACAGTAATCCAATAACAGTTCTTCAAGGTGGCCCGCCTTGTTTTATTGAAAAATGTGTGTAAATTCTGGCTGCTAATAGCGAATAAAACATCTTTGCTTTGACTCAGGAAAACCCACTAACATTCCTTCAACAACTCAGAACGTATATATTTATTATTGAACTCCCCATTATAGAACTGGTTGATCCTATCATCTAGTGCGTTTTTTTACATGCTACTAGTGTCATTGCTGCATTGCAATAAATAGGCAGCACAATGAATGTAGTATTTGGTTATTAAGGCAGAATTCCCTCAGTTGTGCTTTCTAGATTGTCTAAACTCGTCTATCCCCTTTTCATTACCATTTCTCTGTAGCTTCCTGTGCAGATAATTATAGTGGAAGTCAATCTGAAAGATTGGCGCATGGCAGAGAGTTTCAATTAAAAGTAGCAACTATAAAACTAAATCAAACGGGTAATAAAAGGCGCAGATTCACCGCATTTATTACGGGCACGAACACGACAAAAAAAAAAACACTGGAAACATGTTAATGCGACTAGTTCACCTCATTCCGTTATTTCAATGTTGTTCCAAATTATTCCTTTTTGAGCAGCTTCTCAATAGCGTCATAATACGACAAAGTTGAAGCGATCATCAAACGTATATATACACACAACACACTCGGATAGGATTGGCGAAAAGCAGAACTAGTTATTTCGCTCATCACTACTGGCTATCAATTTAAATGCAACCAAAATTGGGATAGGAGAAGAAGCAAAGAGCTCACCTACTCAGGAAGCGTTGTCGCTCCGGAGCTTCTGGATGGCAGCATACATCTTCCTCCTGGAGCCAACAGCCCCAATGCCCATGTCCTTGAGGTCCTCCAGCGTTAGCAGAGGGAGGACCTCGTCGTCCACCTCATGGATCTCAAACACCGGAGCGTACCGAGAGAGCCCCAAGCCGTCGAGCCACGCCTTGACGCCGCTGTACCCCATGGCGGAGGGGAGGCGGCCGTTGGGGAGGCCCCAGTCCGCCACGCCGTCCGACTCGTCGCCGCTGGCGTCGCGACTGCCGGAAACCCTAGCCCTCGCGGCGGCCGCTGCCGCCGCGGAGTCGGACTGATCCTCGTCGTCGTAGTAGCGCTCCTCGTCGTCCTCGTATCCGTCGGCGGCGCCCGAGGGCGCGGCCGGAATCCAGGCGGTGCGCGGGCGGCGCTGGGCGGGGGGCTTGGAGGGCCCCCGCCGGTGGTTGTGCGGGTCGGCGGCGGCGGCGTCGTCCGGGTGCGCGCGGCGCGGCGGGCGCGGGTGGGACGAGGAGGACTTGTGGTTCCGGCGCGGGGGCGGGGCGTCGATGTCGCCGAGGCGGACGCTGGGGCGGCGGCGGCGCTTGGAGTAGGGCGGAGCGGGCGCCTGCGCCCCTCCGGCTGCGGCTGCCGCCTCGGCGGCGGCGGACGCCTCGACAGCCGGCAGCGCGGTGACCACGCCGGCGCCTGCGCCGGCGCCGTTGGTGGTGAGCTCCGGCGGGCGGAGATCGGCCATGGGGCGGCGCGGCGAGATGCGTAATCCGCGGGCCGAGCGGGGCTCAAAGACAAGCTTCTTCTCGAGTGGGAACTGCAAACAACACGAGTGTGCTCTCCCTGCTGCTTCGGCTGAAAGAGTCGTACTCGCCACGCTGCGGCGCGCGGCGGGGCGCGGGAGATCGTGACACGTGGCGGTTTGGATGGTGGGGATGCGGAGTTGGGCGCTCGATGCGCGTCTTGGGGATGCGGGAAGTCGCGAGGGGTTGACGGCGCTCCTGCATGCAGGCGGATAAGGAAGGAGGTTACGGCCCACGGGCCGCAGCCTGCACCTGGCTGGACACGACCACGATGGGTTCCTCCGCCCCGATGGGCCTTTCCGATCTGGTTTGGCTCTGTTGCCTTTCCTTTTTTTTCCTGAAAGCGCAGAAGAAGCAGCACCAGGCCAGCAGCATAGAGCAGCAACAGGCCATGAGTGAATGAGCGCGTTCATTTCGGTTGCAGTCTGATCTCAACTTGGAACGTTTCCAGTGTTGCTCCTATGGTCAAACTGTCGTCAGCCCCTGAATCTTTTCGAGAACTGTCCTCGGTTCTGGATTTCTGTCACTGTCTTTTGGCCGTGTTTAGATCTCGTAAAACCGTCATCTTTTCATGAAAAGTTATACACCTAAAGAACCGTGTCAGTTTCTATCTCTATGCATGTTTCTATAGAAACAATAATTTCTCGTACTTTTTCTCCATCTAAACACACCCGAAGCGCGATCGACAGTTGGTTGTGGATCAGCGAGTGGAAAACGGAAATCTGAACGTGCCTGAAACCGGAACATGGAAAATCTGGTCTCGGTAACAACTGGCTGGTCTTTGCCTTGCTATTTTGGTGCAAGAGAATATCACATGGCTCACCATATGACGAATTCGTCCCAATTTGGTTGCCTCGTGCCTTACATTCGCTATACCTATGTTGGTGTCGTGATCTGAACTTGGAACGTTTGCAGTGTTGCTCCTATGGCCAAACTCCCGTCGGGCCTGAGTCTTTTCGAGAACGTGTGCTCGGTTCTGGATTTCTGTCGCTGTCTTTCGATCTTGCCCAAGGCGCGATCCGACTGTTAGTTGTGGTCCTCGTCTGAAACTCTGAATCAGCGAGTGGAACATGGAAATCTGAAGAACGTGCCCGAGCCGGAACATGGAAAATCTGATCTCGGTGACAACTGGCTGTCTCCCAACGCTAATCGCATCACATGGCTGAAATTTCATGTCCTCTCCGCTCACCGTACGACGAATTTGTTTGTGGCGCGCCCCCTAACGATCCCAAAAGGTCGATTGCTTTCAGGCTCATTGCTTTCTCTCTAGCTAGGTGTCCTGTCCTCTTTTTCTGAATGCGTATGGTTCCTCGCCGTCTGCACACGATCGGGGGTATCTTTCCGCGTGCACAACCATAGAGATTATACAAAAAGAAAACAACAAGAGTGTCGCCGGTCTCTTTCTCTTCTCTACCAACTTGCACAATACTGTGACCGAAAACAAAACGATGACTATTTGCCTGACAGACGTGGCAATCGGCATGTTCCATGCAGCTCAGCTCCAGCAGTAAACAAATGAACCTTGACCACAAGTGCACGATTCCAACTGCAATTTTTAGTCATCTCGAGCAAAAGCATTCAAGTAAATCTAAGTGCAGGGATGCTGACGGCTTTAATGTACCGTGTGCATATCTAGCTAGGTTCAGAGTAGGGCATTGCTTTTTTTAATTTCTTGTATGACGATTGGTGATATGTGGCCTCGAGCACTTCTACCACTATCAGACTGTGTGGATCTTTTTAGGCAGAGTGAACGTTTGATTCGGGACAGCAGACAACATGTGGACCTTTTGTTGATACATGATAACATGTCAACGCCAAACGAACAGCAGCTAGACAGAGATTCCTGCTGCGTCGCATTGCGGGGTCGGGCAGGGTGATACCTATTTCACCGTACCACGAAACCACCGCAGTGGAAGTGTACTCAGAGACAATTACCGTGCTCTGTACGTGCTTCTCCGACCCACGATGGCGCATTTCATGCACAATAAATAGAGTTTTAAGGCTTCAGGATTGTGTAAAAAGTTGAGGAGACCAGCAGAGATTTCAAATTTTGTTGGATTATTAGCTGATCTGTGCCGACAGATGACCTTATTAGCTGGTTCAGAAAAGCTCAGAACAGGCCATCAAAATTTTTATATCAAAAGCACTCGGATCGCAAAATAAAAACAATATCCTGAAATTAAATTCATCATTGAGTGGCATTTAATTCAAAAAACAAAGTTCATAAAATTTAAATTTAACAGACACGGAGAGCGCGGCATATCAAACTCATCACTCTATTGATTTTTCCGTGATCCGATGAAGATGATGTTTTATATCGACATGAAGATATCTTCGATATCTATTTCTTAAGTGCACTAATGAATTCATGAACAAATTACGCCACATCTCCATACCATGTACGCACATGTCCGTGAATGTTAACGGGCCACTGCATTCACCAATCGAGAATATTAGGGAAGTATGCGCTGACGTACATTCATAAATGAACGAAAAAGGCACTCAACTTGTATGGTTAGGAAGGGAAAAGCATTAATGCTTCCAATGTTCAATGTTCCGGTGCTTTGCATGTTACACAAACTTTGGTTGCGGAGAGGAAATCATATAGTATTTCATTCCATCAAGCAGCACAAAAAACTCTGTTACACAAAGTCAAGATTACCATCAATTTCGAAAAGAGAAGAGCTAGTATTGTTTTCTCTGGTTTAGTTACCAAGATGGCTATATGCATGATTCGACGTGTTACCAGCACACGGCAATACAAACCAATGCTCAAAACGAAGAAAGCACTGGACTTATATATAGGAAAAATAAAACTCTGTCCTCAAATGATATAGAAGGAAACAACCTTGAATGAAAGAACAGAAACTGAAAAGGCCAAGGTATTTTGTATTTTACATCAGCTAAAGAGAGAACTTCATACAAATGTCCAAGGTCATGATTGGTTTAGGATGATACATGAAACATAAATCTCATGGCACAGCTACAGCCTTTCAGAGTAATCATTACTCCCAATGTATAGGGATGGCAGCGGGTCGGGTAAGGTGCGGGTAATCAGTACTGATCTGAGCATTCGCTCTTGTCTTGAGGATCACAAGACTGCCAAAGAAATGTGGGATTACTTGCAGAGTCGCTACCAACAAAGCAGCTCAGCTCTTCGCTATTCACTTCGTCAAAATCTTCAGCATCTTCAACAGCATCTTCAGCAGAGAGACATGTCAATTGAGGAGTACTATGCAGCCTTCAACAAGATTTCAAGTCAAATTGACTCCATGGTTCCCAAGCCTCCTTCCTTGTGCACACCTTGTACTCCGGCTTGGTCTGCTAGGGAGAAATATGGGTACAAGGGCGGTGGGCCGTATATTTATGGCCCATGTGTGAAGGCCCACCCGCCCGACACGACCGCATCGCCGCCGTCTCCATACCCTGCAGTCCTGCACCACGGCGCCGACGCTCTGTCAGCAAGGTGTTGATGGATTCCTTTGATCAAAGAGAGATGGAGTTGGAGTGCCGCTTCTGCTAGTTGAATCCATCCATCCAAGCTTTGGCTTGCTTCTTGCTTTTATCTAAGTACTGAATCAACTTTCATAATGGAATCTGCTCCTTATATTTTGATTTGTGAGGCGACATGCTAAGGCCTCCCTTCAGGTAACTGATGTTTCTTCCAATTAGTTGCTGCTGTATCTGCTTTCAATGTAATGTGCATATACTTCTCATGTCTTCATAGAAATGCTCAAACGCATAATATATTTGAATGATGTTGTCATGCCGCTTTCAACGCATCGTTTCTCTACTTTCTGAGTCAAAGTTGGTAGCCTGAAATTAGAATCTCTATAAAAAGTAGACCAACCTAGGAATAATCAGGTAGATTAATATCATGAAGAATAAATGAGAAACCAAATTCACATCCAAGAATACTCAAACTTGGATGGTTTAGGCATGCATCCACAACCTCAATCAAATGGCTTTCTTGCAGCCTCTACCTTAAAACGGGCCTAATTATCGAATCTATTTCCCTAATCTTGTATCTATTTTCATGGGTGATCCATTGAAATTAAACAGCCCTACTTAGTAGCTGTCATGTCCTTTTCTCTCTTCACTGTAACTAACAACAGAAGAGACAATGAAGGATTTAAAGTTAAGCCCCACACCCGCAAACTGTTCAGCTAGAGCAGACAAGGGAGGCCTTGTTTTCATGGTACCTTTACTAAGATCCAAACTAAGACCGTGACGTATTTGGCTTTCAAGTAGTTTTATGTCGGTTTTTGTACCTGCTATTGGATCTTCTGGAAGTGCACATGCAAGATTTGTTTGCGAGTTGTAGTAAATTTTTATTCCGTTGCTGCATTTTTGAAAACTTTGAGCTGAATACAGAGTAGTAATTTATCTCCATTGACTGCAAGAATATTCAGTTTCAGCTTCCCACCGACGATCTAGAAGCTGACATTCAGATGAGAGCAAAGTCCATTCAATCATCAGCATCATTTACTTTAAGTTTGAAAAAAGTTTTTTTCCCCTGAAATTAGCCGCAAGAAAACTATAAATACATCCTTTTGCAGATGCCGCTCCCACCAAGCAGTGGGAACTGGTTCTCCACTACAAAAAGATACCAATGGGCTACTCAAAGCTCCTTGCAGCAGTTCTTCTCACACTTGCTCGTGTGGCCCTCCATTCCCCAATGACCACAGCAGCAAACTCCAACCTCTTCAGGGAGTACATCGGCGCCATCTTCAACGGTGTTCAGTTCAGCGATGTGCCCATCAACCCCAATGTTCAGTTCGATTTCATCCTCGCCTTTGTCATTGACTACACCACCACCACACAGCCTCCTTCCCCGACAAATGGCCAGTTCAACATCTTCTGGCAGAACTCGGTCCTCACTCCCCTCTGCTGTTGCCTCCATCAAGCAGAGCAACCCGAATGTGAGGGTGGCTGTAAGCCTTGGCGGCGCCACCGTAAGCAGCAGCCCGGTGATCTTCAGCATCACCTCCGTCGACTCCTGGGTCCAGAACGCTGTTTCTTCCCTCACCAGCATCATCCAGGAGTACCACCTGGATGGCATCGACATCGACTACGAGCAGTTCCAGGCCGACCCGGCCACCTTCGCCGAGTGCATCGGCCGCTTGGTGACGACGCTCAAGAACAACGGGGTGATCAAGTTTGCTTCCATCGCCCCGTTCGACGACTCCGACGTGCAGAGCCATTACCAGGCACTGTGGCAGAGTCATGGGAGCGTCATAGACTACATCAACTTCCAGTTCTATGCATACGATCCAAGCACAACTGCAGATCAGTATGTTAACCACTTCAACGACCAGACCGCCAACTACGCCGGAGGCAACATCCTGATGAGCTTCAGCACGGAGCCGACAACACCCTCGGCGACAATTGATACAGTGTTTAGCGCCTGCCAGACTCTGCAGTCACAGGGAAATCTCTACGGTATCTTCATCTGGGTTGCGGATTATTCCAAAAGCCAAGGGTTCAAGTACGAAACACAAGCACAAGCACTGCTGACCAACACCGGTAGCTAGCTTCACTGTTTTGCAGCTAAAGGATTTCTTCAAGATTTCAACTGCAAAAGTATGGAATAAAATGCCGTAGCATATTGGAGCAAGGATGGAGAATAACATCTCAATTGTAATGCAGCACTTCCTTTGATCTTTGTTAAGATAGCGGATGTTCCATTCTGCAGAATTTGTGTCTACTGATGCATCGCTGCTCTGAATTTGGATAGATGGACTGTGCTTCACTTTATTTTCTTTCCCTCTGTGAAAAATCCTAGTTGCTACTCGCTAGGCTGTTCATTTGTTCAGAATCACTAATAGACCATTATTGGTGACTTATGTCCCTTCTCGGTCTTTTCTTTAGTTGATCTGTTTCTTGTATTGCCAGGTCTGAACTAGCTATCTTGTTTTCAATTCAAACTTAATATTCTTTTATGATTCAGGGTGTCTCTATTTTCATTTAGTTGAGTGACTTCTTCTTTCATTTGTCGCTGCCAGGGTTTTGGTTATCGATACTAATATTTTGTCGGTGGGTGCCGCTATATCTGGTTATCGCCAATAATAATGAATTTTTGAATGGAATTTCATTGAATTTAAAACTTTGATCTTATATTCCTTAAAATTCACCAAAATATTGTTTCCATATTTTAAAACGGAGGGGTGCAGATAGAGATGACAACCAGAGATTATTGGCAATATATTTGACCCTGTCGGTGTCAGAGAGCTTGTGACGCCACACAACATGGAACCAGCCATATTTTCAGCCATGTACTCTGCTCCTCTGCCGACGCATGAGCAACTTCTAGCATTTGTGGTCAAAGTAATTAATTTGCGATAGCTACAACAAAAACAACGCCGCCTTTGCCCCCTCACAAGTTGGCATAGTCTAATCCAGCTTACATATAATGAATCTTCTCTTTTTGTAGTGGATGCAGCCGTTCTGAGGGCCCTCTTCAGGTAAGTGTTACTTCTGCCAATCAGCAGCTGCTACATCAGATTTCCACTAAGGCATATCTTCTCAAATCTCTATGGAAACACATTGTTTGTGTCAATAATGTTGTCATGTCCTTTTCAGTGTATTGATTTCCATGTTCAGTCAAAGTTGGTAGCCTGAAGCCAGAATATCCATCCAAATAGCAGGCCTAACTCTTAGTCTTATATCTTGGTCCATGTGTGATCCTTTGAAACAGTCCAACATATATAGCAGCTGTCCTTTCGTTTTCTCCTGTTACTGTAAAACTAATAATAGCAGAGAAAGCGAATGCTTAGCCCCACATGGCTACGCCCACGAAAATGACTAAATCAAACTTTTTCCTTGGTACCTATGCCAAATTACAAGCAAAGATAGTGACGGATGTATATGTCAACTGAAACGTGGGTTATGTACAGCCGCGCTGACTGTATCTTCTGGATGTGGCCCATCAAGATTTAGTCATTTTTCTGAGCTGTTGCCAGATCTTTAAACATCAAGTCATAGAGACTTCTTCGTTAGCAGCTACAACAAGCTGACTTCTTTGCAAGCCAAATTGGAGGATCAAAAACAGCAGCGCCCACCTAAGAATTACTCCATAGAAGCTTCCTCTGTGTACGTTTCTCTTTATCCATCTTTTCGGCTAGCATTACTACGTCCTTCCGTATCATGCATTGACTGCATGTGTATGCGCAAATCAAGGGTCAACTATTGAGGAGCACATTCAGTTCCCTCCAATAGAGAAGTTGACCTCACCTCCTACTCCTACCTTTCAGACTTGAGAGAAGGAATAGTCCATTCAACGTTCAACGCCATTTAGTTTCCGTTTGAGAAAGTAAGTTCACTAACTGTCCATTGACATTTTCTTGCTGGCCACAACACATATTATAAATACATGCTTTTGCTGATGCACTTCCAACCCACCAGCCGCAAACCAATTCTCCTCAAGACATCATGCTAAAAATGGCCTCCTCAAAGCTCATTGCTGTAGTTTTTCTCTCCTCTCTTCTAGCCCTCCATACTCCAATGACCACCGCGGCAAACTCCAACCTCTTCAGAGACTACATCGGCGCCATCTTCAATGGCGTCAAGTTCACCGACGTGCCGATCAACCCCAAAGTCCGGTTCGACTTCATCCTCGCCTTCGTCATCGACTACACCACCGCCACGGAGCCTCCTTCCCCGACCAACGGCCAGTTCAACATCTTCTGGCAGAACACCGTCCTGACCCCCTCCGCCGTGGCCTCCATCAAGCGGAGCAACCCCAACGTGAGGGTCGCCGTGAGCCTCGGCGGCGCCACCGTGAACAACAGGCCGGTGTTCTTCAACATCACCTCCGTCGACTCGTGGGTCCAGAACGCCGTGTCCTCCCTCACCACCATCGTCCAGGACAACAACCTCGACGGCATCGACATCGACTACGAGCAGTTCCAGGTCGACCCGGCGACCTTCGCCGAGTGCGTCGGCCGCCTGGTGACGACGCTCAAGAGCAACGGGGTGATCAAGTTCGCGTCCATCGCGCCGTTCGACAACGCCGACGTGCAGCGCCACTACCAGGCACTGTGGAAGAGCTACGGGAGCGCCATAGACTACATCAACTTCCAGTTCTACGCGTACAGCGCCAGCACGACGGAGGCGCAGTATGTGAGCCACTTCGACGACCAGATTGCAAACTACCCCGGAGGCAACATCCTGGCCAGCTTCACCACGGCGCCGACGACGACATCGGTGCCGATCAACACGTCGCTGAACGCCTGCCAGACGCTGCAGTCGCAGGGGAAGCTCTACGGCATCTTCATCTGGGCTGCCGATCATTCCAGGAGCCAAGCGTTCAGATACGACACTCAGGCGCAAGCACTGCTCGCCAACGCCCCCAGCTACTAGCCACCTCCATTGTGTTCCAGACTTCCAGTTTGATTTTTCAATTGTTGGAGCAACAATTAAATGGATAATAAAATTTCAATTGTAATGCAGCTATGCCTGCACTGCAACCCTTTCTTCAGCGGAATTCAATAACATAATGAGCGACCACCTTGTTAGCAGTTCTGAATTTTGTTAAATAAAATATTCTAGTTTTGTGTGCTTTGTTTCCTTTGCCGCCTTTTCTTTTCCGAAATCGTGCCAGGCCGGTCTGTGTTTTCCATGTATGTAAGGCTGCCTTTATTACTTGGCACTATCCATTCATGAGGTCTTCTTCGGCGCTCCATACTATCCTAGAGTAGTATCAGGGCAGTCCCAATGCAGACTCTACCGTAGAGTCTAAAGTCATTAATTATGCTGCCATGTAAGCAAAATGCTGATGTGGCAGAACGTTTATTGAAGAGAGAGGGGAAAAATGAAGAAATCAATTCTAACTAAGAAACCAAGTCTTCACGCAAATCAAGACCATCTGTGAGAGAGACAAGTGGGCCATGGGATTAGATAGACTTCAAGACACAAAATCTGCATTGGAGGTTATGATTTCTTATAATAGAGTCTTGAACATATGGACTCTATGGGTAGAGTCTGGGTTGGGACTGCCCTCAGGTATAGAGGGATGGCTAATTTGGTATAGAGGGATGGCTAATTTGGTAATTAGTATGAGGTATAGAGGGATGGCTAGTTTGTGTGCTTTGTTTCCTTTGCCTTTTCTTTTCCGAAATCATGACAGGCCGGTCTGTGTTTCCATTGCATGTATGTAAGGCTGCCTTTATTACTTGGCACCATCCATTCATGTGTCCTGATCCTTTTTATCTGGTTGGATATGCCATCTTTTTCAGTAGACATGGTGCCATTTTGTTTGTCTGAGGCTGCATGGGGATACAGTGCCTTCGCCGGTGAGGCAGTAACTTTCTCTATCACTTGTGTTTGTCAATTTTGTGTATTGTCTTCAATCTCTGCATCTTTCTGGAGTCCGGTGGATGTTTAAATTTTCTTCTTAGGGGATGACTGCACTTTTGGGGCTGCTTTTCATGTAGTGGTTCAAAGCTCTCAGTTGCGTGTAGGATTGATGCGGAGGGCCTTGATGAGGTTGTGGCCCATGGAGCATTGGGTTAGTTGTTGGTTTCGCTAGAAATTAATTTGGAAGCTTCAGCTACTACTTTGGTTGGGTTCATGTAACAAAAAATTATGTTATTTCAGGTTACATATGTGTTTTCAATACGTTTATTAGTAAAGTTGACTCGGGTGGATGGCTGGGTTGCACACCCATGAGCTAACTCGGCATGGCTGGCCCAACAACAACGGAAGGGCTCACGAGGGCCATTGCTTCTATCCATCCTATACATCTTTTGAAAGATTTTTTTTTTATTTCTCATCTTTCATTTTCTTAGGACTAATGGAAAACACCTACACCGTTGGATCATCTCACCAAACCCTAGCCACGCCTGGCCACCTATCCATCGCCGCCACCGACCGCTGGCCCTCAGCTGCTCCCATGCAGCCTGTTCACCGCCGTCGCTAGCCGCATGTTGCCCGAGTTCCTCTGCCCTGCTCACCGCCCCGCCCCCGCTCTAGTGCCACAGTCACCCTGCTTGCTACTCGCCTCCGCTCGAGCTCCACCCACGCGTCGCCCGAGCCGACCGCCGGAGCTTCGTGAGGCCAACCGCGGGAACTCCGGGCGCCGCCATCGTCGCCCGACTTGGACGCAGGCTCCGCCGCCGCTCACCAGAGACGAAGAAGATGATGTCATGTTTATTTCCAAAAAATGTTGGTTCAAAACGTTGGAACATTTCTAAAAATGTTGCAATCTCCTATAACTATATAGAAGCACCCCACTACAAATCACAATAGGATTTCTCTCCCATCTCATGGAGCCACGTCACCCCCAGTACATGCTCTTCCTCTTTACTCAGTATCGAATGTCAACAGACGGACACTCATGACATCCAACAGACGTTCACTATGAGCCTTCCATCTCCCCTCTCCCCCCTTCTTTACTTAGCAATGGCACATCAAGAGACCGGCAAGATCGCGCCCTGGGCCATTACACCGTCCAGACACTCGCCTCGCTCGCCGACCCTTGCCGTCCAGACGACCATCACCTTCGTTGTCCAGTCGATCTTTTGCCTTGCCATCCAGTCCAGACGAGGAGACCGTCTCCTTCGCCATCCAGTCCGGGCGTCCAGCGTCTAGGCGTCCGTCCAGGTGCACTGCCTCTCTGTTCGACGTGCTTCTAGGTAGTAGGTTGAAGACTATTGTTGTCGTCCGTTTCATTTGTCTGTTTCCATTGTTGTTCTTCAGTGCAAAATGTGCCTGATTTCTGTGTTTTGCTTAAGTTTCAGTCATGCACTCAATATGTTCGATGTATTGCCTCCAAGAAACTATTGCATAAATCCTGTTCGAATCTCTATGCCAAGTTTGCCCACTTCTCAGGAAACTAAGACTCTGGTTCCGCAATGTCTCAATGAAGTATTATTTCAGAGACATAATCATGGAAAAAATTAAAGGGGTAGTTACAACAATGTATGAGCTATGATTCTTAGAATTGTTTGATTGTGGCCTCACAGCTGAAGGTGTGGGGACCCCTTATCCAGAGGTTTCCTAATTACCTGTATCAGGTCCTGGATCGGTCGCTGATACTAATCTGATAGTATCAGAAAGGTAAATAGCGTATATTTGAATTAGATTTTAACACCGTTTTAAATAACGGAGAGCGGGCAGGCACTTCATTCCTCCGTCGGAATGGGCGGAAGCGCCTTCTCGCCCTGGAAGCCTAAACCTGTAAGACAATGAAAGCAAGGGTGAGTATTCTTGAAAAGAATACCCAGCAAATCCCACAAATTCAATAAATGTTAAATTAAATTAACTGTAAGGGTTGGTCCTGGAGGGGCATCTCCTCCCTGCCAGTCCCAGTATACAAACCCCGAACCTGACCAACGGTACCTTCGCCGTCTCAGGTTCCCCGTACAGAAATAGTAAAACTAATCATCGGGGGCTTTGACTAAGTGGACTCTTGCCGGAGTCACGGCTATCCAGATAGATTCTACACTCTGCAGAGGTCGTACTTATCGACCTCGCATTCGGTCGGCCCGTGCCAGGTACCTCGGCGGTACCGACCTACGAGACTCGTACCCACCGGTGACCATCGCTGGTCAGCATTCCCTAGGTCCAGCCACGTGCATACTGGGGGCTAAACAGGGGCCACTAATCATCCGCCTCGCGGATATCAACCCGGGTTTTCTGATGAGCTCATCGGGCCTCTGGCCCTCAGGGTCTCTGACCCTGTATCCTAGTCAACCCGTGCCGCCCAGTCCCAGCCCTCTGTCTGGGGCTGTCTCCAGTATGCACGTTTCCCGACTTGGCGTGTGCTCGACCCGGCACCGGGCGATCCCAGTTCGCCGGTCAGCACTCTGCGCCAATCATACGGCTTCCTTGGGATGGATTACTAGGTTCAGCTGGTGGGGTGTGAGTCAAGGCCTCACATAAATAGGCATTCCCGAAGGCTATGCCTTTTTGGCATGCGAGGTTGTACTGGGCACTAGAAAGACTCTCCCGTGAATCGGTCGTTAGCTGGGATCAGAGTGGCTCGGAATCCCCTTCCTTGGGATTTCCTTCCACTCCCAATCAGCATCCTAAGCCTACAGCGATGCTGGGCATACTCTCCGGTCATGCCCACCCTGTAGCTTATGCTGCACATAAGGTAAAGTTTAGTGATTAAGGTGATATTATTGGTGAGACTTGCCTTCATTGTCGTCCTTAGGAGATTCTTACGCGAGCGTGTTCTGTAGGCTGACCGGGCTTGGGCTTCGGGTCTTCTGGAGCTTCGACGTCTCGTCGGGCCCGGTCATGCTATCGATAAAACACATAAAATAACAATCAGTATAACAGTACATCAATCAATTCGTAAAAGGAAAAGGAGAAAGGAAAGGGAGGCCGGGATTAAAGGATTTGCCTAAGGGCTGATGACTAGAGATTTGGATTAATAATCCATTAATTATTAGATCATTAATGGATCAAAGGCTAAGAATAAGAGAATTATTAAATAATTCCCTGAACGGTGGCTGGAACGATGATCATCAGTATTCCGGGATTTATATAGATTTCTAAGGAATAAACCCCGAGTATTTGATATGGATTTCTAGAAATCCTTATGTGTTTGTGGGCAGCATGCCGGTTAGGGTTTTACCAAAACTCCGGGGTTTTGATCGGATGGTGAAACGATGCCCGGGGAGCTTAGACGGGGTTTTGGCGGGGCATTGGAAGTGTGCGACTGGGTTTTGGAGTCAGGGGATGGATACCAGGGTAATAAGCATGTGAAAATGCTTAAAATAATCCCTAGTATTTGTGGAAATTCTTGAGGATTTTATGGGGCTAAGATGTAGAGAGGGGAATTTCCGGGGTACACCGGGGATGGCTTCTTATAGGTTAGAACTTAGCCTAATTGGATTTAGGCTCTAATGATGTGCTAAAAAGGATTGGATGGCATCACTAGGCTTAGAAATATTCCTAATATTTTTGGATAAATTTGGGGAATTTTTGGAAGTGTGGAAGGGCTCTAAATACACTTGCGTGTACACTTACCGGGGTACGCGTAGCAAATTCGGGCCGGCTGACGCAACAGGGTGGGGCCCGCCAGTGGCACTGTTTCATGGACCGGCACCGTGGGCCTTCGTGGACCGGGGCTGCCTCCCCACGGTTCACATGGCCCGGGTCTACGCAAGGTGCGCGTAGCGGGAGCCCGTGGGCCGGCCGTGGACCGGCGCGCGGCCGGGTCTTTGGTCCTGGTGGACCAAGACCACACGGCCGGGGAGGAGGCCGGGCCCGCCTGTCATCCTCATGGCGCGGGAGGGAAGAGCGACCAGAGGGTCGTCTTCTTCCTCCTGGCGTCCGCGCCATGGGAGGTGGGGGGTGGAGCTCGAGGCTCGCCCCCATCCCCGCACTCCGGCCACCGCGACCCGAATGGAGGCCACGAGTACGAAGAGGAGCGCGAGGGAAACCCATTCCGGGTGGTGTCTTGGAAGGAGGGGGGGGAGGGCGTTTAGGAGGGCCGGCCATGGGGAGGATGGAGCTCGGCTGGGTGTGATCTGTGCCGAGCAAGGGAGGGGGGGGGGGGGTGCTCCCCTATTTATAGCCGCGGAAGGGAGCCAGGTGCTTGCCACGTCGCGGCGGCGGATGACGACGGCGAGAGGCGCACTTGGGGTGGTCGGCGCCGCACTTTCTTCGCGACGGCGGCCGGAGGTGATGACACGCGGCGGGTGGCTCTATCTCAGCCGCTCCGTGTCCATCGGGCGGTGGTGGCTTGCGAAGGCTGGAAGGACGGCGCGCACGGCCGGCCTGGAGGGGCACGGCGGCATGGGCGCCCGGTATGGGCACACCGGGGCCATTAATGGCGCCCGGGTGGTTGGGGGTTGGGCGCCCGGCGGCGGAACGGTGAAGGGGGCAAGGGGGATGCGTCGGGCGGAGAGGAGGAGGGGCACGCGGCGGTCGCGGGAGTGTGCAGCGTGGAGCGCACGCGTCTGCGGCGGCGGAGCTCGCCGGCGGCGACCAAGTGCGGCGGCGGCGTGCACGCAGGCGGCGGCGGTGAGGTCTGGCGGCGGCGGCGTTAGGCCGAGGGAGGAGGAGGCAGGGGCGCGCGCGCAGGTGGGCCGCGCAACGCGCAGGCCGTTTCGGCCTGTGGGCCTTGCGGTGCGCGCGGCCGTGCGGCGGGGCGCGGCCTGATGAGGCGGCGTGGCCCGCAGCCTGCTGGGCCAAGCGACGGGGAGTGCGGGACTGGGCCGCGACTGGCTGTTGGGCTGGTCGCGAGAAATGGAAGAGGGGCGGGAGCGCGCGGGAAGAAGAGTGGAAGGGGGTAAACTAAACTTCGTGGTTGGGCTGGGAAGGGTAGCTGGGCCGCAAGGGAAAGGTTTTGGCCCACTATCGTTTAAATAGGTTTTCTTATTTATTTGAAGGAGTTTTTCAAAAGGAAATCGAATTCAAATTTATTTCAAATCTTTTCAAGTTTTATTCTAGAGTTTTAGAGACTTATTCTAGTGCTCGAGTTGTGGATCATCCCTTTATTTTCCCATTAGTTATCTATAGTTTATTATTCATATTTCTTTCTTTTAGGTCTAGAATTAATCTAATAAATCTAGGGATTAACCTAATAAATCCTAAGTTAATTCTATTTAAATTTGAGGGTGTCACAGATCTACCCCACTTAAAGAAATCTTGTCCCGAGATTTTCGGCTAGAAAGAAGGTCTAAGGTTCTCTCCTAGCATTCTTCTAACTTATAGCGTTGATAAAAGGTTTCCAATATTTATTAAAAGGAATTCCTTCTCCCTTTTAAATTTTTGAATTCTTCTCTTCGTAATATACCTGTCCCTTATTTCCGTGAGCGGGAGTATTGTTGTTGACGTTTGTTTCCTTTACTCCCGAGGGTATCCAATTACTTTCGGCTGCATTTGGGCGTCTTGATGAAATAATTTTCCTGAGTTGTTTTAATCCTCAAGTTCTTGAGGTCAAGAACCTTTTCCTTTGTTTTGGGTTACTACCCCGCTTAAAAGGATTAACTCAGGATTTCCTTTGATTTCAATCCGAGATTCTCCTTCTGAATGGATTTCTTAAGTTTCCTTTGAAATGAAAACCTCGGATTTCCATACCTTCTTCAGGGTTTTCGTCCAAATTTTCTATCCAAGTTTTTCCTTTACTTGGACGTACTTATGCTTGGTTTTACTTACCTCTTCGAATATCCTATTCTTGATCACTCCACTGTCTTTTGTCATGGCTTTCTTCTGGGTACCCTTGCTTCGCGTGGAGTGGTTAGGTTCGAGGAAGGCTATAGTTATGGTTACAAGGAGTCTGGTAATTTGTTCGGGTTACCAGATGGAGAAAAAGGAAATTTAAGGTAAGAAACTTGGGTGACTACTTTTCATCCAAAAATTTAGTATGGTGATTCTTCTGGATTGAAAAGTGTCTCCTCTGGAAATGGATAGATAGTTTTTGGATCTTGGGTTGGTAGGTTTACTAACCATTCTCAGTGGAATTTGGTTTCCAAATTTGTACGGTGATTCTTCTGCCAAATCACCCAGTTATTCCACTAAGATTCTTTCCTTATGTTTCTTCTATCGGAAGCGGGTTGTCTTAAATTTTCCTAGAGGTGTAGTTAGGGCTGGGTGGTTTATGGCTAGGACATTTACTTAGAATGGTTGTTTCATGGGACGAACTTGGTTTAACCATTCCTTGGATAGGGTGTGACGGGATGGTTCTCCTAGGCGTTCGAAGATTTGCATCCTTTCGGAGCGAGGTGACGTTTATGGTGGCTATGAAAGAATGGCGGGATGATGAGAGTCGTCAAGAACGGTGAGGGAGCGATTCTTAAGGAGGGTTAGGGGGTTAGTGGTTAAGGAGGAGGAGAAGATGTGACTGAGGGGCATGTTTCTTAAAGAAACTTGCATGCCTCAGTGATCTATGAAAACGAAGGTAGTTCTTCTAATAGGAAGGGGGTTACTTGGTTTGGAGTGGGTGTTTAAAGGAATGATCTTGATTGACTATCTCTTTGAATGGAGGATGATTTCATGGATGATTTCATGGAGTGACTGAGGGCGTGTCTTTATCTGAAGGGGGAGGATGGTTATGGTCAAGTTCTGTGGTTTTGAGTATAACCTGGATAGTTATTCTCGATAACAGGGAAGGGATGATCGAACGATGGTGGTTGGACGGGGTTGTGACAGAGTAATATTCTTAGGTTAATCCTGAGGTTTTCGTGAACGAATGACGGGAGAGGGCAGACTTAGAGAAGCTTGCATGCTTCAATGATCTGCGAGGAAGCAAGATAATTTCCTATTAAGGAGGAGTTGTGAGTTCTTGTGGTGGCTAAGGTAGAATGTCAGTTTGGTTATGGATATACAGGGACAAGTTTCTCGGAATATTTTAGTAGCGAGCACAGGGAGTGGGGAAAAAAAAGTTGAGGTGGTGAATATTTCGTTTAAGAATTCGTGGGAATAGACTGAGACAGGGCCTAGGGATGGTTGACTCGTCTAGGAGATAATGGGTCGGAAGGAGAACATTTACTAGAGAGAGGAATATAGATATATGGATTCCTCTAGTATTGTCGGTGTCGAAGGAAATGAATGGAGATTTTTCGGGGAAAATTGAATGGCATGTTTTGATTGGAAAGGATTGTCGACGTTTTTGATGTGTTAATATTGGCGAAGGAATGAGTCTAGCTAGTTTTCGGGAAAAAAGGAGATTGGATTTCTATAGGGGATTATCGAGGAATTAATAAAAGTGAGTGGTGGTTAAGAGGACCTGGTTTCATCAAGAATTCGATTATCCTGATGAATAGGTGGAGGTTTTGTTATTTCCGTGAGAATTTTCACGGGGATTGACTTGATGGTGGTAGTATTGAGATAGGGGTGACGAATAAGATTTTCTGAATGCTGGGGGGGGGGGGGGGGGGAATCAAAAGAGAGAGATGCCAGGAATGACAAGGATTTCGGAGTTATGAATATTGTCAGTCCCGATTCAAGAAAGGATGTCCGTCAATCCAGAAATACTTGTGGTGGATGGAATTGACCTTGGGGCGGATAGGGGTGGATGTTTATTTCTTGGCTAAGGGTTTACAGGTTGTGGAACCTATGGCTTAGGGTTTCTAACAGAGATCCTTATATCTTCTTATTGGTTTCTTCAGCTTTCATAGGTTTCTGTTCCAAGGGTTATTCAGGAATTCAACTTGGTCACATTCATAGTATAATCTTGATTTATACTATTCCTGTGATTATTCCGTATTTTCCTGAGATCTGTATCAATTCTCCTTAATCGATCGCTGAAGTTTTCCGAGTAGAATGTCTTAATCACTTCGGAACCTACCCCACTTAAGAGGATTAGATCCCGTATTCCATTCTAGACATGTCCAATTATTTTTCCAGAAATTTTCTTCATTCCTGAACTCTGGCTTGGACTGATGACATTAGAAGGACAAGGGCTATGAATAATCCTTAGGTTTAAAGGAAAGAGTGGATCTATCCATGCACTTCTACAATCAACTACCAATCAAATCCATATCTATTACATGGAAAAGGGAAAACTATTATCCGGGGCTTAATCAAACATCATACAGTCAAAAGTACGTAACTATGAAGTCATAGGCTTATTTTTGAATAGAACATTCTATAGCTAGATCTCTAGTTACTCCGGCAACATTTGCTTTTCGGCAAATCTTCATCTTATAATCTCCGTATTGTGGATCATCTTCCGAACCTCATTCTCATGATCCATACCTGTCAGAGTAACAATTGGAGTTAAGCAAGAAATAAAGGGAGTTCAGGGCATGGACAAAGGATTTTTCGAGAAATTTCGAAAAATAGGAGCAGAACACAGGGTTTATGGCTTCCTAATGCCTATGGGCTGTCCTATATGGTGGTATGAATTTATTTACGGCTCTGATACCACCCTGTGGGGACCCCTTATCCAGAGGTTCCCTAATTACCTGTATCAGGTCCTGGATCGGTCGCTGATACAGATCTTGTCACAGATTAGTATCAGAAAGGTAAATAGCGTATATTTGAATTAGATTTTAACACCGTTTTAAATAACGGAGAGCGAGCAGGCACTTCATTCCTCCGTCGGAATGGGCGGAAGCGCCTTCTCGCCCTGGAAGCCTAAACCTGTAAGACAATGAAAGCAAGGGTGAGTATTCTTGAAAAGAATACCCAGCAAATCTCACAAATTCAATAATATGTTAAATTAAATTAACTGTAAGGGTTGGTCCTGGAGGGGCATCTCCTCCCTGCCAGTCCCAGTATACAAACCCCGAACCTGACCAACGGTACCTTCGCCGTCTCAGGTTCCCCGTACAGAAATAGTAAAACTAATCATCGGGGGCTTTGACTAAGTGGACTCTTGCCGGAGTCGCGGCTATCCAGATAGATTCTACACTCTGCAGAGGTCGTACTTATCTAGCTCGCATTCGGTCGGCCCGTGCCAGGTACCTCGGCGGTACCGACCTACGAGACTCGTACCCACCGGTGACCATCGCTGGTCAGCATTCCCTAGGTCCAGCCACGTGCATACTGGGGGCTAAACTGGGGCCACTAATCATCCGCCTCGCGGATATCAACCCGGGTTTTCTGATGAGCTCATCGGGCCTCTGGCCCTCAGGGTCTCTGACCCTGTATCCTAGTCAACCCGTGCCGCCCAGTCCCAGCCCTCTGTCTGGGGCTGTCTCCAGTATGCCCGTTTCCCGACTTGGCGTGTGCTCGACCCGGCACCGGGCGATCCCAGTTCGCCGGTCAGCACTCTGCGCCAATCATACGGCTTCCTTGGGATGGATTACTAGGTTCAGCTGGTGGGGTGTGAGTCAAGGCCTCACATAAATAGGCATTCCCGAAGGCTATGCCTTTTTGGCATGCGAGGTTGTACTGGGCACTAGAAAGACTCTCCCGTGAACCGGTCCTTAGCTGGGATCAGAGTGGCTCGGAATCCCCTTCCTTGGGATTTCCTTCCACTCCCAATCAGCATCCTAAGCCTACAACGATGCTGGGCATACTCTCCGGTCATGCCCACCCTGTAGCTTATGCTGCACATAAGGTAAAGTTTAGTGATTAAGGTGATATTATTGGTGAGACTTGCCTTCATTGTCGTCCTTAGACGATTCTTACGCGAGCGTGTTCTGTAGGCTGACCGGGCTTGGGCTTCGGGTCTTCTGGAGCTTCGACGTCTCGTCGTCTCGTCGGGCCCGGTCATGCTATCGATAAAACACATAAAATAACAATCAGTATAACAGTACATCAATCAATTCGTAAAAGGAAAAGGAGAAAGGAAAGGGAGGCCGAGATTAAAGGATTTGCCTAAGGGCTGATGACTAGAGATTTGGATTAATAATCCATTAATTATTAGATCATTAATGGATCAAAGGCTAAGAATAAGAGAATTACTCCCTCCATACTCACAATAGATGATGTTTTGGACAAGGCTGTGAATACCAAGGAGGCATTAAATAGGATGTATTTTTCCTTGTTTGCCCTCATTAAATTAATCTCGGGTAACTCTTAAGCACCAACACGCTGCAGTGCTAGTGGTTATTTCACGGGGGCTTGAGCCAAGAGGTCTGTGGTTCGATCCCTCGCTGCTGCACTTGTTTTTTGCCGTTGTACGTGAATTTGCATGGTACTGTGTTGCTCGCTTGGGGACGTCCCGGCGCGGCCGAGTTTGGCTTCGGGACGCGCGCTGGCACGCTATTTTTTTGGCTTGCGCTTGCTTGGCTCGCGATTGCGTTTTGGGTTGCCCTGGCTGCGTAGACGTGCTGGACGCGATTAAATGGGACGCGCGCGGTGCGACGATGGACGGGAGCCGAGGTGCGCGGCGCGCTGGACGGGAGACGAGGCGATACGACGGGTCTCGAGGTGCAGTTAAGGAAGGGCAAAGGAGTCCAATTTCAATCCAACTCCACAGAACATCATCCTTTGTGAAAACACACCAACGGCTAGAACATCATCTATTTTGAGTACGGAGGGAGTATTAAATAATTCCCTGAACGGTGGCTGGAACGATGATCATCAGTATTCCGGGATTTATATAGATTTCTAAGGAATAAACCCCGAGTATTTGATATGGATTTCTAGAAATCCTTATGTGTTTGTGGGCAGCATGCCGGTTAGGGTTTTACCAAAACTCCGGGTTTTGATCGGATGGTGAAACGACGCCCGGGGAGCTTAGACGGGGTTTTGGCGGGGCATTGGAAGTGTGCGACTGGGTTTTGGAGTCAGGGGATGTATACCAGGGTAATAAGCATGTGAAAATGCTTAGAATAATCCCTAGTATTTGTGGAAATTCTTAGGGATTTTATGGGGCTAAGATGTAGAGAGGGGAATTTCCGGGGTACACCGGGATGGCTTCTTATAGGTTAGAACTTAGCCTAATTGGATTTAGGCTCTAATGATGTGCTAAAAAGGATTGGATGGCATCGCTAGGCTTAGAAATATTCATAATATTTTTGGATAAATTTGGGGAATTTTTGGAAGTGTGGAAGGGCTCTAAATACACTTGCGTGTACACTTACCGGGGTACGCGTAGCAAATTCGGGCCGGCAGACGCAACAGGGTGGGGCCCGCCAGTGGCACTGTTTCATGGGCCGGCACCGTGGGCCTTCGTGGACCGGGGCTGCCTCCCCACGGTTCACATGGCCCGGGTCTACGCAAGGTGCGCGTAGCGGGAGCCCGTGGGCCGGCCGTGGACCGGCGCGCGGCCGGGTCTTTGGTCCTAGTGGACCAAGACCACACGGCCGGGGAGGAGGCCGGGCCCGCCTGTCATCCTCATTGCGCGGGAGGGAAGAGCGACCAGAGGGTCGTCTTCTTCCTCCTGGCGTCCGCGCCATGGGAGGTGGGGGGTGGAGCTCGAGGCTCGCCCCCATCCCCGCACTCCGGCCACCGCGACCCGAATGGAGGCCACGAGTACGAAGAGGAGCGCGAGGGAAACCCATTCCGGGTGGTGGCTTGGAAGGAGGGGGGGTTTAGGAGGGCCGGCCATGGGGAGGATGGAGCTCGGCTGGGTGTGATCTGTGCCGAGCAAGGGAGGGGGGGTGCTCCCCTATTTATAGCCGCGGAAGGGAGCCAGGTGCTTGCCACGTCGCGGCGGCGGATGACGACGGCGGGAGGCGCACTTGGGGGTGGTCGGCGCCGCACTTTCTTCGCGACGGCGGCCGGAGGTGATGACACGCGGCGAGTGGCTCTATCTCAGCCGCTCCGTGTCCATCGGGCGGTGGTGGCTTGCGAAGGCTGGAAGGACGGCGCGCACGGCCGGCCTGGAGGGGCACGGCGGCATGGGCGCCCGGTATGGGCACACCGGGGCCATTAATGGCGCCCGGGTGGTTGGGGGTTGGGCGCCCGGCGGCGGAACGGTGAAGGGGGCAAGGGGGATGCGTCGGGCGGAGAGGAGGAGGGGCACGCGGCGGTCGCGGGAGTGTGCAGCGTGGAGCGCACGCGTCCGCGGTGGCGGAGCTCACCGGCGGCGACCAAGTGCGGCGGCGGCGTGCACGCAGGCGGCGGCGGTGAGGTCTGGCGGCGGCGGCGTTAGGCCAAGGGAGGAGGAGGCAGGGGCGCGCGCGTAGGTGGGCCGCGCAACGCGCAGGCCGTTTCGGCCTGTGGGCCTTGCGGTGCGCGCGGCCGTGCGGCGGGGCGCGGCCTGATGAGGCGGCGTGGCCCGCAGCCTGCTGGGCCAAGCGACGGGGAGTGCGGGACTGGGCCGCGGTTGGCTGTTGGGCTGGTCGCGAGAAATGGAAGAGGGGCGGGAGCGCGCGGGAAGAAGAGTTGAAGGGGGTAAACTAAACTTCGTGGTTGGGCTGGGAAGGGTAGCTGGGCCGCAAGGGAAAGGTTTTGGCCCACTATCGTTTAAATAGGTTTTCTTATTTATTTGAAGGAGTTTTTCAAAAGGAAATCGAATTCAAATTTATTTCAAATCTTTTCAAGTTTTATTCTAGAGTTTTAGAGACTTATTCTAGTGCTCGAGTTGTGGATCATCCCTTTATTTTCCCATTAGTTATCTATAGTTTATCATTCATATTTCTTTCTTTTAGGTCTAGAATTAATCTAATAAATCTAGGGATTAACCTAATAAATTCTAAATTAATTCTATTTAAATTTGAGGGTGTCACAGATCTACCCCACTTAAAGAAATCTCGTCCCGAGATTTTCGGCTAGAAAGAAGGTCTAAGGTTCTCTCCTAGCATTCTTCTAACTTATAGCGTTGATAAAAGGTTTCCAATATTTATTAAAAGGAATTCCTTCTCCCTTTTAAATTTTTGAATTCTTCTCTTCGTAATATACCTGTCCCTTATTTCCGTGAGCGGGAGTATTGTTGTTGACGTTTGTTTCCTTTACTCCCGAGGGTATCCAATTACTTTCGGCTGCATTTGGGCGTCTTGATGAAATACTTTTCCTGAGTTGTTTTAATCCTCAAGTTCTTGAGGTCAAGAACCTTTTCCTTTGTTTTGGGTTAGTACCCCGCTTAAAAGGATTAACTCAGGATTTCCTTTGATTTCAATCCGAGATTCTCCTTCTGAATGGATTTCTTAAGTTTCCTTTGAAATGAAAACCTCGGATTTCCATACCTTCTTCAGGGTTTTCGTCCAAATTTTCTATCCAAGTTTTTTCTTTACTTGGACGTACTTATGCTTGGTTTTACTTACCTCTTCGAATATCCTATTCTTGATCACTCCACTGTCTTTTGTCGTGGCTTTCTTCTGGGTACCCTTGCTTCGCCTGGAGTGGTTAGGTTCGAGGAAGGCTATAGTTATGGTTACAAGGAGTCTGGTAATTGGTTCGGGTTACCAGATGGAGAAAAAGGAAATTTAAGGTAAGAAACTTGGGTGACTACTTTTCATCCAAAAATTTAGTATGGTGATTCTTCTGGATTGAAAAGTGTCTCCTCTGGAAATGGATAGATAGTTTTTGGATCTTGGGTTGGTAGGTTTACTAACCATTCTCAGTGGAATTTGGTTTCCAAATTTGTACGGTGATTCTTCTGCCAAATCACCCAGTTATTCCACTAAGATTCTTTCCTTATGTTTCTTCTATCGGAAGCGGGTTGTCTTAAATTTTCCTAGAGGTGTAGTTAGGGCTGGGTGGTTTATGGCTAGGACATTTACTTAGAATGGTTGTTTCATGGGACGAACTTGGTTTAACCATTCCTTGGATAGGGTGTGACGGGATGGTTCTCCTAGGCGTTCGAAGATTTGCATCCTTTCGGAGCGAGGTGACGTTTATGGTGGCTATGAAAGAATGGCGGGATGATGACAGTTGTCAAGAACGGTGAGGGAGCGATTCTTAAGGAGGGTTAGGGGGTTAGTGGTTAAGGAGGAGGAGAAGATGTGACTGAGGGGCATGTTTCTTAAAGAAACTTGCATGCCTCAGTGATCTATGAAAACGAAGGTAGTTCTTCTAATAGGAAGGGGGTTACTTGGTTTGGAGTGGGTGTTTAAAGGAATGATCTTGATTGACTATCTCTTTGAATGGAGGATGATTTCATGGATGATTTCATGGAGTGACTAAGGGCGTGTCTTTATCTGAAGGGGGAGGATGGTTATGGTCAAGTTCTGTGGTTTTGAGTATAACCTGGATAGTTATTCTCGATAACAGGGAAGGGATGATCGAACGATGGTGGTTGGACAGGGTTGTGACAGAGTAATATTCTTAGGTTAATCCTGAGGTTTTCGTGAACGAATGACGGGAGAGGGCAGACTTAGAGAAGCTTGCATGCTTCAATGATCTGCGAGGAAGCAAGATGATTTCCTATTAAGGAGGAGTTGTGAGTTCTTGTGGTGGCTAAGGTAGAATGTCAGTTTGGTTATGGATATACGGGGACAAGTTTCTCAGAATATTTTAGTAGCGAGCACAGGGAGTGGGGAAAAAAAAGTCAAGGTGGCGAATATTTTGTTTAAGAATTCGTGGGAGTAGACTGAGACAGGGCCTAGGGATGGTTGACTCGTCTAGGAGATAATGGGTCAGAAGGAGAACATTTACTAGAGAGAGGAATATAGATATATGGATTCCTCTAGTATTGTCGGTGTCGAAGGAAATGAATGGAGATTTTTCGGGGAAAATTGAATGGCATGTTTTGATTGGAAAGGATTGTCGACGTTTTTGATGTGTTAATATTGGCGAAGGAATGAGTCTAGCTAGTTTTCGGGAAAAAAGGAGATTGGATTTCTAGAGGGGATTATCGAGGAATTAATAAAAGTGAGTGGTGGTTAAGAGGACCTGGTTTCATCAAGAATTCGATTATCCTGATGAATAGGTGGAGGTTTTGTTAGTTCCGTGAGAATTTTCACGGGGATTGACTTGATGGTGGTAGTATTGAGATAGGGGTGACGAATAAGATTTTCTGAATGCTGGGGGGGGGGGGGAATCAAAAGAGAGAGATGCCAGGAATGACAAGGATTTCGGAGTTATGAATATTGTCAGTCCCGATTCAAGAAAGGATGTCGGTCAATCCAGAAATACTTGTGGTGGATGGAATTGACCTTGGGGCGGATAGGGGTGGATGTTTATTTCTTGGCTAAGGGTTTACAGGTTGTGGAACCTATGGCTTAGGGTTTCTAACAGAGATCCTTATATCTTCTTATTGGTTTCTTCAGCTTTCATAGGTTTCTGTTCCAAGGGTTATTCAGGAATTCAACTTGGTCACATTCATAGTATAATCTTGATTTATACTATTCCTGTGATTATTCCGTATTTTCCTGAGATCTGTATCAATTCTCCTTAATCGATCGCTGAAGTTTTCCGAGTAGAATGTCTTAATCACTTCGGAACCTACCCCACTTAAGAGGATTAGATCCCGTATTCCATTCTAGACATGTCCAATTATTTTTCCAGAAATTTTCTTCATTCCTGAACTCTGGCTTGGACTGATGACGTTAGAAGGACAAGGGCTATGAATAATCCTTAGGTTTAAAGGAAAGAGTGGATCTATCCATGCACTTCTACAATCAACTACCAATCAAATCCATATCTATTACATGGAAAAGGGAAAACTATTATCCGGGGCTTAATCAAACATCATACAGTCAAAAGTACGTAACTATGAAGAAGTCATAGGCTTATTTTTGAATAGAACATTCTATAGCTAGATCTCTAGTTACTCCGGCAGCATTTGCTTTTCGGCAAATCTTCATCTTATAATCTCCGTATTGTGGATCATCTTCCGAACCTCATTCTCATGATCCATACCTGTCAGAGTAACAATTGGAGTTAAGCAAGAAATAAAGGGAGTTCAGGGCATGGACAAAGGATTTTTCGAGAAATTTCGAAAAATAGGAGCAGAACACAGGGTTTATGGCTTCCTAATGCCTATGGGCTGTCCTATATGGTGGTATGAATTTATTTACGGCTCTGATACCACCCTGTGGGGACCCCTTATCCAGAGGTTCCCTAATTACCTGTATCAGGTCCTGGATCGGTCGCTGATACAGATCTTGTCACAGATTAGTATCAGAAAGATAAATAGCGTATATTTGAATTAGATTTTAACACCGTTTTAAATAACGGAGAGCGGGCAGGCACTTCATTCCTCCGTCGGAATGGGCGGAAGAGCCTTCTCGCCCTGGAAGCCTAAACCTGTAAGACAATGAAAGCAAGGGTGAGTATTCTTGAAAAGAATACCCAGCAAATCCCACAAATTCAATAATATGTTAAATTAAATTAACTGTAAGGGTTGGTCCTGGAGGGGCATCTCCTCCCTGCCAGTCCCAGAATACAAACCCCGAACCTGACCAACGGTACCTTCGCCGTCTCAGGTTCCCCGTACAGAAATAGTAAAACTAATCATCGGGGGCTTTGACTAAGTGGACTCTTGCCGGAGTCGCGGCTATCCAGATAGATTCTACACTCTGCAGAGGTCGTACTTATCTACCTCGCATTCGGTCGGCCCGTGCCAGGTACCTCGGCGGTACCGACCTACGAGACTCGTACCAACCAGTGACCATCGCCAGCATTCCCTAGGTCCAGCCACGTGCATACTGGGGGCTAAACAGGGCCACTAATCATCCGCCTCGCGGATATCAACCCGGGTTTTCTGATGAGCTCATCGGGCCTCTGGCCCTCAGGGTCTCTGACCCTGTATCCTAGTCAACCCGTGCCGCCCAGTCCCAGCCCTCTGTCTGGGGCTGTCTCCAGTATGCTCGTTTCCCGACTTGGCGTGTGCTCGACCCGGCACCGGGCGATCCCAGTTCGCCGGTCAGCACTCTGCGCCAATCATACGGCTTCCTTGGGATGGATTACTAGGTTCAACTGGTGGGGTGTGAGTCAAGGCCTCACATAAATAGGCATAAAAAAGGCTATGCCTTTTTTCATGCGAGGTTGTACTGGGCACTAGAAAGACTCTCCCGTGAACCGGTCCTTAGCTGGGATCAGAGTGGCTCGGAATCCCCTTCCTTGGGATTTCCTTCCACTCCCAATCAGCATCCTAAGCCTACAGCGATGCTGGGCATACTCTCCGGTCATGCCCACCCTGTAGCTTATGCTGCACATAAGGTAAAGTTTAGTGATTAAGGTGATATTATTGGTGAGACTTGCCTTCATTGTCGTCTTTAGGCGATTCTTACGCGAGCGTGTTCTGTAGGCTGACCGGGCTTGGGCTTCGGGTCTTCTGGAGCTTCGACGTCTCGTCGTCTCGTCGGGCCCGGTCATGCTATCGATAAAACACATAAAATAACAATCAGTATAACAGTACATCAATCAATTCGTAAAAGGAAAAGGAGAAAGGAAAGGGAGGCCGGGATTAAAGGATTTGCCTAAGGGCTGATGACTAGAGATTTGGATTAATAATCCATTAATTATTAGATAATTAATGGATCAAAGGCTAAGAATAAGAGAATTATTAAATAATTCCCTGAACGGTGGCTGGAACGATGATCATTAGTATTCCAGGATTTATATAGATTTCTAAGGAATAAACCCCGAGTATTTGATATGGATTTCTAGAAATCCTTATGTGTTTGTGGGCAGCATGCCGGTTAGGGTTTTACCAAAACTCCGGGGTTTTGATCGGACGGTGAAACGACGCCCGGGGAGCTTAGTCGGGGTTTTGGCGGGGCATTGGAAGTGTGCGACTGGGTTTTGGAGTCAGGGGATGGATACCAGGGTAATAAGCATGTGAAAATGCTTAGAATAATCCCTAGTATTTGTGGAAATTCTTGGGGATTTTATGGGGCTAAGATGTGGAGAGGGGAATTTCCGGGGTACACCGGGGATGGCTTCTTATAGGTTAGAACTTAGCCTAATTGGATTTAGGCTCTAATGATGTGCTAAAAAGGATTGGATGGCATCACTAGGCTTAGAAATATTCCTAATATTTTTGGATGAATTTGGGGAATTTTTGGAAGTGTGGAAGGGCTCTAAATACACTTGCGTGTACACTTACCGGGGTACGCGTAGCAAATTCGGGCCGACTGACGCAACAGGGTGGGGCCGCCAGTGGCACTGTTTCATGGGCCGACACCGTGGGCCTTCGTGGACCGGGGCTGCCTCCCCACGGTTCACATGGCCCGGGTCTACGCAAGGTGCGCGTAGCGGGAGCCCGTGGGCCGGCCGTGGACCGGCGCGCGGCCGGGTCTTTGGTCCTGGTGGACCAAGACCACACGGCCGGGGAGGAGGCCGGGCCCGCCTGTCATCCTCATGGCGCGGGAGGGAAGAGCGACCAGAGGGTCGTCTTCTTCCTCCTGGCGTCCGCGCCATGGGAGGTGGGGGGTGGAGCTCGAGGCTCGCCCCCATCCCCGCACTCCGGCCACCGCGACCCGAATGGAGGCCACGAGTACGAAGAGGAGCGCGAGGGAAACCCATTCCGGGTGGTGGCTTGGAAGGAGGGGGGGTTTAGGAGGGCCGGCCATGGGGAGGATGGAACTCGGCTGGGTGTGATCTGTGCCGAGCAAGGGAGGGGGGGTGCTCCCCTATTTATAGCCGCGGAAGGGAGCCAGGTGCTTGCCACGTCGCGGCGGCGGATGACGACGGCGAGAGGCGCACTTGGGGTGGTCGGCGCCGCACTTTCTTCGCGACGGCGGCCGGAGGTGATGACACGCGGCGGGTGGCTCTATCTCAGCCGCTCTGTGTCCATCGGGCGGTGGTGGCTTGCGAAGGCTGGAAGGACGGCGCGCACGGCCGGCCTGGAGGGGCACGGCGGCATGGGCGCCCGGTATGGGCACACCGGGGCCATTAATGGCGCCCGGGTGGTTGGGGGTTGGGCGCCCGGCGGCGGAACGGTGAAGGGGGCAAGGGGGATGCGTCGGGCGGAGAGGGGGAGGGGCACGCGGCGGTCGCGGGAGTGTGCAGCGTGGAGCGCACGCGTCTGCGGCGGCGGAGCTCGCCGGCGGCGACCAAGTGCGGCGGCGGCGTGCACGCAGGCGGCGGCGGTGAGGTCTGGCGGCGGCGGCGTTAGGCCGAGGGAGGAGGAGGCAGGGGCGCGCGCACAGGTGGGTCGCGCAACGCGCAGGCCGTTTCGGCCTGTGGGCCTTGCAGTGCGCGCGGCCGTGCGGCGGGGCGCGGCCTGATGAGGCGGCGTGGCCCGCAGCCTGCTGGGCCAAGCGACGGGGAGTGCGGGACTGGGCCGCGGCTGGCTGTTGGGCTGGTCGCGAGAAATGGAAGAGGGGCGGGAGCGCGCGGGAAGAAGAGTGGAAGGGGGTAAACTAAACTTCGTGGTTGGGCTGGGAAGGGTAGCTGGGCCGCAAGGGAAAGGTTTTGGCCCACTATCGTTTAAATAGGTTTTCTTATTTATTTGAAGGAGTTTTTCAAAAGGAAATCGAATTCAAATTTATATCAAATCTTTTCAAGTTTTATTCTAGAGTTTTAGAGACTTATTCTAGTGTTCGAGTTGTGGATCATCCCTTTATTTTCCCATTAGTTATCTATAGTTTATTATTCATATTTCTTTCTTTTAGGTCTAGAATTAATCTAATAAATCTAGGGATTAACCTAATAAATCCTAAATTAATTCTATTTAAATTTGAGGGTGTCACAGAAGGGCTGACAGCCATAATTGATTGTTGCCCTGTACTCGAATATCTCCACATCACAGGTAGTTTCAATGATGAGATGGATAGAGAACTACAGGCAAAATGTGATAGAATTTCCATTGTTGTTTTCCCGTGCAAAACGTGCCTCTGATTTCTGTGTTTTGCTTAAGTTTCAGTCATGTACTTAGTATGTTCGATGTATTGCCTCCAAGAAACTATTGCATAAACCATTCTAAATTTTGTAGGTTCACATAAATTGATTTGATTTTGCAGGTTCACATAAATTGATTTGGCCTTTGGAAATAGCAACAACATTTCCCTCCTTCTGTCATTCAGGTAAGAAACTAGTCTTTATTACCATTTCTAGTTCTGTAAGTTTTGGCGATTAATTGTTGTGTGAACATCCTTCATTTGGGCAATCCATCAACTTTACATTACCTGCTGCACGATGTTTGGAGATAGGAGATAAGTAGATTGGAACTTGGCGAGAGTTCTTCATGTTCTTCACTTGGTCGTGGACGGCCACGCCGCCGTTCATCCCATATTCTCACTCCTCAAATTGATCATGATACTGCTCGTGAGAACCGACGTCGACGCAGAGCGCGAATGTATGGTCCCAGAACCGCAGGTTGCCTTCGACCAATTGGTAGTCCTTCCTACATTTTTTCCTCTTCAAATATTTTATTCACTGCAAAATATCTACTAATCTGTGCTTATTTTTTTTTCATATACGTGTGATCCCTTCTTCCATACTGTGGCAATACAGTCTGCTCAACTAGTTCGTACTGATCCCCAAACTGGTACGATTTCACGATTTAATCCTCCCTGTCCAATTTGGAATTTAATCCTCCCCTGTCCAATTACATGTTATTTTATCAATAAACAACATATGTATACTCCTACGTAATCTATTAAATAAAAGCACTTTCAACAATGCATCAAATTTTCAAAATTTTACGTAAAATATCCCACAGCAACGCGCGGGGAATCACCTAGTATTTCTAAAAGGTTATGCACACTTTTGCCTTCAATTGACCATGCCGGGTCCATCATCATATTATTATCTTTAGAAGTTTTGATTTATTAGGTAATTAGGAGCTTGATGTTTTTAGAAAAAGTTTTAATATAATTAGGAGACTATATATTAAAAGTTTGAGTTGTAATATGAATCCAATAGAATTAAATGCACAATTATCTTAGAAATCAAGACATGACATAAAACTCGATAGATGCACGGTGCAACTCAGACGCTGACGTGAGCGGCAGGCACACGCGCTGGTGTAGTGTAGCTATGGCGCATGGGAAGCTATGAGTAGGAGGGATCTCTACACGGGGACTGGCAAACTGAACCCCTCCAAACATAACTCACACTCAACACAATAATTTACTCGATCTCCTCAGTGCCCAAGCATGGCTCAATCTTGCCCCATCGTATTGGTGATGCTGGCTATAGTTGCGGCGACAACCATCCTAGGTGGAGGCGGTTGCGAGGTGTCCACCCTCACCGCTGACGTTGTGACGTTATGCGCAGCCGGAGCACCCACTCAACCTCGCTTTTAGCTTAGTGTACTCCCTTCAATCTCTCATTTAATTATTTTAACATTTCTTTAACAAATTATAGTTACAAACATATGTTGAATATTGAAAACTTGTATAAATTATAATTTATGTAGTATACATGGAGTTAAATGAACCCACAAGAAGATTAATTTCAAGTCCATCTTCGATATAAGATAAAAACCACATATCATTGGTGGATGATAAATAATGTTAAATTGACCGTTATCAATTTTGTTTATAAACTTATGTACAAATATTACAACGCTTTGATTAAGAAGTAGCACATGAATTTGACTAGTCTCCTAATTTTTTGGTGCCAATATAACATTGCACTTTATTCTTTTGTGGCCGTGTATGAGTTAGTTAAGTATTTATCCATGCAACTTGAAGTTACATGATTATGGAGAAAGAGAAATAGCCTAAATAGAGAATATAATTATTTGATTGGGAGTAAATTGAAAAGGTGGTGATTTGTACATGACAAGGTCAGCTCAAAGAAGATTTGTTTGGTTGAAAGCTTGTAGACAAGAATACTAATAATGAGCTTGGAAGACCATCCGATTCATACTATTACTAATAAGACGCCTCTTTGAAGCCTCTACATTAAAGGCAAGAGACGCTAGGAAAAAGACTAATTTTAGATATTCTCACAAAAAATCAGAAATATCTAGATTACTATTTGGCATACTATTTAGTAACCCCTAAATCTATATATAAATTACTCACTTTTGCTATTATGAGAAATAATCAAATCTAACCCCTAATAGTCATCTAATTTGTAGGCATGCCTATGCCATTATTAAATTAAATAAGCTCTTAAATTTGAAGTAAAATTGCATATCTTCACCATTGCTAAAATAATCTAAAGTAACCTCAACTAAAGAAATCCCTAAATTTGCTTCTAAATTACTCACCTCCACATCATAAAAATAACTTTACTAACCTTCTAAATCAGCATCCAAATCATCTACTATACTCACTATACAAAAATGTATCCCAAAGTATTGCTGGCTTCTTCCGTGTTATTATGAATATAAGAAAAACTTAAGTTTGTTAGACACCATGCATATCACCAACAAGTCAATAACACACCCGCCGTACACAATGCACGAAGTGAGGATCATATCTATTTTGATGTAGACACAACTCAAGCTAAGGTTTCAACTAAGAGAAATTTTAGAATAATTGAGAATAATGAGAGTCATCCATCCCGAGAAATCTAACTGTGAAAACAAATGAACTACCTGAAAAGAGGTACCAAGAAGTACCAAATTTGTGGGACCAAGTACACGGAAAGGAGTGGGATCAACCATCAATTTAATTTATTTTTTCGTAATTTAGAAAGGGTATATGCGTAATTTCCCATGGTTGACTCTGTTACCGTCCCGTTTAATCGTCTTTGCCTACCGTAACACGCGTCCTAGCCGAGGGGACGCATGCGCACGGCCTTCACCGCCGTATATAGGTCGACAGACTGAGGCTAGCGATGAACATGTCGTAGCCGAGGATGAAGAGCACGGGGCTGAAGAGCACGGGGCTGAAGATGGCGAGGAGAGACATGCAGCGGAGCGGCGCCGGAGGGGGCCACAGCAGCATGGTCGCCCCCGTCATTGGAGGTCGCGTTCGGTGTGGCGGCGGTGACGGTGTCGGAGAGGCAGAGGCGGCGGGTGCCGCAAAAGACGAAGATGGCAGGCCCGCACCTTTGCCAGCACCAGCATCTCCTCATTCTCGGTACGACCTCCAGCGATCCCGTTCAAAGGATAGAACTTGCCAGCGACGAGGATGAGCTATGGGGAGCCTTTTTTTTTTTTGACTCTAAGTAGAAGTGAATGGAAGGAGCCGTAGCTGGAACCCTTCCAAAACAGGTCCTTGGCCCACTGTCATGCACGCACACTAGGAGAAGGCAACAAGCTTGCTTCCTTATTTTTTTCATTTTTAGTTTTTCTGTTATTATTTCTTTTCCATATCGAACCTCCGTATAAGTTGACCTTTTTGTTTGCTTCCTTTTCTATTTATTTATTACTTTTAATTTTTATTTTACTTTCCAGTCCCGTATGCATATTATTTGTCTATTCTCCTCTTCTTTTCCTTCATTTTATAGACCTCTTGTATTATTTTCCTTCCTATTGTAATTAAGATTTTTTTTTCTAATTTATGTATATATCATTAGTCATAATTGGGTGTTAACATATATTCCTTCCATCCCACATTACTATTATTTTGACTTTTCTAAATACATAACTTTTGATATGCACTTAGAATCTTAGATATATGCTATTACATAATAAAAGCTATATATCTAGAAAAGCCAAAAATGAATAGTATTTTGTGATGAAGAATTTTTGGTTATTTTTCTTATAGTTACTTGTTTTCTATATATGTGTGGACTCATTCATTTGCGATGTAAAGTACTATTGTTATTTATTAGACTGAACTAGTAAACCAAGTAGACTCATAAATTACAATTTATATTCTACATTCAGAATGTATTTGTTTCAAGTTGTAAATTTTTGTTCATTGAGTTAATATAATTTGTTTTGAATGTATAAATATTTGTTCTTTGGGTTCTCATAATTTGTTCGACGTATATAGATCTTTTGTTCCGTAAGTCCATAAAATTTGTTTCCTTTAAAAAAGTACATATAATTTTTTTCATATGTATAACTATTTTGTTGGATGAATTCGCATAATTTGTTCCAAGTGTACATATCTTTGTTTCACAAGTTTACACAATTTGTTCGATAAGTGTAGTTTTTTTGTGATCGTATAATTTTCTCTAAGTGTACATTTCTGAAAAAATCTTCTAACTCTGTTCCAATATCGTACTATTTGTCCTACACAATAAAATTTTCAATCTTTTCTTGCAATATACTATCTATATGTCTCTTTTATTCACGTCAAATTACCATTTATTCTTGATGTTTAATACTTTATTCGATGTTTATAATTATTTGTTCATCGTGTAATTTTTTTGTTCGCATGGGATGATTATTTGTTCTGGTGGTTCAAGTATTTGTTCGCAATAACCAAAAATGATATTCTGAATTAAAAATATTTTTTAAATTTCATCTAAACATGGTTGTTTTAAAATATTGACATGACAAATTCAATGGTGTTGTATTCAGCTAGGACCAAGGGCAAGAAGATGGATTGAAATTAATCTCATAGAAAGTTCATAAAGCTTTACATTACAAATCATGGCAAATAGTAACCAAATCATCAAGCCCTAGCTACTAATAAGGCCCGGCACCATCATCAAGCACGACAATAACGGCGCTGTACGTACGTAGCTGCTTCTTTTCACTTGCCCTCGACCTCTCGCTTGATTAGACCGCGCACGCACATAATTAAGCATATATTTTATTGGCCAGCAACGGCGACCTTGTAGACGACCCCGTCAGGGAACGTGTAGGAGGTCTCGTCGACGGGCGACACCCTTGGCACGTCGATTGGCAGCACGTCGAGCTCCGGCGTCCACGGGTTCCCTTCCTCCCCTCCTTCCACCGTCCTGAGCGCCTTCCACACGGCGCTGTTGCACTTGAACCCTGACCCGAACGCGATCTGCCACACCCTGTCCCCCTTCCTGATCCTCCCCTTCGCCTCGCTGTAGGCCAGCTCGTACCAGAGCGAGCTGCTGGAGGTGTTCCCGAACCTGCACAGCGTCATCCTCGACGGCTCCATGTGCCACGCGCTCAGCTTCAGGCTCCGCTCCAGCTCGTCCAGCACCCCTCGGCCCCCGGCGTGGATGCAGAAGTGCTCGAACGCGAGCCTGAAGTCCGGCAGGTACGCCCGGACCTTTGCGCGGAAGACGCGGTTGAGGACGACGGTGGCGAGGAACCGGAGCTGCTCGGACATGGGGAGGACGAGGGGCCCCAGGGTGGTGATGTTGGTGCGGAGCGCCTCGCCGGCCACCACCATGAGCTCCTTGGAGAGGGAGACGCCGACGCGGCCCACGTCGTCCTCCTCCTGCGTCACGCACCCGAAGCTCTGGTCGTGCGCGCCACGGTGGGTGCGCACCGTGTGGATCAGCTGGTACTTTGCGCGGCGCCGGTCGGCGCGCCGGTTCGAGAGGAGGATGGCGGCGCCGCCCACGCGGAAGAGCGTGTTGGTCACCAGCATGGGGCGGTTGTTGCCCATGTACGCGTTGAGGGTGATGTTCTCCGTGCTCACCACCAGCGCGTACGTGTCCGGGTGCACCTGCAAATTGAGATGGTTTTCTTATGCAAAATCCCCACGAATTTGGAACAATATTCCAATAATGCATTGCATGCCCATCATGGAGGTACATGGCAAATCGTCAACAATGTCAGGTGCACGGATGTATATATGCATGGGTTGCTATTTGCTAACACGGTCCAAGGGACACGTCGTCGTCGTGGTCGTGTCGTTTGTGCTGGTGTGTACATGAACCCGTTGCGCCGTGGACAGTGGAGTACTGAGCACCAGACACATGGTGACCTTTATTGCGCTTCAATTCGTTACGCGATGCATGCATGCATGTGGTCATAATTCGTCTCGTTCAGACGTTTTTCAGTGGCTGTCCCAAAGAAAAGTTGAACGGGTGGACACGGCCGTAGTAAAACTGTAACCAGTAACCGTATCCGCAGGTGCTACGGGCCACCTAGCGGTAGGTTTTCTATTGACCAGCTGCTCAGAACAGCTACGTGTATCAGCCGTAGCCCTGCAAACACTGCACGCATGAAGGGCTTGTCCCTTGTACGTACCATTTGCTAATTAGTACACTAGCTCCTGTGTTTCTGCAGATCGACCTGCTCATTTCACACACCACATGCACTGCTGATTTCACTAATAGCCAAAAGTTAGCCACACGCACGGTAACAACTGTAGCGTAAATTCGGAAGAATCTACCGAGGGATGGATCGAGTTGGGGGGCAGCAGCAACTGAACCAGGCTGTGTGCATGCTGCGTTAGAAGCAGTAGTAGTTATTGGTGCCGCTGCGACCACGACGACTACGAACACCACAGAAGCTGCGGCTCTATTTCCAGGCTTCACGTGGTTCCGTTTCGACCAGACGTACGTGCTGGCCGGCCGGTCGGTAGCGAGGCTTATTACATTACAGCCTCAACCTAACCGCAGTCATTCAGTCAGTCAATCCACAGGGCAATACAGGGAGCAGGCTGGGCTGGGCCATGTTCTTCCTGATCCAGCCCGGCCTTGACCGGCGTAACGTACTAATCCCACAGAGTGTGTGAATCTACGGTAACAGTCTGTTCTGTGGTCGATCAAGGTCTCTGTAGTTTGTACCGTACGTGCGTGGTATATGGAGTAGGGCAGGCAGCAGCACATGGCTGTAAAAAAACACCATGTGCTATCCTCCGTTCCAACCATGTGTAGCGCTGTTAATAAGCAATGCGTGTGTGGTGGTGACACTGTGGAGTGTACCAAGTGACTCCACCCGGCCACATGGAGGCACCAATAGGGTATTTTCGGTACCTAATTAATGTATACGTTTTGAAGTGCATGTTTGCCATTTATACTACAAAGCGTGTGGTATATAAAACTCTCAAATTTTACCAATTTTCACGGCTTATCAAGTATAGAATGATTAACTTATTATGTTTTCATAATAAAATATTGGCCAAAGTTGCATCTATATCCAAACCTTATATATATGTGCCCAAAATGTATATCTATACTATAAAGCACGACGAAATTTTCGTTTCATCTGTCGTCTTTCGTTTCGTCCGTCGTCATCTATTTCCCACACCATCGGATTTTATGATGATCCAAGGTTCTAAATTAATCTAAAGAGTCCATATTGACTACATCTCGCCTTTGAGCCTACACCGTCGGATTTTATGATGATCGAACGCTCTAGATTAATCTAAAGAGTCCGTGTAGATTACACAGCTAAGTTAGTATTTTTTTTTTCTAAAACACGTGCCTGCGGCACGTGCCCTTCTGCTAGTATAGATAAAAACGGCAGATTAGTTTATAATAGATCAATCGACAAAGATTCTTTTTAGATGGACATCATATAACCCACTAGAGGCGACAAATAAGTGAATTTTGTGCTGTTGAAGTAAATGGATCTAAACTTTCATTATACATTACTTTTAGTGCATCAAGTCTTAATATTTTAAATTGATACGTCTAGATTTAAATCAAAATTTGTTTCATAATAATATTTTTGACATGCGTTGCAAATGTATTATAACAAATTTTGTCATCAAAGTTATTTCAGCGATGGGGTCAATGTATAAAACATCACTAATTTGTGACGGGTGGAAGCTCCAATAACGAGGAAAGAGCACATGAAACTACATCGATAGCTAGGAAAAAAGGAAGGAATTAGAAGCAGCTGCAATGCAATGCAAGTTGCAAGGGATGAGCCTGTCTATTCTTTTTTTTTCCTTTCAAGAGCCAGAGGCTATTCTCTAACTAAGGCCGTGTTTAGTTCCGCGGTGAAAAGATTTTGAAAGGGAATCTTTTCACATTTGAAGTATTAAACATAGACTAATTAAAAAATTAATTGCAGATTACGTTTAGAATTCGCGAGACGAACCTAAAGAACCTAATTAATTTGTCATTAGAACATGGACTGTAGCATTACTGTAGCAATTTTGGTGTCCAATCACGGCCTAATTAGACTCATTGGATTCGTCTCGCAAATTCCAGTCCATCTATATAATGCGATTTGTTTTTACCTATATTTAATACCTCATACATGTGTCTAAACATTCATTTTGGATTTTGGATTTTGGAACTAAACAAGGCCAAGAGTGGAAACACTGAAGGGTCCTACGCATTGCTGCTCTTGTCTGTGATCTCGCCTTACAGTTACTGTCCTGATCGCGGTCAGCTACCATATTTATGTGTTGAGAACAATTAATTAAAGGGCCCCGACAGTGGTCCACTATCAGTCAGATGCTAAAACACTGTTGCAGCGCTGTGTGTACTTATGGATTGAATCGCTATATTCTGTCATGCCAACGAAATCAAGAATCTAGTGAAAAACGTGTACGTGTCAACCATGTGCAAGCATAAATTGGGTACGTACAATTCTTATTCTACAGTACGCGTTTGAAATTAATGTGCGTGGATTTACATTTACTGCTACCCCATCTGGAGGTCGGCACTCTCCAGTGCCTGAATGTCAATGCATGCAGTAATTTCTTCAGAAGACGCAGTAATTATATTATCAAAGCTTCATGTGTAAAGTAAATTTTAGCTTTCGTTCTTGTATACTATGAGTATACTTTGGTAGTTTCTGTTTAACGAGTTACTACTACTTAATCTTGAGAATGATATATTAGATGTCCAAATCTAGACGTGACTTATCATTTGTACAACAGCAACATGCTTCTCATTCATTCCATCGAATCTGAACGCCGTACGTCCATGCTGGCGATTCATTATTGGTCAGTATTTATGGCCTCGACTATCGTGCGCGGGTGCATGCATGCAGCGGACCCTACTGTACAGTGTACAGCACCAGGCAGCAGGTAATTAAGCAAAGCTAGCCATCATCAAGGATTGAAGACACGTACTGCTGTGTAAAAACTAAAAATTGGGGACGGACGGACGGACGGACGGACGTACCTGGAGCAGTCTCTTGGCGAGGTCGATGGCGATGATCCCGGCGCTACACCCCATCCCGCTAAGGTTATGGCTGACGACGTCATGCCTCATGCCATACCTATTCACGATGAGCGAGGTGAACGACGGCGTGGTGCTGAGCAGGCTGGAGTTGAAGATGAGCACGCCGACGTCCGCCGCCGCGACGCCCCCCCGCCGGAGCACGTCCTCCACCACCCCGAAGATGACGGCGTGCGACTCCTCCCTCGCCGTGCGGAGGCACATGTCGACGGGGACGCTGATGAGCGACGCCGGGAAGTGGGTCCGCTCCCCGAGCCCCGACCGCTCCAGCATCCGCTTCTGGAACGCCATGCTCGCGTCGCTGAAGTTGCCGCACCGGCCGAAGTGCGCGACCGTCTTGGCGCGGGACGCCTCGTGGGAGGCGCCGGCGACGTAGCCGGAGAGGTCGACGAGGTACACGGGGCGAGGGCGGGACACGGCGTACGCCCACGCCGCGGCGGCGACGAACCAGACGGCTGCGGATGCCGCGGGGACGGTGATGCCCAGGGAGGCGAGCGAGCGGAGGAGGCCCGTGGAGAGGAGCCGGCTCAGGGCCGGGGACCAGGGAAGCAGCGCGGCGGAGAGGCGCGGGGCCAAGGCGAAGAGAGCTGGGACGGCGAGGAGGTGGCCGAGGACCGCCGTCTTGTTACTGTTGCTCCTGGCCGGCGCGCCGAGCACCTCCCTGCTACCCATTGTTATGAGTACACTAGAGCTTGGCTTGTAGCACAAGGAGAGGCTAAGGCGCGACAGCTAGCGAGGGCAATGGCGGGCGATGTGAGCAATGGAGAGTGCGGATTTATAGGCTTGGAGAGCTAGCTAGGTAGAAGCTCGGGGGGAGGGGGGGTTAATGGCGAGCAGCAGCAGGGTAGGTGATGGGCGGGAGGGACGGCACTGCCAAGTTGCCAGCGCAATTACTGCCGCTCGATGCGTGTATGCGCAGCAGCGGCCCTTTCTGCTCTCAGCTGCATGCATGTGTATTGCGACTGCGAGGAGGAGCAAGAGGAGTAGGTGGCAGTGAATTGATTGTTCAGTGGGAAGTAGGGATTGGGATTGAATTCTTGTCCTCTCCTGGGTCGCATCTTTTACCACCACCACTGCTCAACTGCCGATCCAGTGCTCTCTGCCTGCAGCCAGGCTCGATCGTTGATCCTGTTTCTGGGCATCGCAAAGGGTTGTTTTGCGATTTGGGGTTCTACGGGCACTACTGCACGTACGTACTACAATGGAAGGTGACGCAGACATGCAGATCATCGCAGTAAGATTATTCAGCAGATAAATAGTTGTCACCGAATAACTGTGCAGCGCCCACAGTTAAATCATCGAGGAACAGAAACATGGTGTAACTTGAATAATTAATGCGTGCTACTCAAAATGACACTGGTATGGAACAGATATATACGTACATGGACATTGCATTGATGTATGCACGGCTGAAAGCTCCGATCCAAACGGGAGGGGCTGCAGGTAGTCTTGTTTTCAATCTCTTGAGCAGGCTATTTGTGTATTTTTTTTTTACTTTTCACGGCCTATGGATCGAGTAGTACAGTACTAGCCTGGTAGCACATGTGCTAAACCCAGGCCTTCAATTGCATTGCAGACTTTGTAGCCGGCCTCATCCATCCCCTCCGACCATTGGCCTTGTTTAGTTCCTGAAGAACGAAGAAAGTTTATATATTGAGAAACATGCATGGTAGAGGGAACATGAGAATCGATAGAGAAACTTTATACATTTTGAAGAAACTAAACAAGGCCATTCTTGCGGATATATGTTTCAGAGTGCTAACGTGGTGAGGAGCTTGATGCGAACGGAAGCACTCTCAATTATAAATGAATATTCACGAAAGTATAAGTGAATTGTCTATTTTCGTTTCTCACTCGATCTCTTCTAGACATAGCGTTTATCTAGGTGCATAACAAAGATTATGAATCTAATAAAGACAAAACGATCTATAATTAGAAATAGAGATAGTACTGTGTTATTTTTGGCATTGCTTAATGCCAGCTTTTCTGGTGTTCGTTACGCGGTTGGACGAAAGCCTCTAAAGGAGTCGTGATCATTCGTCGTATGTGTGCACGTCACCACAATGCATGCGATGGGCATGCAGCAACTGCGTTGCTCGATCGTGGACTTCTTTTTGCACGGACGATATGGTGCACAGAAGTGACTGCCATGCACAAACAACACTAATGTATACACCTGCCGATCACAGTAGCCGCCTGCACAGATCAACATATCTCTGATGTACGTATTATTACTGCAAACGATGCTGCTGCTCTCTGCAGACAGAACTTGATAGCAGAAGTAAATGTGTGTATATGAATTAGTAAATGTTTGCTCGCATCAATAATCCAGTCCCCACCTAGGCCCCGTTTTGAATAGACGAGGGAATTTTGTTGGATTCCTACCGGATTTACCTGTATTCATTCCTATATATGTGCTCTTTTAATTTGAGTGAAAATGTGTCATGTTCCAAACAGGTTATATATAATATAAAGCATTTACATATTGTTTGATGAGTAGTTTTGTCAAGTAATGATGTATCATTAGGACATCATCACACTATTAATTTCTTTGTTTCTTGCATTGAAACAAAAGTGCAAAATATACAGTCTCTTATAATGAGATCGTAAAAGCGGCAGAGGGCCTTTGGGTTGAAATTGGAGCATGAGAGCACGACGAAAATAGAATGTGGTCTATGTGAAGAACAACATTTTACAAGGGAAAAGCTAAAGGACACCCGGGCTCCTCGCCCGCCGGCCTTCTTCCACTTCCTCCTTCTTCCACCTCCTCCCACTCCGACGAACTCCAACCAACTCCGGCGAACTCCGACGAGGTTAGGGATCGGGGTTAGGGGTCTGGTGTTGCTGGGGGCAGGTGCTCACTGTCGGACCTAGAGGGAGGGCCGCCGGCGGCAGGCCGGACCGGCGGAGGAGGTGGGCGCAGGGGCGGCGAGGCCGGGTGGCGGTGGCGCCGCTGACCGGGTGGCGGAGGAAGGCGGTTGGGCGGTGCCGGGATGAGGGCATCGATGACCGGAGACGACGGTGGAGGTGGGAGGTGGCGGCGGGAGGGGCAAGAGGTGGCCAACACGGGCGGGCTAGGGTCCGCCAGAGCCCCGCGCCGGAGGGGTTAGGGAGGGATTGGGCAGCGGCGGCGGACTGAGGGCGTGGGGGGCGTCGGACTGGGCGCGTGATGGCATCGGGAAGAAGATGAGGAGGGAGGGGGTGTGGGGACCATCCTTCGGATGTCCTTTAATCACCTGTATCAGTCCCTGGATCAGTACGCGGATACAGGTTTTACACAGGGTTAGAATCGGAAGCAATAAAAGCGCAGTAAATAAAGAAATACTACCTTCGCTTTAGCGGAGAGCGGCATTATGATCCATCCCGTGGAGGGAATGGACCGAAGTGCCCTACCCGTCCATGAACCTGTACAATTGAGAGCAAGGCTGAGTACACCTATGATTGGTACTCAGCAAGCCTGGAGCAAGAATTATAATGCAGTGCGTGGGGGGGGGGGGGGTGAGGTGTAAGGGTTATATTTGGTGGAAATGTAAAGTGAAGTTATGTTTATAAACAGGGGGTGGGAAAGGATATTAATATGTTGTTTTGGTCCTGGAGGGGAATTCTCATCCCTGCCAGTCCCCATATTTTAGTTCCATACCAGAGACCGTCAGGGTCCTTCTGGGCCGGCTTATGCCTTGCTCTTCTGGGCCTCCGTCCATCTCACCATCTCATATTTTATTACTACAAGTGAATGCTAATCAACGGGGGCTTTGACTATATGGGCTCAAACCGTGAGCCACGGCTATCCGGATAAGTTGATTAACTCTGCAGAGCTTGTAACCTATGCCATACGGTCGGTCAACACATACCTCTGCGAAAGGCAGCGCTGACCTACGAGACCCGTTCCCACCAGCGTCTATCTCTAGACAGCCCTTCCCTAGCTCTGTCCACGGGTGCTGCTGGGGCCTAAGCAGGGATCGCATATACGTCCACAAAAGGACATCAAACCCAGGTATGGATGCATCATATAAATGGGCATGCATCGCCCATGGGCCCTACCAGCCCTGTCACATGCGACCCGTGCCGACCAGTCCCAGCTCTCTGTCTGGGGCTGTCTCCAGCATATCCGTTGCCCACCGTGGCCCCTTGGGACAGTTTACTAAGGCTGGCTAGTGGGGTGTGGGTCAAGGCCTCACATTACAGGTCATTCCCGAAGGCTATGTCCTTTTTGGCCCGTACGGCGGTACTGGCATTAGAAAGACTCTCTCGTGAACCGGTCCTTATGTGACCAGAGCAAGCCTTTGAGACATGATCCTCTGCCGAGGCTGCCTCCCTTACTCGCAAGTCCATCCTTAGGGTTCTATTAGTTGGTTCATTTTATATTAAGTCCAACATTCTCTCTCTCACCTCTCGGAAACTCTCCAGAATAACAAAAGGTTCAGAAAGTTTCCTAAGAAATCTACTTCTAAATAACGCTCGGTCAGCGACATGTCGTGACCGGGGTTATTAATAGGGTATTGGGCTAGAAATCGCTCTAAATCATGGGGGAGGTGGAATATGGAGGGTTTTCCCTTAAGATTTAATAAAACATGCAGTCCATGTTATTAACTTGGTTGTTTTATTATGCAGGAACTGGGACTGGCATGACCATGGAGTTGGTTGCCAGGACTTGCCTCCATGGACGGTACTCGGACGTCCGCTAACGCGTACGTATGCTTGATGCTGACTAGGCGTGGCTTCTGGGCCTTCTGGAGTTCCGGCATCTTGGTCGGGGCCTGGTCACGCCATCGACCTAACGATCAATAAAACATAGAAAATAACATTCAGTAAAACAGTACATCAATCAATTCCTATAGAATAGAAATAAAGGATAAAAAGAGATATCAAGAGATAATCCATTATTACGGTAAATAATTAATGGATTCAAAGGAATGGAATTCCAGGAAATTGATAAGTAATTTCCTCGGAGATGATCGAATGGTCGGGGAGTTTTATGGATTTCTAAGAGATAATCCCCGGATGACGGTGGCTTTTAAGGAAGGTTTGGATTAGGGGGTTTGGGGATTATTGGACAGCTAAGCAATAATCCCGAATAAATAATGAATGATTATATTAATTGTTTAGAAATAGGTTTCTAAATAATTAATGGGATGGAATGGAATTGGGTAGCACAACGACTAGGGTTTTACCAAAACCCAAGGTTTCGATCGGACTGCGAAACGGCGCCCGCGGGGCTTCAGACGGGGTTTCGGCGGGGTATTTAAAGAGTGCGACTGGGATTCGGAGCTAGGATATAAATCCTAGGGTATTAAGCATATGGAAATTCTTATAATAATCCCTAGTATTTATGGAAATTCATGGGGATTTTATGGAGCTTTGGAGTAGGATTGGCAATATTTGGGGTACACTAATAGGGCTTTTCTATTGGATGAGAGTTGCTCTTTTGGGATTTGGGGTTAAGAAATATCCTAAAAAGGTTTAGATGGCTCTAATAGGCTTAGAAATATTCCTAATATTTTTGGATAATTTTGGGGAATTTTTGGAGTAAAGGAAGGGCTCTAACCACACTTGTGTGTACACTTACCGGGGTGTACCTAGCAATTTGCTAGGGATCACGTGGCGGGGGTGGGGTCCGCCGTGGCTACTGTTCCGTTGGCCGGTGCGGTGGGGCGCGGTGGACCGAGGGTAGAGCCTCACGGTCCATGTGGACTGTGTCCATGCGCTTGGGCGTGTGACAGCCGTTGGGTCGCCGTCACGTGGGGCCTACGGGCAGCGAGTGAGGGCGGAGGGGACGACGTCGGGCGCCGTTCGACGGCGTCACGGCCGCCCGCCTCTTTCCTTCAACCGCTCCTCTGCTCCCTTCTTTGTTGAGCAGGGGAGGAAGGGGAGGGGCCGGTGGCGGCTGGACCGCCGGCGGCTGGTGAGGAGTGGTCGGCTGCGCGCTGCGGCGGGCAGTGCTGGTGGCGGAGCGAGGTGTACGCGTGGCGGGGCATGGCGGGATGCGGCGCAGCGTGTGGCGGAGCACGGTGCGGCACGGGGAGGGACGGCGCGGGGTCGCGAGCACGGCGGTGGTGCGGCTGAGCGCGGCGGGGTGCCGGCGGCGGCTGAGCGTGGTGGTGACGGCTCATGGTGGCGGCAGACGCTGGCATGATGGACGGCAGGGACTGGGGAGGGCAGTCGCCCGGTGGCGGTGTGCGGCGGCAGGTGTGCGGCGCGGCGCGCGGCGGTGGGCTTAGCGCAGTGGTATCGGGGAGGCTGCGACACGGCGAGAAGAGGGCGTCGTGGGGTCGCCGGAGCGGCGACGGTGCGCCCGGACGGCGCCGGCGGCGACTTGGGGCGGTGGTGGCGGGCGACGGCGCGGCGCGCGTGCGGCAGCGGCGCAAGGTACGGCGGTGCGTTGCACAGGGCGCGCGACGCGGTGTGAGAGCGCGCGGCAGCGGCGCGAGGTGGTGCCGACGGTGGCGCGGGCCACACGCCGCCGGAGGCGGCTTGGCGCGGCGCTGGCGCTAGCGGCGGTGCCGCTGTGGGGCGGCGGAGCGCGGTCGGTGGCGTGCTACAAGGGCAATGCCGGCGGCAGCACGCGTAGCACGCGGTGATGTAGAGTGCGTACGGCGGCGAGGACTTGCGATGGCGCGAGCAGCGCGGCGCGGCATGCGCACGGTAGGGGTGCGGCGGCGACGTGGTGGAGGGGTGGCCCATGCTTGGCTCCGGCCGGGGTAACGAGGAGAGGAGGGGCGAGCCTCCTATTTATAGAGCGAGGCGGCGCCGGTGGAGCGGCCACGTCGCGGGGGAAGTAGGGGGAGGCCGGACGCGCGGCGACAGTAGAGAGGTTGGGCGCCGGCGGCGCGGAGCTCAGCCGGGGAGGGCGAGGAGGGGTGGTCGGCGCCGTCGTTTGAATGCGGTGGAGGCTGGCCGTGGTGACACGCGGCACCCGCGCCTCCTTAGAGCCAATCACGGCCTATGGCCGGAGATCTAGTGGCGAGGAGGGATTGCGGCGGCGCATTAAATGGGGGAGGAAGGGAGGTGCCGGGCGGGAAGGTGATGTCTCGGGGCAGCGGCCTGTGCGCGGCGTGCCCGCGCTTGGATGCGCGTGCATCCAACGGTCGGGAGGGTGCTGCGGACAGAGCGCCGGCGTACAGCGGAGTAGCGCTGGCGGCGGCGGCGCGGAAGCACGGCGGCGGCGGCACGCGACAGAAGGAGGAAGGAGGGGAGAAGGGAGGCGGGCCGCGTGGGTCGTTGGGCCGGGGGAAGCGCGAGCGGCCGCAAGGGCAAGCTGGGCCGTGGGAGGAGGAGTGGGCCGGGGGCTGGCCGGAGGAGGAGAGAAGGCGAACGCGGCCGGGAGTTGAGGGGTGTAGGTTGGACTTCATCGACGGGCCGTGAAGAATAGTTGGGCTGAAGGTGGGGTTTGGCCCGTTTACCTATTTAAAGGGTTTTCTATTTATTGGAGTAAGAGTTTGGGCTCAAATTTGAATAGAGATTCAAATTAGGGAAGGGTTTTGATGTAAGGCTTTGAAATGAGCATTATTTTGGAGGTGTCTTGAATAAGACTTAATATTCAAATTGGATTTGAATATTAATTCCAAAAGATTGGAAAGGGATTTAAAGGAGTTTCTACTCAGAGGAGATGGGAGAGTTTTCTATGCATCCAAATGCAGAACATATGTTTAGTTCAATGCATGGTTGGTTTAGAAAATATATTTTGGAATATTGTTTGGGAGAAGAGTAGGTTTAATTAAAGAAAAATTTTATAAAGCCTATATTTCTAAATGCCCTAAAAAGCAGGGTGTTACGGGGCGGGGCGGGGGGGGGGGGGGGGGGGGGGTTGGAGGCGGGAGAAAGATAAGGTTTTGATCTGATCTCTTTATTTTTGGATCTAATGGTCAAAAATTTGGGTGAGGAGGGGCTCTGTTTTACCTGGGTGAGCTATAGACAGTCCACCTTTTACCAGCATCCCTAATGGTGACCGTCTCGCCTCAAATGAAACGCTTTCTTTCTGGTATATCTCTGTTCTGGTCAATAAACTTTGTTTGCTTCATTATACATGAATATGTAACCAATAAGCTAAGGTCCTGTTTGTTTTAGCTTCTCACGGCAAGCTTTCTGGCGCTTTTGGCGGCCAGAAGCTCGAAATCTGAAACAAATAGTCCAGTTGTTGGGCTGGCTTTCGGAAAGCTGGAAACTTACGAGGAAATGAAGTGAAAGCTGGCCAAGAGAAGCTTTTTCTGGCTTTTGGTGTGTTGAGAAGATAAAAATTATTATAAAAGCCAATAGCAAAAGGTCAGCAGCCAAAAAGTCAAAAACCAAAAGGCTAGCTTTCTATCCAGAAGCTCAAACAAACAAGGTCTAATACCTTATTATTACTATAAATTTTAAACCCTTGGTGAATTCATAACTGTAGTCATTTTGGAGTTTAGAAACTTCATTCGGGACTGTTTTTTTCCTTCTAAACCACGGTTGTGTGCAGACCTTTATAACTTATAAAACTACTGTTTCTTGGTATTATACTTTCCTACTTACTCGTCATGCAAACAAGTCTAAATATGCATCTAAATTACATGGCGTTGTTGTTATTAGAAAATACCAAGATTTAACCCTTGAATCTACACATACGACCGTTGTATAAAATTTCCAAATACCCCCTCTACGTTTAGGCTTGTAAATTACCCACTTCGACCATTATTATTATATAAAAAACAAAGTCATAGTTGGGAATTTATATAATTTATTATTTTGATTGAAACATGATAACATATCTGTGTTGATAGTCCGTCATTGCTCTTTCTTTAAGAAAAATAACTGTTTGATAGACGAGATTTGACATTTTGAACAATGCAGTGCGAGTCGAAACATTCTTTTATGCCACTGTAGCAACTAAGAATGTGGTCTAGGACTTATAATCCAACGAGCACGATGCTTTCAAGTTAACATGCAAAGAAATTTAATATAGTTTTCTCACAGATTGCAACATGTTATAAAGCTAAGATCTGAACTAAGCAGATGTCCAATATATTGAAAGTGTGATGCCAACGTAAGAAACTATTTATATATGAAAAATATGCAGAGAAATGGGTAACGGTCTATCTCAACCGGATAAAGGGAGCATATATAGTATAAATATGCACAACTATATATTGTGGTAGCAAATGAACAAACGTGAAATAGAACGATGGCATTAGTTCACGACGTGTTCTAAATTTGCCCACGCACAGACTTCTAATATTTATGTGCCTTTTAAAATGCTTATGCGAAGGGTTTGTGCTCTGATCTGATGGAGTCTGTCTAAATGTAATCAGAAAGGACAAGGGGGCCAATGACCCATGCTGTCCAATATGAAGCTATGCCCTACTTAACAAACGTATTGATGACTGAGATACGTTGTGATCTGTTTTGCTAACACAAGAGGATGCACTGCCAGCCAGTTCTGTTGATTTGTTTTCCAGCCACAGCGAGCTTGTTCTGACTTATTCTATTTTCTCCTTCACAGAAGACTATTGAAACAGTCAAAATCAGTCACGGTCCACAGACTTATCCACCAACACGGACTTATCCACCAACGGAACTGGCTCACGTATGCCCGTGCAGCAAACCTCTTCGCCAGGTTTTCGGTGTTTGCAGCTTTAGGACTGCAAAACGGCACGTTATCTTTCTGAAATCCTAATTACCTTTCCCTACATGTCGGTAGTCGGCAATGCAGCCTACTACTATTTTTTTTCCGTGGCAGTTAATAATAATCAGTGCCCTTTTCACTAGCTACCAGGTCACGGTAAAGTTAAAAAAAAAATCTTGTTTCTATCCTGATACGGTAAGTAAAAATCAAGTCGGCCGGTGCCATTTATGCATGCATCGACGCTCGGTGAGTGAATGCGTACAGGACGACGATATATGGTACACGGCCGGATCACGGGATGGAGTTACTCCCCCATTTCGACCGCCTTCGACCAACAGCTTTCCACTGCGTCGCCACACGCAAATGAGGCTGGCCCTCCACGCTGGACCACTAATCCATCCATCCCAGTGCAAGTAGCTCCTCTCTGATGCACTGTGGGCGTGCATGTAGATTTGAACAACGCATCCATGCATACGTGCACCACGCGCTAAGAAATGACGAAAATCTTTGTAGTAACGGCCGCCAGCCTAGCGTGCTCGGGTCGGCGTTAACTCTGGCCCGAAACTTGCGGCCACGCAACAAATTTGCGCCGAATTCGTAAGCTATAGTAGATCTCAAGCTCATAAAGGTTTCAATTCGCTGCACGCTTCTTGTGTGCATATATAAAACTCCTGCATCGATCTATAGGCTCCATCACCTCGGTTTTGCTAAGACCCGCACATGCGGTTGCAAAGCCACCGCCGCACACCATGATAAATGTGCATGCAATGGCCCCGCATGACGCTGTGCGTGCAGCATGCTGAAGCGTCACACGTCACCACGCCGACCCACAAAGCTTGCCCAGGTGCATGGTGCATATATGGCCGTGGGTGAGTTGTTTTTTCTTTTTTCTATTGTTTATATTTATTCCTCTGATTTTTTTCTAGTTTGTTTATAATATTTTGTTCTAAACTTATTTAGATGATTTGTTCCATATATAAGAATTTATGTTCGTTCCATACGATATTTTTGTTCGACAGGTTTAGGTGATTTGTTCCACTTAAACTTACTTCTATATGATAGTAATTTTTTATTATATGACTTGTTCCACATATTAATATTTTTGTTCCTTCTATATGGATTTTTTGTTCCGCAAGGTTAGATGATTTGTTCTATTTGTTAAAATCGGATGAATTGTTTCTCCTTTCAAAAAAAGTTCCATATTTTTTTAATCTAAACATAAGCAAGTGTGGTCTAATTTTAAAGATTTCGTCAAAAGAAATATAGTGGTGCAATCGGATTTTGATTTTGACATTCGTTGCCTACGATACGAATTGTTTTTCAAAGTTTTTCTTCGTGGGGCCTGCGTATAGGAAGGCAGGTGGGGGCTGTGCGTCGTTGGGAGGCGCGCCGCACGTGCGGCCCTCAGTTGCCCCCGATCACCTACCTCTTGAGACTCACTTCTTTTTTTCTTAGATAATGAAAATATTATTCCGGCTTAAGACATCATCATACGAGAAGAATGCATCAGATCGACCATAAAACATTACAAAGAGAAGCACATGTTCTACTTGAACATGTAGCTAGGACATCAAAAGGTCCGATGTACAACGTAAAAGAAAGGCAAACTAAAAAAAGTCTACATCTCCAACAAGCTACTACTCCAGTAATCTTCCTTCACGGCATGTTTCGTAGGGTCACCTCTAAAAGCACCAAGTTCTTCACATCAGGTGAAATCGGCCTCTATATGTTTTTTGCAAAATTTCCAGGGAAACTTTGGTAACGAAGTTTTGCGTGTGCTGGATTTATATATTTAAACAGAAAATTACCGCGTTAGTTATTACATATTGCCTAACAAGTTAGATGTACCCCGTCAAACGAAAAGGAGAAACAAAGTGGTACCAATGTTATGTGTGTGCCGGCCGGTTGTACTATAGCTCGCACTGCTAACTGCACTAACAGATTTTTTGCGACTGATGATGGATGATGGTGAGGGACCAATATAAATCTAGAGGATTGCTGAGAGACGACAGGCACCACATGTTTGGTTAGCACTGGGATGTTTCGGTGGTATGGCTCTGGCCCAGCTTGGAACAGATTAGCTAGCTGGTAGGGTTGCTAGCTCGTGCGCCAAGACTGGGTAGACCCTGCTTTGATTCCAGCATTCAAAGTCTTTGCGCATACGAGCTGTTGGGGGAGATAAGGGTGATGAAGACTGGAACTAGCTAGTTTCTTATGGTTAGGTTCTTTCCTTAGTAACATGTGTACATTGGTTTTAGAATTAGACAACCAAAATGTAAATTTATGGACTGATTCTCTGCATTAATCTCGAATGAATAGTAATTACATACTCCCTTCATCCTAAATAAGGTTTTTAGATAAAAGAAGTTTTATTCAATTCAAGTTCATTACATCGAGATGATACAAGGATCTTGAAACACTCCCGGCCTCTGCTAGTACTAATTTGTAGTGCCAAATAGGAAGGCGCTAGTACTAAATTCCTGTTTGGATACTAGTAAGGTGCTAAACTGCATTAAATGAGCTGTATAAAGACTGAAGTACCCCTCAGCCCTTACCCCTCCTCTCTCCCTCCCTGTTTCCCGCACGCTAGCTGCTTCCCGCGCGCGGCAGCATCCCTCTGTTCCAGCTCGCGCCAGAACAGAGCAGGGATCATCACACAATTCAACAGTTCAAACATGTCCAAGTTTCACATACAACATTTCAAAAAAGTTTCACAAACTACAGTTCAAATTTCACATGTCCAAGTTTGAAGCAAATCAAACAGTTCTCAACAGTTACAACTCAACAGACCACAGTTCAAAGGTGCAAGTTCAAAGCAAATCAAAAAATTTTCAAAACTAGTTCCTACTAGCCAACCCGTCTGCAATCCAATCTCTGAATCTGCTCATGTCTCGATCTTCATCTGCAACACCAGAAGTACCATGAGTGGCACCAGAAGTACCTTGAGTAGATGGCACATAGTTTTCATCTTGGTCACACATATCAAAGTCCATATCCTGAATTTTACTCTCTCTAATAAAGTTGTGAATTGCCATGCAAGCCATAATTATTTTGGCTTGCTTCCACATTGGGTAACTATGTATTTTCTTCAAGATTCTCCACTTGTTCTTGAGAACTCCAAAACTCCTCTCAATGACATCACGCAATGATGAGTGATGAAAGTTGAATAGTTCTTTCTTGGTAAAAATTGTTGTAGGACATCGTGAAAACATTGAATATGCCAGTGCACACCGCAAGGCGTCTAATTTGTCCAGTACCATTATGAAAATGAGTTTCTTTGCTCAATCACACCGCACCGAGTAAAATAAGATTTCCTCTGATCTGAGGATAGAGATAGTAGTGGAAATGTCCGCTTTGCCCTCCAAAGAATCGGGCCCGCAAGTCAAGTTGTCATCTCGTCCTTTTCCCATCTTATTCTTCACGAGCTCCCGGCCAAAGAGTCAAAGAGGAGCCGGAGCCATGGGTGGATGGGTCCATGGTCATTTAGGGGCCATACCAAATCAGAGAGGGTTGTCGCTATGGGTAGCTCGATTGCCACTAGGAGCTCAATCCAACCGATTTAGCTCTTGATTCACCTTGAGTCGGCTCATGGAAGCCCGGTCGACCGTTGGAGCCAGGGTGGGGCGCGCTGCGGCCAGCGGCGGGCACGCACGGGGTCCATCGGCGGGCCAACAGTGCACGAATGAGCAGACTGCGCGTGGCAGGACTTGTCGGCGGACGAGCGGCCAACGGCAACAAGCAAGCGGTGCCAAGCCAGTGGGAGCGCATGGCGCGGTCGCGAGATTCTAGCGGCAAGCATGCTGAATGCAGCGAGGAACGAGCGCGGAGGGAGAGCCAACCTGTGCGCATATGACCAATAAGCTTCCGACTGGTGAGCGCGATATTCCGTGAGCTTCCACCGGCACGGGGTTCATCGGCGATCTAGAAGGGGGATGACAAGATAACGATGGCCCAAATCACGATGCCAGTGCCACGGATTGGGATTTCCACAGTGCGCACTTGAAATTATCCCACCCGCCACAGAGAACCAATCCACGGGGAGAATGGTTTGATACGGCAATTATAGGAAAAAAAGTGGTTAATTATTAACGTGATTTGAAATAGGATTGGTTTCTGTGTCTTTGGAGTGCTTCAGTTGCTCAAACAGATGCACAGACGGAACCTGCCCCTATGCTGCTTGCGAAAGAAGATTGGAGAGAAGAGAGAGAGAGAGAGGTTGAAGATAAGGGTAAAAGAGTCATCTCCCCAAATTGTAAAAACAAATATAATAATCGTTGCAGTGTGTTGCAGCTAAGAATGACGGTTTCATAATGGTACTCAGCCAATTTGTAAGATTGTGGTGTGAACTAGCATATTAGATGTTATCATGGTGCCCTACAACAAATTTTGCCATCTTTTTTACCTCTTGGCATTGGGCCTTGGTAAAATTCAGGAAGGTGATACTTTTGTGCCCTTGTAAGGTGCTAGGTAACCAGGCTTGTTGAGGAACCCCGAGTCTACAAGATAAAACTTCCCTACAACCAACAACCACAAAAGTCCACTACATATGTCAATGTAATTCAAATGTGTGCATCAACATTTATCACAAAACATTGCACAATTAGAGATTTACCTTCTGGTGGATGTGGAAAGTTTTCCCCAAACCTTTCACTTGCATTTTTGAAGATCCTCATATCATGAACCGAGCCAGGCCAACCAGCAACCACAAAAGTGAACCTCATATCAAAGTCACAAAAGGCCAACACATTTTGAGTGGTGATGCATTTTATACTAGTATGTTGCTCAACTTGATTGAGTGGCCCTACTACTGGTATATGAGTACCATCTATTGCTCCTATGCATTTTTCAAAGATTGGTGTAAATCTAGCAGACTTTAACGTCTTTTGCATAGTACTAAATTCCCAGTCAACTAACCTAATGATGTCATCTGTTAGCTTGTCAAGACTCCTCAGTACTACAAGTTTCCTTAGACCTCTGGAATCTGTCCTCAGCCTGTCTCATAGGCTGATCTGTCCCAGCCATCCACAAGAAAAGAGCTAAAGATTCTATTTATGTCATCTTTCTTGTTGACTTCAAAACATATGACTCAACAAGTACATTGTGCAATGAATAAAACACCTCTCTGGTCATCCTAAATTTCTGGTAGCAAAATTGTTCACTAGCTAGTGTGTCCATTGTCCATTGTTCACCAGTTTCAATCGGACCTCTATACTATTTTTTTTGTTCCAGTAAGTTTCATAGTGGAACATACTAGTAATTGAAACAACAACAATAGCCTCTAGAGTCCTCTGCCGATAGTTCCTCACAAATTCATGAATCCCATTAACCTCTTCCAATTCCTCTTCCTATGTACAAAGAACAATCAACATCAGAATTGATCTAGGAACAGTAAAATTGTTCACATTGAAAGGAAAATATGCATCACATTCAAACAATCAATTACTTCACAATGAAACAAGACAAGACTTGACATGACATAGTTCAAATAGAAATAGTTCAAACACAAATGGTCTCATACATAGTTCACACAGAAATAATTATTACAAGAATAGTTTGAAACTTAGAAAGAGATACAACAATTCAAGTTCATCATGAAAAACAAAGGGATACACTAGCTAGTGAAGTCTAGTTCACTGGATCTGACTCTGATTCCAGTCACGGATACATCTCTTCAACCACTGAAGTCTTGCAGCTGGAGTATCTTTCGTGAACAAGACCCACTTGTACTTTTGTTTAAATATCATGAAAACAATATAGAACTCCTCAGAATTATCATCAGCTCCACATGTTCTCACCAAATTCAAACACCTATCATATTTCTTACATCTTTTCTGTTCTTCCACCAACTTCTGCTTAGCCTTGATCTGGACCATGTGCCACTGTATCTCTTTGCCAACAGCTACCATATTGTCCTTGTTGGTGTGAAGATGCACACTGCGGGCAATATTGTTCATTGTGTGGAGCATTGGACTCTTAGACTTCTTCCCATCAGGGCTTGTAGTTGTGTCTGTGGCGCTACTAGCCCTCTTCTTGCTTTCTGTACTCATTGGGCCCTTGTAAGTATCATCAGGGTCAGCATCTTCTTCATGTTGATCTTCATTGTGAACTACATGACCCCAATTATCTACAATAGAGATGGTGACAGTACTTCCATCAACAGATGTTCCATCAAACATCTCATACCACTGGTGAACATACTCTGGCATTCTAAACTTAAACTTCTTACACTCCCTGTAAGGTGGCTAAAAAAGAATTACAATAACTATATTACACACACATATGTAGCAAGCAATGGATGAACAGAAACAATCATATTATTTCAATGCAATAGATGAACAAAAATACCTTGCAATTATCTTCCCACCACTGATCATCATGACCATGTAATCCCCCATGCACATTTAAACCTCCACCAGTGATGTGCAACCTTTCTTTCAGTTAGTTGTACATGCTCCTGCACTGGTTCAGCCTATTCCTAAAGTCTTTGGGCTTCAACAACAATCCAGTTTCCTCCTGGAACATATGTCCTATCTGATCTAAGGCTTCCCATTTGAACTACCAGTTTGGACAATTTCCCAGCCTAATATGTCCTAAAGCAAGATCACAGAATACTTGTGTGTTGGCCTCAGTGGTCCAACAGGCCCTTTGGTACTAATGAAAAAAAGGTGAATTAGCTACTGCACATGAATTGGATGACACAGATCTACAACTTAACAAAAAAAAATTAGCTATTGCACAAGCATTGGACTACTACACAAGCATTGAACTACATATGATTTCAATTACACAGATCTACAACTTAGCAAGCAGCATTGGACTACACGGATCAAGAACTGAACAAAAAAGGAACATAAGCACTGGATGGATGTGTTACCTCCTCATCTGCAGCATCCTCGTTGGCATCAGACAAGGTTTAACGCGCTGCTGCTGCATGCCTTGGACGCCTGGTGGTACGCGAAGTTCCAATGTTCAGTGACACGGACCCGTGACTTCGACCAACAGCAGGAGTTTTTTTTCCTCCACGGGGTCCCCATTTCGCACCATCGGCGTGGCTTGCAGTTCCACGGAGATCCGCCATGGATGATACGAATTGCACATCTCCCGATCCAGCTCCAAGGAAAATGCCACAACCTTCGCTGCCCTCGCTTGCAGATCCAAGCGCCAGTGTTGCTACTTCCAGCGCCAAGAATATTCTGGCAAGGAGCAATGAAAGCCGGACGGGCGAACCTACCGAGGCCCGGCTGGAGCATCTCCGTGCAGGACTCCACGTTAAAGTTCAGATCTAGATTACTCATCTACGACCTTGGGGACGCCGGTAGGCTGAAGTTGCTCCCATGGACCTTGTCGTTGTACAGGGAGAAAGGATTTGGGTAGGATAAAAGGGGATCCGATGAACTCTCCTACGAGAAGAAGTTGCGGTGGCCGCCTCCTTCCATGTCGTTGGTGGAAGAGTGGGCTAGAGAAGGAGCGTAGGCGTGGATCGGCAGGGGAGTGTGTAAGGATCTAGATGTCGCCTAGAGGGGGGGGGGGGTGAATAGGCGAGACGACCAATTAAAACTTCTAACACTCGTTTCAGCCCGCTATCAGGGGCAATACCGGTCTAACCGGTATGCCAGGGTGGTTGGACCTGAGCTTCAACAAATGTAGCTCGACCCCCTATTGTTCTTCTAGCACCAAGTTGACTTGAGGCACAGCTTGTCAAGATGTTTCTTAGCAGGTTCACCAAGTCCCTGCACACACAAGATATATATCCAAGTAGATCGAAGCGGAAGCAAATATAAAGCTAGAAGTAAATCAATGAGGCAAAGGAGACACAATGATTTTTCCTGAAGTTCAGACCCACCGCGTGCACACAACCGACAAGCTCGGTGGTTTCTAGTCTCCGTTTGAGGCACCCCGCAAGGCCACCTCGCCAAGGTGTATATACACCACACTTTGGCTCTTCACTAAGGAGAAATGGTTCTCTCAAGGTGGAAACCGACCTTTATAAACGTCCGGTCGCTCACCACACAAATGGTAGCTCACCGGCGACACCTAGCCGTCTAGGAGCCAAAGCTCCAAGAGTAACAAATGTCACAAAAAACTTCTTGACGCCAACCACAAGTGCTCAAGCTATGAGATGCTCACAAATACTCTCTAAGCTCAGAATTTCTCCCACTCAAAGTTTCTCTCAAACCCAACTCACAAATGTAGCTCAAATCTCACAAAGGAAGGGTTTTGGATGTTTCTCAGCTGAAGAAGGTGTGTGGGAGGGCTCAAATTCACCAAGAACCAGCAGCATTCAACAGGGAAGGCTAAGGGGTATAAATACCACATCCAACATAAATTAGCTGTTGCTCTATCAGACAAACCCAGTTGCACCGGTCCCAGATACCAGTTGCACTGCTATTTTGAAACAGTTAGCCCTTGCCCTTATCAGAGGGGTAGGGCGGTTAGACTGCCCCTGGAGGGCGGTTAGACCGCCCCTGAGTAGTGAAGCATATCCCCATATGGAAGTTAAACTCTCAAGGCTCTCAAGGCTATCTTTCATGGGTCAATCTATGAGCACTTAGCGGTGTTTGTCATGAGCTAATGTTCCATCCCTCTTGATAGTACGACATACCTATACTCAAGAATAAACATAGAACTAAATCATCCACTTGAGCTTGCATGTCTTCGATCATGCCATACATGAATATTTCTTCATCTAGAGGAATGTCCACATTGATATCATTGAGCAATCCTACTTGAGCTAGTGACTTGAACCTTTGTCTTGGAATGAAATCCACTTCTAGTTAAATTCACCTTTACTTAATAAATTTGATACTTGCCAACATGAAAACCAAAAGTGACCAAGATTCATCAAGTTGAACCCTAAGACTGTTTCGTCACCCTAGCAAAGATCCCATGACTCAAGCCTCAACTTGATCACACAGTGCTGGTACCTTGAAACACCATCTCGAGTTCCAACTCTTCATGCTTGCATCACATAGAGCTTTACATAGACTTATATCATGAATGAAAACCACTTCTTGATTTGCAATTTATCCAATATACTTGACCATTCCTTTTCTTCAAGATAACCATGTCTTCTATGCAAGCCTACCATCAACTATGGACCAAGTAATAACTCATATCATCGTGCCTCTTTTTGAATTCGATCATGGCTTGCAATGTTCACATTTTATCCATAAATAATCTTGATGTCCCATATGCATGTCAACAAGTCTATAGAGTGATAGAGACCATGTCTCTTTCCTTGTTGCACATAAACTAGTTATTCATCATATTAGTGCCATAGGAACCATCATGTCATGCTTATGAGCCATACATCATGTATCCAACCAATAACCACATGTGTATAGCAAATATATAGAATAATTCCTGCTCATAACTTTACAAGATACATTAGTCCTTTAATCGTTTTGTCACTCAATTCACCAAAACCCACTAAAGGGATTAGATGCACTTCCAGAGCGGCAGCGGCGGTTGTTGGCGGCGCTAACGCACACCAAGATCTACCGCAAGCACACGGATCACTTGTAACTCTTCCCTCAAGAGAGTACTCCCTCAAGGTTATCAATCCAGAGAACAAGTGAGTTATTACGCTTAACTAAGCACTAATCGAGTTGGTAAGACTTAGGTATGAATTGGATCTAATCTAATACAATTAGTTAATCAATCTAATCTAGATTAGCAAGAACAGTTGATGATGAGCACAAGATATGAGGAACGAATGCTCATAGGGTCTAGGATCACTTGCAGATGCATCACATAACATGAAGAAACCGATCCAATCTATCACAAAGATGAACATGAACCAAGCTCAGCAGTTTGCCCTCCCGCAAGCTGTCACCAAACAGGGGTAATCTGCTACTGAGCTATGAGGATCAAACTCATGGCTAAACGATCTATGGTGAGCAGAGCGACGTACAAACCAAATCAAGGCCTGGCTAGTGTGGGATATTGGTACCTAGGGGCCCCTCACCGACCAGGATGCAAGTCGGCCTGGGCCCACGTCTGACAACGATGTGGGCCGACCCATGGCCCGACCCACAAGAAGCCTAGGACTTGGCGCACAAGATTATGAAGACTTGGCCCGCAAGACAACCCGACTTGTAACCCTAGGAGGTTGTCCCCCCTATATAAGGCGGCCTAGGGCAACCCCCTAAGGGCATCGATCTCAGATTTCTCTCTTCTCCCCCATTGTATCTCATCCAATACTTTCTCCTCCGTTGTAACCACCCACCGACTCGGCATTGTTCAAGAGCTTTGACGAGTTCATCAATACAAGACACCACCGAACACAAGACGTAGGGTTTGTGTCTCCCGGCCGCCTGAACCTGTATAAACCTTGCGTCTCCTGTGTTACCTCGAGCTCCCTAGCCTTGCGATCACCCTTGCCAATAAATCTACCACTTGGGTAGCCCCTGGTGAATTGCCGGTCCCAAAGTCCGACAGTTGGCGCGCCAGGTAGGGGGATCGCAGAGCATCTACAGCTAGATTGATGGCAGTTTTTCGACATCTTCTCCGACGAGCACTGTGCGGCTTTCGCGTCGGCCACCACGCCGACTCTGCGCGCGATGAGTCACTCTGGTAACTACCCACCCGTCCCACCCGGCGACAAGGTCCCGGTGACCTTTCTTCTCGAAAATACCTTGACGACCGCGCGGGGCTGGTGTGTGCAATGGTCTCCGGCGACACGTCGCGTTTGGGCACGCCTGCGGCCGCTCGATCCTCTCGCCGTCGGCTACACGCACGCATGAAGGATTAGAGCCCCGTATGCATCGGCAAGCAGGGAAGATTTATTTTTTCGATCTAGTATTTGTTTATTATACTACGCGGCCGACAGATTCGATTTTTTTTTCTTCCTTCTCAATCTGTTGTTCGTTTCACTGATTATTAGTTCACCTTCTGGTTTCCGATCTGCTGGACGTCGGCTCTTTCCCTGATCGAGCGCTGCAAGTACTACGGCCGCCGGCACACTTCCGAGTTCCGTCCGCGACGTGCGGTACGCCTACTCCAAGCCACCGGTCAGGATCTCATGTGCCTGACGAGCGCCCAGCAGATCCATTCATCCATGTACATGCAACAAGATACGAGAACTGGGAAGCGTTGTTCATCTATTCTATTCCGACTCAATATCAATTATTATTTTATTTCGATCTACTCTTGATTACGGTGGCCAGTACTTACTGTTTTCGTATTTATTTCTTCCCATGTGAGGAGTATCACATCACGATGTCTCGGTAGGTGATGGATCACGTGTCTTGGCTTGAACGAGATCAATAGCTCAGCTGCGAGTGCACGCTTGGTCGTGGCCTCACCATGGCCGTGGCCACTCGGCGGCAAGCGCAGCAACTCGATGTCACCCGCAACACGACTTCGGGCAAGGGCCGTAACGACTCAGCGCCAATCGACTTCACCACTCGGCGTCGATGCCGCATGACTCGGCAGGAACCAGTTCAATATTTCGACGACCACTCCGCGTGCTTCGTCCAGCCCAGCTGCCTTCCATGCTCGGGGATTGCGCGCGGGAGGCCATGCACCGTACCCCTGCGACTCGGCTAGCTCCCAAGCTCGGGGCTGGCGCCCGCCGATCGTGACGATCATCCCGACTCGACATGAATCAAGCTAAGTCAAAATTTTATTAAATATTTTATGGTCATCACAAACCTACCAGTTATGCTCTCCCGACAGCCTCGCTGATGCTCGGGGACTGGGACATGTCTCATCATCATATTTTATTTTTTTCTCCAACACGGTGCACTGCCTCAGTGCTTGGAAGAGTCCATGCTGGCTCTGGCTTCCGAGCCCATGCCCAACCCTATGTCCCTCCAATTATTCTCGAGTTAACCCGTGCGGTTCAAGTCCCAATCGTGAAACCCTGGGTTCCGTACCCGCCCGGCACGCCACTACGAAGTAAGACTCCACGCAGAGCATCGTAGAGTGGTAAGCCGTCCTTCATGAGAGCGGTGGTCAGCCGGGTGTTGACGGCCATTATAACCTCGTAGTGACCGTCAACATTTCGGTAAAATGAGGATGATCATACCATATTCCATACATAAAAGTGCTTTCACTGACAAATTCCACAAGTTTTGGATGAGTTGTGCTTGTAGGACAAATCAGGAGAAACCAGGGCCAAACCTGGCTCAGAGCCAGGCCGGCCGGCCTAGGCCAGGCCGACTGGCCTCCCCTGGCCATGTCTGGCCACGTCACTAATCCACAACATATTCTAAGCACCCAAGATGATCAGGAGACGTGCAATCAACGTCAGATTGATCCAAGGACCCGGAAAGCCTAGAGTGGGAAGCACATGGATTGAAGGGCCCACATCCTAGGATTCTTGGACAAGTTTCAACTAAACGCAACTAAAACCGACTTCAGAAGAGCATCAGGGCCGCTCCTGCAAAGGTCGGTGCCAAGTGGCACCAGGACCAGGCCGACCGACCTAGATGAGGCCGACCGGCCTCCTTCTGTGGCCGCCACGTCTCCTCCTTCACGTGAAGCTTAAGCAGGTCCTTGGCATGCTAATGACGCTGGCATCCACCACCTGGAGGCTATAAAAGGCAGCTCATCCACCTTGGAAGACACACTACATTACTCAAGTCTCTACTTGAAGGGAGTCCTTGTATCTTTTTCATTTCTTAGATTAGGATTAGAGTTGGGAGTAGAGTCGAGTCGAGCTTAGCTCGGATCTTCGGAGTCTTCGGAGTTCTGGTAAAGCTCTTGTATCCTTTTCTTCTTTTGAAAAGTTTATTAATACAATTACTTTCTTACTTCAGAGCTTAAGTTTATCTTTTATCTTTTTGTCTTGCTCTTCTTTTAGAGTAAAGATCTTGCTCTCTTTAGAGCAAAGTTCTATCCCCTTTAGTTTTAGTTTAGAGTTTAGTTTAGCTCTACCGGGCTTTATCTCGCGGGTTTGCTCGCCTTGACCTGGCCGTAAGACGCCTTTGGAAAGACGGGGATTTCTCTTGACAGGCCTCAAGAGAAATCGTAATCATCGAGTGCAGACGTGGTGTCTAGCTTGTTGATTAATAAGGAAGTGTGTTGCACCCCACGGAACCGCAGTGGTAGACGCTGGCGTTAGTTTTGGGCGCCACGTGGCTGGGGGCGTCGCGTGGGGTGGGCGGGTGGCGGATGGTGCGCGCGGCGGCGTCGGCGCCGGAGAGGAAAGAGAATGAGGGAGGGGGGAAGAACCAGAGGAGGAGGGAGGAAGACGACGGTGGTGTGTGGCTGGGCCGGACCGCGCGGAGATGTGCCGAGAAGGAGAAGTTGAGGGGTTCGTGGACTTCGCGGGGAAGGCTGAAGGGGGAGTGGCGGGGGCTGGGCCGCGCGGGGGTGAGCCGGGGGAGGGAGTTGGAGGGCCTAAAGTGGACCTTAGGAGATCTGGGCCACGGCTGGCCGGCCCACCAAGCTTGGAATTCTTCTTCTTTTCTAGGGATTTTGAAATGGGTTTTTGAATTCAAATTTGAACTAGGTTCTTTTTAATTTAAGTCTAGGGCTTCTGATACTAGTTTGTCCTTATAAAGCACTCAAGTTATAGAACTTTATTTTTTTTATTTTTCTGTTATTATTTTATATTCTATAATTCTAATATTTCTTATTCTAGCTTATAATAGTCCTTATAATCTAACAATTTATCTATTAATTCATTAAATAATCTATTAATTTTGAGGGTGTCACACCCCTGCTTGTGGCTGCTAGGAATGGGCATTTGTAGGGACAGGTTAGTAGCCGCCCCTGAAAAACTTCAGGGGCGGACCATCCCATCGTCCGCCCCTTCTAATTGTTTTCCAGGGGCGGGCCACGGCATGACCGCCCCTGCAATTCTTTTTTTTTTTTGTTTTTTTGTTTTGTCATTTACTTTTTGTTTTCTATTTTTTAATATTATTTCAATTTTCTAATACTATATGTTTGGCAACTAATATAGGGGTTAGTTACAGTTCTGCTGATTGCAAATAATATAGTATTTTCTAATACTATTTACCATAGTAAAACAGTGCACAATTTATTCTAATTGTAAATTATATAAAAGCAATTCTTGTATACTACAAAGGCAAATGTATACAAATATATATATAAGTCAAGTATATTATATTAATTACACAAGTTTAGAGTCCTGGCACCCTCACTTGGTGAAGCGATACTTCTCCAAGTGCCAATTACGAAGAGAATCGTATTTGTCTCCGCTAAAATAATCTTGTAGCTTCTGGATGTTACTTTCCCTTCTCGTGAACCACATCACGCATTATGAAAGTGACATGTTTCGTGACTATCTTGAGCAGATCTACTCTTCAAGTGGTTTCTCGGCAATGAACTCACCAACCATGTGCAAATTATGAAAGCCTGCAAAGATTTAAGCAAGTGATAGTTAAACACAAAATGAAAGTACTAAAATGTGGTAAAGACAAGTACCAGCTCAGTATTCGTGTAGTCTTACAACCCCCTAAATAAGATGCACACATAATAGCTGGAAAAACAAGGTACCGACCGGTGCTTATGCATGGAATGTGTGCGTGGATCGACTCCTTACTCCCTCATGGTGTGGCCCTTTATAATAGTTAATGAGAAAAAAGAGCACTGCTTGAAACAATGGAAAAGTTACTATGTAATTATTCCGGAATATTATCAAAGATGTGTGAAAAATCTTATAGGGTGTTTACCTCTTCAGGATGACAGTGAAATCTTTGTATTTGTGACGGGGGTAATCCAATGAATCGAAGACCAATTATTTGTCTTTCCTCAGCAACAGCATAAAGCAACCCGTGTCTCCTGCCCACAATGTATATAGCTGGGATAAGTACCAATAACGATATGAGTTAGAGAATTGTTAGAATTAGAAACGTATCCGAAAAGGTCGGGCGTCATAGCATTCGCATCTCGATGTAGATCCATCATAGTTGCTATGTAGATTGACACCTTTCTAAGATCATTGGAAAACTCACTTCATTCCTTCCACACAAATTTCTAGCTAGCGGCATATACATCCGGGATATACCCAGGCCTGTACATTATTCTAGCGTCTTAGAGTTCGTATTTCCTATTTACATTTTAATATTATCTCGTATTACCCTAGACGGAGTAGAAGATGTCTTCATAGCAGCGGGTCCTCTTCTTCGGGAGTCTCAGCTCTCTCTCCAGTATTCTTCTTCAAGGGGTCACGGTAAATCTCTGGATGATTCGGTCTTTCTCGGAGTGTCTTTGATCCTGGAATCATCCTAGAGAGATGGTAGCCGCCATTTGTGCCTCCGTTGTCAGAGGAGGTGCAGGGTGAACTTCTCATCACATGCTCCTAAATCCAGGGTGGTGATAGGGATTGCGTAAGTGGTTGGATCGTCGTTCCTAAATTTCATAGGTACTTGGTAGAGCATTTGCTCTATTTCTTGAAGTCTTCTGGTATCTGATGTTGCCATCCCATCTTCATTTTCTTACTTTGTCTTGAAGGTATATACCTTTGAGTCAAGGTGGTAAGATGGATTTGATTGTCCGCCATGGCTACGCTGGCGACCTAGGCGATATCTCAATTCCTTGTTTCTTTTGGCTTGATTTCCGTATCGGTCTTGTTTAGAGATTCTACCTGGCTTTGCAGAGCCCCAATCTGCTCATGGAGGAGTTTTGTAGCTGCTTGTATTCCGTCTGCAAAGCTTGTAATCTCTCCTTTAGGCTGTCTCGCTCTGCTGGTAACGTCGGCATCGTTCTCTTGATGTTCTAGCATCTTTCATAAGTCTCGGTCTGTCCTTTCAATACCATCCGCCTAAATTCTCCTTTTCTAATGTCTTCTCTTATCCTTTGAACCCTGGCACTAGTTTCGAGTTGCAGATTATTAGCCCCTTCGTTGTCCTTCCAGAGCCAGGATATGCTTGTGTTGAGCTAGGACATATTGCCCTGTGACTCTATAGCACGAGTCTTCGTTGCCGGGTGCTTCTTCCATTCTTCGGCTATCCGAGTTATGTTCCTGGTCCTTGCCCATGCAGCATTTGGCAATAATCGGTACGAAGAATCTGCAAAGCGGTCAGGGTTTTCGGTGTGTAGTTGACAAACATTTTCTGGGCGGGCTGACTGCACGCTAGATCAAGTGAGTTTTCCACTACCATTACATTGGTAGGGTGACGATCGGATTCTCAGGTTCAGCCGGCACGGTAAGGGTAATCATGGCAGTTCCTTGCTCATGATTAACCCATACCTACTTCCATAGAACTGGGTATGTGTGAGTCGAATCGAAGATCCTGAAGACATTGGCGTAGCAGGTGGAATCCCTGGTGGTGGTCACCACAGAATCGAACCTCATTCCAGCGGTCCATCTTTCCTGCACACAATTCCTTTATGTTAAACGACTGCATGATCTTGGAACATCCCCTACTACACAAGCTATTTTACAACTTTTATTTCCTGTACATAAGTACATATTCACACACGTTTCCTTTTCTTTTACTATTCTCGTGATCCTTCGCCTATACGGAGACTTACCCTCAAAACTATGGGGAAGGCGATTCCAGGCGAGAGGGCCCCACATCTTCTTCTGTTAGTCCATGTCGGGGAGAACTTCCAGCATCTTATTCCTGCGGGTCCCACTACTACGTAGGTTTTTGCCTAGATTTGGGTGGGGTTTAGAGGTAAACTGCTTGGTCGGGGGTGTAGGGGTCAGGGGATCGATTATCCACAATTTTCTCCCGCTGATTCGAAACGCAGCGGGGAATGAGGCGGAGGGAATGGTGGAGGTAGAGTCTAGTGCTGACACTTCCTCTTCCGTGGGTTCCTCTCGAAGATTCCTCTTCGTCAATTATTTCCACTTCTGTTTCTTCGATCAGGTTTTGCTGATTTTGAGCGTCGTGCGCTGAGCCTGATTAATGCCTCAGTAAGTGCCTCAATCTCCTCCTGCCGTTGAGTAAGTCTGGGTAAGTTTTCATGGTAAGTTGGAGCTCGTCTATGGTAGAGGTCATATTCCTATAGCGGTTTCAGTCTGATATTCCGATAAGCGGCTTGATCTTGGTCTTCATCAATCGAATCGGGCACCTTCTTTCTCGTGAACGTGCTTCTTCCGCCTCTTGGCGATAAGTTTGTGCATCCATTTCTTTCTGGGTATGAAGGTATATAGGGAGACTTGCGTATTGGGTTGTGGTGGCTAGAATGTGGTGGAGTTCTGTGGGTTGGACCAGCGTAGGTGTTCAATTTGTTGTAGCCAACGATGATCTGTGAGGTCTAGTACGGGGAAGGTATTTGGCTGGGGTATGTTCGGTTTCAGTCACATGTCGGGAGAGGATTTGGTAAGAGTTCGGAAGGCTAAATTTGGAAGCGTATCTGAAAATTCGGGTTCCCTCGGCATGCTCCACCCAAGGTACCCACTCTGGATGTGCTTGGATGCGGGCTATTTCGGAGGTACATCTCGCAACTTCTCACTCCATTCTTTTTGTCTCTTTCCCCGAATACTCTGGGTATTGGCCGTATCCCAATCTTTGGAGACTATCCCACAGAATTAGGGGAAATCCATGCTTCGTGATGTAGTTCCCGTGCGTCCATCCTTCATCATCAACCCAGTTGTCCCAGCTATCCCAGCGCTGATCCTCTGCCATTTACCTGTAGTGTAGAAAGGAAGGTTAGAGAATTTCCTTCCTTTGCAGAATAAGATAGAAGAGAGCCATATTCGGGTAAGAGAAAGATTAATTCTACTTGTTCACGTATTCTAGCCCTCAGGGTGTTTAAAGTAGAAATTAAAATGTATTTACGGCTTAACACGGCTCTGATACCAACCCTGTGGGCCCCGCGCACCCGGCGGGCCCACCTAGCATGAAATAATGTCATTTCCTGGTAAAGGAAAACATTAATTGCATAAGAGTTGGCAGCGGCTAACCAGAATTGAAAAGTAAAGATCGGAACTAGGACCTGATCGAGACGACTTGCAGAGCCGATGAAGGGAGGGAAGACCTTCCGATGGAGCTGCAAGATTAAGCAAGTCTGAGTACCACCGCACTCAGCAAGTACAAAACATTGAAGGTATAAACATGCATTATTAATTGACAGTGATTAATAAATCGGTGTTGGGTCCTGGAGGGACAAGAACCTCCCTACCAGTCCCCTGGTGATTCTGGCCCGGATCCTTCTATCGATCCCGCAATCACCTTCATCTCGTTATCGTCAATCCTATGGGTTATTCTTGGCTAGTCTGTGGGAGCTTTAAACCAGACGGGCTCATAACCGAGAGCCACGGCTATCGATAGATTAGATAACTCTGCAGAGGTTTGTACTCTTGAAACTATACGGTCGGGCGACCCTCCCGTGCCAACGGTAGGGCCACCCTACGGGACTCGTATCCACTGGCGTCCATCTCTGGACAGCTTCCATCTGGGTCTACCCACGGATGCTACTGGGGTCTAAACAGGGATCGCATAAACGTCCACATAAGGACATCAACCCGGGTATGGATGCATCATATAAGTTAGGGCATGCATCGCCCGTGGGCCCTACCAGCCCTGTCACATGCGACCCGTGCCGACCAGTCCCAGCCCTCTGTCTGGGGCTGTCTCCAGCATTTCCGTTGCCCACCGTGGCCCCTGGGGTAGCTTTGCCAGAGGTAGCTGGTGGAGTGTGAGTCGAGGCCTCACATTACAGGGCATTCCCAAAGGCTGTGTCCTTTTTGGCCCGTATAGCCGTACATGGCGTTGGAAAGACTTTCTCAAGAACCGGTCCTTAATCGACCAAGGTAGGCCTCTGGACAGGAGCTCCTTCGAGACTATGCACCCTACCTCGCATCTTCTTCCCCCTGGGTGCCTCTCGCAACCAGGGTTTCTGGCACTGGGTAGTATCTAGTTGCTGGGGTATCTGAGTGGCTAACTTCTTAATGCAACTCAGACATTTAGCTAAGAGAGGAGCATGTTAATGCAATTGATTATCATGAGCAAGGAAATTGCTAAGACTTGCCTGATACAGTGGTAGTCTCCGCCGGGGCTACAGTCCTAAGATTTCCTTGGCGGAGTATCTATACAAATACAATTATATGACTAATCAATCATCACAGCGAATGAATTAATTGTGCGGGGAGAGGCTAGGGAGAATAGCCATAGAGGTGGTTTCTAAGTTAAGCGGTGGATTGCCGGGGGTTTCGCGGGGTGTCTCAGGGTCTTCGCGGGGTTTAGAAATGTCAGTGGAAGGCAATAAATTATTTCTAGATTTAGGAAGGCTTCTAAGGAATCTAACCTTATGAAAAACCTTAGAATATATTCTAGAAATTTTAGGAGTTTATTGGTTATTTATGGGGCTTTATTTTGAATTATGCATAAACCGGGTACGCTAACGGAGGCTTCCTATAGGCTGAAAAAGAATCCTTCTAATCCTAAGTCTTAGAAATGGATATAAATAATTTGGATGGTGCTAAATAGCTTATTATTTTCCCTAGTATTTTAGGTATTTTCTGGGAATATTTGGGAATTTCTAAAAGTGGAGAAATAGCTTCTTGGGTGCACTAAGCCGGGTGTACCTAGTGTTTTCCTTGGGTTTGTGTGGCTGACGTGTGGGGGCTGACGCCAGTACTGGCGCCAGCCCGCCGGCCACTGTGCTGTGGACCGGTGCTCGCGGGTGTGTGGACCATGCGGCCCATGGGCTTGCGGTCCACGGGACCGTGTGCACGCGAGGCGGGGAAGGGGAGATGGCGGTTGACGTGGGCGATGCGGGTGGCTGGCAGGCGGACCCCGCGCTGGCATGGCTGCCACGCAGGCGCCAGCGTGGCTGCCGGGCTTCGCGGCGGCGCGGAGGGCTGCAGGGGGAGTTCGCCGGAGTTCTTGCCGCCGGCGACGTCAGGGCGTCTTTCGCGGCAGGAAAGGTATCCACGGATTCAGAGGGGCACGACGGACACAGTGGGGATGATCTCGTTCAGGATTGGTGGCTGATGTGACGGCGCGGACTCGCCGGAGTACGGGTGGCGGCCGGCGGAGAGGGGAAACCGGGGTTGGGAGGATCCTGGGGCTTTGGTGGTGGGTAGGGTGCGTCCGCGGGGTGGTGTGGAGCACGCCAGCGTGCGCAGGTGGGCAAGGGAAGGACTGGAATTGGCTGGCGGCTTGCCGGAGCACGGCGGCGCTTACGGCCGCTGGCTGGGGCTCGGCCGGGCATCGTGGAGGGCGACGGAGGGATTGGGGAGGATGTAGAGGGCCGCAGGGTGCTTACCGCAGAGAGGCTGGGCGAGAGATGGCCGGGGTGGCGGCGTCGTCGTGCGGCGGCGCTTGCGGATCACGGCGACGCTCGGGCGGCGCTCGCTCAGGTCGTGAGCGTCCTCCAGAGCACGTCGCTACGTTCCTTGGCTCCACGGGGTGCTCTAGGTTATGTTACGGCGGCCGGAGAGGGAATCAGGGGCGTGGCGGCGGCGGGGGTACCAGAGCAGCGCGACGGCGCTCCTGTGCTCGCGGTGGTGGCAGTGGTGGCGGTGGGGTGGGGTGTGGTGTGGTGAAGGTGAGCTCCATCTGGGGCGCGCGCAGGGCTATTTATAGCCCGGCGATGCTCCCTGGGGACTCACCGGGGCAGCGGGGTGATGACACGCGGCACGGCGAGCTCGCCGGCGTGCGTCGCGTGCGGCCGCAGCATTTCGTGTGGATGGCCGGCGAGGGAGTGTCGGCGCCGCACTTCATGTGCGGTGGCCTCGCGTGGTGGTGACACGCGTCCCGCGTGCCTTTGTCTGGCCTATCTTGGCCGGAGAAGGGGAATCGAGCGGCGACGGCGGTGGCAGGGGCGCGGCGAGATGGAGGGGGAAGGGGTTCCCGTGCCGGGATGGCCTCCCTGACGCGCCGCTGGGGGTGGCAGGGGTGGCGTGACGTTAGTTTTGGGCGCCACGCGGGCTGGGGGCGTCGCGGTGGCGGGATGGGCGCGCGGCGGCGTCGGCGCCGGAGAAATGAGGGAGGGGGGAAGAACCAGAGGAGGAGGGAGGAAGACGACGGTGGTGTGGGCTGGGCCGGACCGCGTGGAGATGTGCCGGAGGGAGAAGTTGAGGAGGGGTTCGTGGACTTCGCGGGGAAGGCTGAAGGGGGAGTGGCGCGCCGGGCTGGGCCGCGGGGGGGTGAGCCGGGGGAGGGAGTTGGAGGGCCTAAAGTGGACCTTAGGAGATCTGGGCCACGGCTGGCCGGCCCACCAAGCTTGGAATTCTTCTTCTTTTTCCTACGGGATTTTGAAATGGGTTTTTGAATTCAAATTTGAACTAGGTTCTTTTTAATTTAAGTCTAGGGCTTCTGATACTAGTTTTGTCCTTATAAAGCACTCAAGTTATAGAACTTTATTTTTTTTATTTTTCTGTTATTATTTTATATTCTATAATTCCTAATATTTCTTATTCTAGCTTATAATAGTCCTTATAAATCTAATAACTTATCTATTAATTCATTAAATAATCCTTATTAATTTTGAGGGTGTCACACCCCTGCTTATGGCTGCTAGGAATGGGCATTTGTAGGGACAGGTTAGTAGCCCGCCCCTGAAAAACTTCAGGGGCGGACGATCCCGTCGTCCGCCCCTTCTAATTGTTTTCCAGGGGCGGGCCACGGCATGACCGCCCCTGCAATTCTATTTTTTTGTTTTTTTGCCTTTTGTCATTTACTTTTTGGTTTTCTATTTTTTTAATATCATGCAATTTTCTAATACTATATGTTTGGCAACTAATATAGGGGTAGTTACAGTTCTGCTGATTGCAAATAATATAGTATTTTCTAATACTATTTACCATAGTAAAACAGTGCACAATTTATTCTAATTGTAAATTATATAAAAGCAATTCTTGTATACTACAAAGGCAAATGTATTCACAAATATATATTATAAGTCAAGTATATTATATTAATTACACAAGTTTAGAGTCCTTGGCACCCTCACTTGGTGAAGCGATACTTCTCCAAGTGCCAATTACGAAGAGAATCGTATTTGTCTCCGCTAAAATAATCTTGTAGCTTATGGATGTACTTTCCCTTCTCGTGAACCACATCACGCATTATGAAGTGACATGTTTCGCTGACTATCTTGAGCAGATCTACCTCTTCAAGTGGTTTCTCGGCAATGAACTCACCAACCATGTGCAAATTATGAAAGCTTGCAAGATTTAAGCAAGTGATAGTTAAACACAAAATGAAAGTACTAAAATGTGGTAAAGACAAGTACACGCTCAGTATTCGGTGTGTAGTCTTTACAACCCCTAATATAGATGCACACATAATAGCTGGAAAACAAGGTACCGACCGGTTGCTTATGGCATGGGAAGTGTGTGCGTGGAATCGACTCCTTTACTCCCTCATGGTGTCGGCCCTTTATAATAGTTAATGTAGAAAAAAAGAGCACTGCTTGAAACAATGGAACAAGTTACTATGTAATTATCGCCTTGAATATTATCAAAGATGTGTGAAAAATCTTATAGGGATGTTACCTCTTCAGGATGACAGTGAAATCTTTGTATTGTGACGGTGCGTAATCCAATGAATTGAAGACCACATATTTGTCTTCCCTCAGCAACAGCATAAAAGCAACCCAGTGTCTCCTGCCACAATGTTATATAGCTGGGATAAGTACCAAGCTAATCGATATATGTAGTTAGAGAATTGTTAGAATGTAGACAACGTATCCGAAAAGGTCGGGCGTCCATATGCATTCCGCATCTCGATGTAGATCCATCATAGTTGCTATGTAGATTGACACCTTTCTAAGATCATTGGAAAACTCACTTCATTTCTTTTGTCTCTCCTTGGCCGTCTTACAATCCTTTAGATCCTCGGTGGAGTTCGGCCACTTGAGGGGGAGCCAGACAAATAATAAAAGGAAAAAGTCTATATCACCCCCAACCTATGGGGGGTGGACTACATAACCCCCAACCTATGAAATGGTCTATATCACTCCCTGAATTTTCGAAAACCAGTCAAATTACCCCTAAAGCAATTTTGAAAAATCATAGTAAATCATAGAAAAATCATAAAATGGAAAATCCAATTGTGTTGGACTCCAAATGAGCAGGTCTACACAGTAAACATATAATATGGTATGGTTTGGTACATTTTTTTGTTGTAGCTTTATATCTATGTTTTTCATAACTGTAAAAAATTGTACTACAACATACCACATTATATGTTCACTGTGTAGATATGCTCATTTGGAGTCCAACACAATTGGATTTTCCATTTTATAATTTTTCTGTGATTTACTATAATTTTTCAAAATTGCTTTAGGGGGTAATTTAACCGGTTTTCGAAAGTTCAGGGGGTGATATAGACCGTTTCATAGGTTGGGGGGTTATATAGTCCACCCCCATAGGTAGGGGGGTGATGTAGACTTTTTCCAATAATAAAAGGGTCAAGATACCCAACCTTGGTCTTCGAACCCATTGTGAGGCCACCTTACATCCTTCACAACACATTGAAAAAAAAATTATTTTGAGACTACAAAGGCCAGTACCATATGCATATATACATGGTGTATGGACATGAAGCACTTACATACACCACAGTCTCATGGGGCCTAGCTCCATCATTTGCAGGTGGTACATTGCATGGATGTCATCAAAATTGATGATTATGTCAGTACCTTGGTTTTCCCATTTATTGCAATCAAACACCTCCACATCGACCCGTGCCCATATAGTTTTGAGCCCTAGGGTTCATGCCCTACGGTACCAATTATGGAACTTTCTGGACATTCATGAAGGGCCCATCTGGGTAGCAAGTCTTTGCCATACTCGAATTCCTTCAAGCAATCTAGCAAATCTCGTATCTCATCAACCCCGACTTTATGAACGAAATTGATGTCTGAACGAGGCTTGGAAAACCCCGGTCCAGTTGGTACTGCTGCTTCCTTTCTCTTCTTTTTTTTACCCGAGTCAGCTTCTTGTTTGGGCCTTTGTTGGTGGTTATCCACCTGTTCACAACCTCAGGCTCTGTATTCTTGTATGCCATTATCACCCGTGGAACCAACCCCATAAACTGCTCGGGTCGTGATGATGAGTTCTGGACCTCCACTGGCTCATATTGATGCATTGGTGATACAGGTTGTTCCTCCTGCTGTACTTGTGGTGATGGGTTGTGGGCCTCCTGTTGTACCTCTGGAGATGACAGGCTGCAGATAGTGGTGGCCACAATTTGTTGTTGTGGTGATGGTGGGCGTGATAACGAAACCAGAGAGACATTCTCCGGGGATTGATGTAATGGCGACACTTGCTCTTGTGTGTTCTTACCATGAACTTGTACCGATGTCACCATCCTTGGGGAGCGGAGTGTGAGTGAGGGAGGATCTTCCGGTGGCGGAGCTTCCAATATCATATCTCATTTATGCCACGGTTCATTCTTTCCAACGGCTTGTCCCAATGTTTCAATGCCATCATCAAGGGCTAAGTCTTAGAAGTGATTGTCATGTCTTGGATCCGTAATTGTGAGCACTCTTACCCATCCATATAATGGTGGTGTAGGTTGTCCCTCTAAGCCAGGATTATTGCTCACCACCAACGCCACACCTTTGACAAACTCCTTTGACTTTCCATTTCTGCCTATCGGATATGGTTCTGCTGATGTAGAGGCGACACTACTTGGACTAAGCTGTGAGGCAGTGGCCCCATTTATAATCAGCAGTGATGGCATCATTGTGGGGACCCCTTATCCAGAGGTTCCCTGATTACCTGTATCAGGTCCTGGATCGGCCGCTGATACAGATCTTATCACAGATTAGTATCAGAAGAGGTAAATAACGTATATTTTAAATAGATTTAACACCGTTTTTAACTAGCGGGGAGCGGGCAGGCACTTCATTCCTCCACCGGAATGGGCTGTAGCACCTTCTCGCCCTGAAGGCCTAAACCTGTAAGACAATGAAAGCAAGGGTGAGTATTCTGAAAAGAATACCCAGCAAATCCCACAATTTCAATAATATAACATGTTAAATTAAATAAAATATAAAGGTCGGTCCTGGAGGGGCACTGCCTCCCTGCCAGTCCCGATATGTTATCCCGAACCTGACCAACGGTACCTTCGCCGTCTCAGGTTCCCCATACAGAAACAGTAAAAACTAATCATCGGGGTCTTTGACTAAGTGGACTCTTGCCGGAGTCGCGGCTATCCAGATAGATTCTACACTCGGCAGAGGTCGTACTTATCTACCCCGCATTCGGTCGGCCCGTACCGTGTACCTCGGCGGTACCGACCTACGGGACTCGTACCCACCGGTGACCGTCGCTGGTCAGCATTCCCTAGGTCCAGCCACGTGCATACTGGGGGCTAAGCAGGGGCTACTAATCATCCGCCTCGCGGATATCAACCCGGGTTTTTGATGAGCTCATCGGGCCTCTGGCCCTCAGGGTCTCTGACCCTGTATCCTAGTCAGCCCGTGCCGCCCAGTCCCAGCCCTCTGTCTGGGGATGTCTCCAGTATACCCGTTTCCCGACTTGACGCGTGCTCGACCCGGCACCAGGCGCTCCCCAGTTCGCCGGTCAGCACTCTGCGCCAATCATACGGCTCCTTGGGATGGATTACTAGGTTCAGCTGGTGGGGTGTGAATCAAGGCCTCACATAAACAGGCATTCCCGAAGGCTATGCCTTTTTGGCATGTGAGGTTGTACTGGGCACTAGAAAGACTCTCCCGTGAACCGGTCCTTAGCTAGGATCAGAGTGGCTCTTAGGACAGAATCCCCTTCCTTGGGATCTTCCTTCCACACCCAATCAGCATCCTATAACTACAGCGGGGCCAGGCATTCACCCACGTGATGCCTCCTGATAGCTTATGCTACAAGAATGGTAAACTTTAGTGATTTAAGTGATATTATTGGTGAGACTTGCCTTCATTGTCGTCCTTAGGCGATTCTTACGCGGGCGTATACCATATGTTGACCGGGCTGGGCTTCGGGTCTTCTGGAGCTTCGGCGTCTCGTCGGCCCCGGTCATGCTATCGATAAAACACATAAAATAACAATCAGGATAACAATACATCAATCAATTCCTATAGAATAGAAATAAAGGACAAGAAGAGGTATTAAGGGATAATCCATTAATTACGGTAAATAATTAATGGACTCAAAGGAATGGAATTTCCAGGAAATTAATAAGTAATTTCCTCGGAGATGATCGAACGATTGGGGAGTTATATGGATTTCTAAGAGTTAGCTCCCGGATGACGGTGGCTTTTGAGAAAGGCTTTGAAGTAGCAGATTTGGGGAATTATTGGACAGCTAAGCAATAATCCCAGAATAATTAATGGATGATTATATTAATTATTTAGAAATAAGTTTCTAAATAATTAATGGCATGGAATGGGTTTGGATAGCACAACGGCTAGGGTCTTACCAAAACTCCGGGTTTTGATCGGACGGCGAAACGGCGTTCGTGGAGCTTAGACAGGGTTTCGGCGGGGCACTAGAAGTGTGCGACTGGGTTTTGGAGTCAGGGTGTGGATACCAGGGTAATAAGCATATGAAAATGCTTAGAATAATCTCTAGTATTTGTGGAAATTCCTGGGGATTTTATGGGGCTTGGGAATAGGATTGACAATATTTGGGGTACGCTTAGTGGGATTTTCTATTGGATGGGAGTTGATCTTTTTGAATTTGGGGTTAGAAAATATCCTAAAATGGTTTGGATGGCTCTAATAGGTTTAGAAATATTCCTATGATTTTTGGAGAAATTTGGGGAATTTTTGGAGTGGAGGAAGGGCTCTAAATAAAGGTTTGTGTACACTTACCGGGTGTACCTAGCGTTTTTGAATGGCGCTGACGCAGGGGGTCGGCTGGTGGGACCCGCTACACGCACTGTTCCGGGGCGCCGGCTTCGTGGACCGGTGGACCGCGCGTGGAGGGGTGTGCGGCTCAGTGGACCACGTCAACGCGCTGAGGCGCGCGACGGATCGCGGGCGGCGTCCCGTGGGACCCACCTTGTGGTGGGTGAGAGCGGGGGATGGCGTCAGCGTGGCTGACGGCGTCGGCCGGGCCCACGTGGCAGCAGTAGCGGGGGAAAGGGGAACGGCGCCGGGTGACGCCGTTGGCGGTGGGGCCCGCTTGTCGGGTTAGTGTAGAGAGAGAGAGAGAGGCGACGGCGGTTGACGGGAGGGGGCGGCGGCGTACCCCTTCGGGGAACGACAGCGGCGCCGCCGCATGCGCCATTAGCGCCGCCGCGGCGACTCGCCGGCGTGAGCCCCGCCGGTGCTAGAGCTCGTCGGCGGCGTCGCGGCTTGCACCAAGAGAGAGAGGAGATCACGGCGGATTCGCCCGTGCTCAACAAGGGGAGGGAGGATGAGCGGGGTGGCATGGTGGTGGTGGGGGAGAAAGGCTCGGCTCGGTTTGAGCTCATGCCATGGAAGGGAGGGGGTGCCCTCCCTTTTATAGGCGGCCTGGGGCTCGGGGGCGCGCCACGTCGCGCTAGGAGGGAGGAAGAAGGTCGACGGGAGGCGGACGCGTGGTACCAGCCGGGGGAGCGAGCTCGGCGGACGGCGATGGTGGCACTTCGTGCTCCCGGTGCCAGGGTTTCATCCCGGCTGTGCGGGCCGTGATCGGCGGCGTAGGCAAGCCTGTGGAAAAAGGAGGAGGGGGCGGAGCGCCGGTATGGGCGTGGGCAGGCGGCATTAAAGCCGGTGGTTGGGGAGGCGGAAGAAATGGCGGCGGCGGCGGTCTCAGCTCGGCCAGGGGGTGGTCGGCTGTTGGCACTCCTTAGCCTAACTAAATCCGCAAGCGCACGGAGTCCGATGTAGCCTTTCACTTGGGGAGTAAAAACCTGGATGTCAAATCCAAGGAACGGTAGATGCGACTAGTCTAGAACTTTCCTAACCGGACCCACCAGGGGAGGAAAGGGTAAAGGGTGTAGAGAGCTTAACCTTAGTTAGCCACTCGTTACCCCAGACAACCTATCTTAATCTAACATGATCTGCTTCGACGGCTAGAACGGGAAGAACTCAGAACGGGATGAGAGAGGGGTTCTTCCGGGCTCAGTACTACTGTTATGAGTACACCCAAACGTGGTGGAGTACAAAGGACGGAGAGGGCTGTCACCATCTGCCGCCTACCACTGCAGTTCCGTGGGGTGCAACACAACCTGAGGTGACTAGCCAGCACAGGCACCATGCCTAAGCTTTCAGCCACTGACCTCCACCCAATGCGAAGGGCTATAGAGGAAACCCCAAACAAGAGTCGCTGTCACTCGCGCAGACTCAGGTACCCGCAGATCATAGATAACCAAGATAAATTGCTGAAAGTAAAGAGTAAACTAGCGAGGTACTAAGGCAAGAGACCGAGGAACTTACTGAAGATATATCTGAAGCTTTATTCCTCAGGGGCGGAACAATGTTGAGGGAAGGCCGAGATGACTCCCGAACTCCCTCTACACGCTTGGCTGTCACCCAAGCACTCACCCACTACTCTCTCTACTCTACTCTAAGATAATAGTGGACTACATCTTGAGCCTTCTCTTCTCTCCAATGGATGGTGTGTCTTGTGTGGGGGTGAAGGGTGCCTTTTATAGCCCTCCAAGGGCGAAGGCCTGTGTAGGAGTGACGCACACCTCCTGCTTAGCATCCACGTGAAAGATCAAGCGTAGAGGCCGGCCGGCCTGAAGGAGGCCGTTCGGCCTGTAATTTCTGCCATCTGGCGCAATCTTTCTTGTGGACGCTCCTGATGATGTCCTGAGGTCGGTAGTTGCTGGTTTGGCGACGGTTACGACAGTTGGAGGCCGGCCGGCCTAGGGGAGGCCGTTCGGCCTGGCCCTGGCCCCTCTCGGCCCTCCGTTGCACCGACTCGCTCATCAACGGTTGCATGTTGTCCCTTGAGGCGGTTTTGGTTGCGTTGAGTTGAGGTTGTCCGAGAATCCAAGGTAGGTGGACCCTCCAATCCATGGCTAGGCCTTTCGGGTCCTCGGATCAAACCGACATCAAACTCACGGCTCATGATCATCCTTGGTGTGTTAGATAGCTTGTGGATCAAAACCATGGCCAGAAGAGGCAGAAGGGAGCTGGTCGGCCTAGGCTAGGCCGGCCGGCCTGGCCCTGTGCCAGTTTGGCCTCCTGTTTTTCCTGTTTGTTCCTTCGCTCACAAATTGCACAAAACTTGTGGAACTCATTAGTATAAATGATATTAGCATGATTATCACTATATGAGCATGAAATCCGGAGAAATGTTGGCGGTAAAAGTCATAGATATCGACCGCCAACACGCCCCCACACCTAGACTTTGCTCGTCCCGAGAAAAGGGTTGATTTAGATCCAGAGGATCAAGCAAAGCCTAGGGTCATGAAATCAAGAGTATGCATAAGAATTATTTCAAAGCTTTCCCTCATACCTTGGATTCCAGGTGGCTAACACCTTCACTTTCACCTATTGAACCTCAAAATAAATCAATGGAGAGCCTGATTCCTCCTTCTCAGTGCTTGGAGATTTTTTTTTCAAAAATATGGAGGCATACTCTCATTCTCTCAAGCCACTCAGTCCCTCAAAGTGTTTGATCCTCACTAAGGCTTTTCAAGTAGCCTCACCTACCTCTACAAGGTTATATGTGGGGCTCAAGGTAGGGATCGATAGAAATGCTTATCTCTTCCATCTATGTTGCGAGATCAAATAACTTGTCTCCGAGAGATCATGTCAACCATGAACTTTGGTCAAGTGCAAGTGAATGTGAATGATGGATGATGAATGTCCTTGAGTGGTATTTGATTCTAGCTTCTTCCATCTTTCCCCTTCTTCTCTTTTTTTTTACTCGAGTAGGACCTCCCACTCATCTTTTTTTCTTTTCTTTTTTTCAGGGGGATGAAGAGCTGCTTGAGAACCACTTTTGATGGACTTTTATTCTATGATGGACTTTATTTGATGAAACGTGTACGTGAATGACCAAAGTGCAAGGAAGAACATGCATGTCTCAGAAGGCACGATGTTTGATCAAGCTCAAAATGTAAAGATAGCTATGTGGAGTTTCAAAACTGTGTCATGCATGATATGGCTCTGGATGGGACTTGGCAAAGTTGAGCATGAATGAGAGTTGCCTCATTTTTTTGTTTTATTTTTTTTCATTTTCAAAATGAAATTCTCCAAGACTTTGAATTAGAAAAGAACAAGCCTCTCATGTCATTATATCATAAGAGTCAATAAGCGAAAGATCAAGTGATCCTATCGTAAAGTTCCAAAGGCACATAGGTACTTGCAAAGAAATAAAGCTTATGCACCTTTGATAAACATGTAGGATTTTCATCTCTTTCTAGGTGTTTCATTCAAATTTTAATTGTTGTGAACTCATGCTCGCATTTGAATTAAAACCAAGAAAGGAAATGGAGAAAGGGTTTCAAACCTCCGTGCGTAGTTGAATCTCAGCAGATGGCTGCCATGTGGTTATTTGGGCACGGGTGAAGACTGCTCGTCGATGTGTTGCTCGTCCCGTTTTCTGCGCACTTAGTGTAGAGTTAGAGCAGGGGTGTGGTTGGCACACAAGTGTGCACCAACCACCAAAAGCATGGCAGGAACAAAGCAACATTTTATTCAAAAGGGAAATATGGGGGTGCTGTTGGAAAATAAATATCGGGAAAACAAAATGAAAAGGGAAATTGCAGCACCCAAACCTATACTAAGATAATGGCACATTTTAGGTCTGGCCATGACCATGGACTATGGTTGTAACTCGGATACTCATAGTAGTCCATCACTTCGAGTTCCGGGATATCGGGCTCGAGGAATATTTTCAACTGAAAACATCCCTGTCATTGTCCTCGAGGAGAAGCATAAAGGAAAACCTTCCTTCTCCATCCTCCAATTCAGCCATTTGATTTCATCATTTGGACTCTAGCTGATTGGGGGTCTCTGTTTCACCTTTTTGTTCTCCTAATGGGAATGATGTTCTGTGTGCACGAAGTGTCTCGGGTGATTGCCCTTCCATCCCTTCTTCATGTCAGATTGTTCATGATATTCTGTTGATGTTTCTGATTGACTATCTGAAGATGGTACGGATTTGCGACCCGGTGATTTACTTCCAACCCGCTATTGCACTTCTAAGGCTGGAGTGAGAGTCTCCATCTCCTTATCCACAACATGAAGTGCTTCAACTACTATGGACGTTTAGTCCATGATCACCAAGATGCTCGTCAGTCCTTTGACTCAATGAGCATCGTGGGCACCACAAAGACTCTTAGCGTGTGTGTGCTTGGTTGGTCAGGTGATCAGTCTGTCGAACCTTAGCACGAGGTTTATACGGAAGGAAACAAAAACTTCCGTAGCTCATTCTCTGTGAGAAGTGAAACCGACACTTAAGAATCTTGTGGGTCTCACATATGGGTTGCAGCGGTGGAGTAACCAGTATGATATGAATCCCATTGGTTAAATCTGATAAGGTGAATGCATTCCTTCTCTCTAAGGGTGTTAATCCAAGTTTGTAAAGCTACCCTTGAGAGAGTATCATCTCATATGATTGAACTTGTATCCTTGGGAGATGATATGCCACGTATTTATTTGCTCTCTTCTTTTTTTTTTGAGTCGTGAAGCAAATTCATGAAGGAGCAAGAATCCAACGGATGAGTTGTGGCTTGTCGTCCTTCTTGGTCAGGTGATATCTTGGTGTAGCATGGTCCGTGTGCTAACACTTTGACATCGACCAAGTTGGGTCTGAACTTGTCATGGGTGAATACCACTACACACAGTTCCTTCTCCGTTGTTTGTCGAACTCTGGTCAATGCTTGTGATAATGATGATTTCTTGCATTGATCCAACTCTGTCCCGATTGTATGGTTACTAGCGTTGCATATGATCTTGATAGGAAGAATCCAATCAGGAGGTTGTATGATGGGGGGCCTTCTCAGCTGACACTTCTCCCAATTTGGGACAAGGTGGAGCCTTTGGGAATTCTCACGAACTCTATCCATATCCGCGAGGCATAAACCAAAGGTTGTCCATGGACTGAGACATCATCAAGGAATTCCTCCATGATGTTCTCGATAAGGACAAAGGATGTCCTTCATAATGGGAGAGAAGGCTGATATCATACACCTCTGTTGGTGCATTGCATAGACCAAACAATAAAGACAGGTGGAGGTAGATGAAAATTGACTAGTGCCTCACCACTTAAAGTGGGTGCTTACATGGGGTAAATAATACCCACATGCAGGTGTGCCTACCTCCCTCATCGCATCATTCAGCCAAAAGGCTGTTTGTCCGGTTCAAGCGATACGATGGGTGTTGGGGTTGATCCCCGTCTAGTTTGTAGAGAATACCTAAAAATGGACCGATACTTCTCTAAGACTGTTGCAGCCTGCCGAGCCTCATTCTCTGTCAGTTTATCACTGATGATGACTGGCGTGCTGCGATTGTCGTGAAGAGGTAAATATCTCTATTCCAAGTGGAAGAGAGACATGTCTCAATCCAAGTGGCAGCAATCAACAACTCTAGTGGAGGAGGCTGTGGTTCTCCACCATGTCGAGCTTGATTGCCCGGTTCTGCCCCTAGGATTGGGTGAGCATCTGAAAAATATGCTCATTGGTTCTTCACGGGGTCTGTCTAGCCCTTTGCGATAATGATCGTGCAAGGCTGAACTCACTGATCATGCAAGGTTGATCAGGATGTTTTCTTTGTCAACTCTGAGCTATAGCTCGATCGTGATTAAGTTGACAAGATGCTCTATTGGCTGATCCAACAAGAATACTTTGTCACCTTTGAGGAAATCGAAGATGTGGAAATCTAGGATCACTCTGTTGCGCCCCTCAGGCACAACTCGGATAATTCCTTTGTTTTCCAACATCTGGCTGTTGATCCCTTTCAGGTGCTTATGAAAAATCATCGACAACTTCTTGTGTGTCAGTCCCCTCAATAGGTGGAGGGCATTAAAGCTAGGGTCGACTAGCTTCTGCTTCCTCCGTCATTCCTTGCTCGTAACCGCAGATAGACCCTTGGTCTGCGGTCGTGACTTTCGGAATGAATTACTCAGACCTTGAGCGTGCACACCTAACGTGGCCTGGGGGTTTTTGTTCGCTCACGTCGTGTGGTCAGAGGCGGTGGATCTAATGAAAGAGTGAGGATTTGCTGTTTGGTTCATGGGAAAGTCGGTGGGAGGGTCAGAAAACTGATCCTAAGGATGAGCACTATGTCTCAATCTACCAACGTTCGTTGTATGAGCACCATACCAAACTTCTCCTAGGTTGCTCCAAGTAGCTCATCTCTGAGCTTTGGGAATGGGATAGCCAAACAGACAAACTTCAACGTTCACTTTGATCCAATCTCCTCCAACTCCTCTTGCACTCCGATTGTACCAAAACTTTGCTTCCCCCGTCAGAGAAATGTTAGGAGAATGTTAGGAGAACTTTGCATTCCGTCTTGGTTCATCCCGGGAATGTTAGGAGAGAACTTCTCCTCATCTATTGCAAGGAGTGTGAACAAATGATGGCAACGAGATTGGGGCGGATCTCGAAGCCATCAGATAACGGGGTGGAAGGATGGTGGCAATTCCAAACACTCGCGAAATGGAATCGCCTGATAACTAGGAGAAAACTCCATGTGGTAGATGGTTATGGGGATAAAGTGTACGGCTAAAAAAATCCTACACTAGTGTTGCTACCGTTCCCCGGCAACAGCGCCAGAAAAGCTTGTTGGCACTCCTTAGCCTAACTAAATCCGCAAGCGCACGGAGTCCGATGTAGCCTTTCACCAGGGGAGTAAAAACCTGGATGTCAAATCCAAGGAACGGTAGATGCGACTAGTCTAGAACTTTCCTAACCGGACCCACCAGGGGAGGAAAGGGTAAAGGGTGTAGAGAGCTTAACCTTAGTTAGCCACTCGTTACCCCAGACAACCTATCTTAATCTAACATGATCTGCTTCGACGGCTAGAACGGGAAGAACTCAGAACGGGATGAGAGAGGGGTTCTTCCGGGCTCAGCACTACTGTTATGAGTACACCCGAACGTGGTGGAGTACAAAGGACGGACAGGGCTGTCACCACCTGCCGCCTACCACTGCAGTTCCGTGGGGTGCAACACAACCTGAGGTGACTAGCCAGCACAGGCACCATGCCTAAGCTTTCAGCCACTGACCTCCACCCAACGCGAAGGGCTATAGAGGAAACCCCAAACAAGAGTCGCTGTCACTCGCGCAGACTCAGGTACCCGCAGATCATAGATAGCCAAGATAAATTGCTGAAAATAAAGAGTAAACTTGCGAGGTACTAAGGCAAGAGACCGAGGAACTTACTGAAGATATCTCTGAAGCTTTATTCCTCAGGGGCGGAACAATGTTGAGGGAAGGCCGAGATGACTCCCGAACTCCCTCTACACGCTTGGCTGTCACCCAAGCACTCACCCACTACTCTCTCTACTCTACTCTAAGATAATAGTGGACTACATCTTGAGCCTTCTCTTCTCTCCAATGGATGATGTGTCTTGTGTGGGGGTGAAGGGTGCCTTTTATAGCCCTCCAAGGGCGAAGGCCAGCGTAGGAGTGACGCACACCTCCTGCTTAGCATCCACGCGAAAGATCAAGCGTAGAGGCCACGCTTCCAGGGCGGCCAGCCTGAAGGAGGCCGTTCGGCCTGTAATTTCTGCCATCTGGCGCAATCTTTCTTGTGGACGCTCCTCATGATGTCCTGAGGTCGGTAGTTGCTGGTTTGGCGATGGTTACGATAGTTGGAGGCCGGCCGGCCTAGGGGAGGCCGTTCGGCCTGGCCCTGGCCCCTCTCGGCCCTCCTTTGCACCGACTCGCTCATCAACGGTTGCATGTTGTCCCTTGAGGCGGTTTTGGTTGCGTTGAGTTGAAGTTGTCCGAGAATCCAAGGTAGGTGGACCCTCCAATCCATGGCTAGGCCTTTCGGGTCCTCGGATCAAACCGACATCAAACTCACGGCTCATGATCATCCTTGGTGTGTTAGATAGCTTGTGGATCAAAACCATGGCCAGAAGAGGCAGAAGGGGGCCGGTCGGCCTAGGCTAGGCCGGCCGGCCTGGCCCTGTGCCAGTTTGGCCTCCTGTTTTTCCTGTTTGTTCCTTCGCTCACAAATTGCACAAAACTTGTGGAACTCATTAGTATAAATGATATTAGCATGATTATCACTATATGAGCATGAAATCCGGAGAAATGTTGGCGGTAAAAGTCATAGATATCGACCGCCAATACTTATTAAAAGGAATTTCTTCTTCCTTTCAAACTTTAAATTCCTCTTCGTTGTAACTACTTGTTTCTTATCTTCGTGTACGGGAGTATTGTTGTTGAGGTTTATTTCATTTACTCCCAAATGTATCCAATAAATTTATGTCGTACTTGGGGCGACTTGATGGAATACTTTTCCTGAGTTGTTTTAATTCTCAAGTTCTTGAGGTTAAATATCCTTTTCTTCATTTGGGTTACTACCCCACTTAAAATGATTAACTCAGGATTTCCTTTGATTTTAATCCCAGATTTTCCCGTCCAAGCGGATTTTTCAGATTTCTGTATCCTTTTTCAAATAGAGACTTTGGATTTCCATATCTTCCTGGGATTTCTGCTTAGACTTCTTATCCAAGTTTTTCCTTTACTTGGATATGTCCATGTTTGGTTTTACTATTCTTTCAATGTCCTATTCTTGATCATTCAACTGTCTTGGTCGTAGTTCTCTTCTTGGTAATCCTGCTTCATCTGGGGTGGTTAGGTTCGGGGAAGGTTAAGGCTAGGGTTACAAGGAATCTGGTAATTGGTTCGGGGTTACCAGACGGGGAAAAGGAAATCTAGGGTAAGAAACTTGGGTGACTACTTCTCATCCGGAAATTTGGTATGGTGATTCTTCTGGATTGAGAAGTGTCTCCTCTTGGAATGGGTAGGTAGTTATGGATCTTGGGTTGGTGGGTTTGCTAACCAATCTTAGTGGAATTTGGTCTCCAAATTTTTGTGTGGTGATTCTTCTGCCAAATCACCCAATTATTCCACTAAGATTCCTTCCTTAGGTTCTTCTATCGGAAGCGGGTTGTCTTAAATTTTCCTAGGGGTGTAGCTAGGGCTGAGTGGTTTATGGCTGGGGTATTTGCTTAGAATGGTTGCTTCAGGAGACGAGTCTGGTTTAACCATTCCTTAAATAGGGTGTGACGGGATGGTTGTACTGGGTGTTCGAAGATTTGTCTCTTTCGGAGAGAGATGATGGTCATGGCTAGCCTTGAAACTGTTAAAGTTTGTTTGGGGTATAACCCTAAATGATTATGGTGGCTAAGGATGGATGGTTGGATGATGGCAGTTGCTGGAAATGGTGAGGGAATAATCCATAGGGATGGTTAGGGAGTTCTTGGTTATGGAGGGAAAAAAGATATAACTGAGGAGCGTTTTTCTTAAAAAAAATTTGCATGCCTCAGTGATTTGGGAAATCTGGGTGGTTTATTCTTAGTGGATGGAAGAATGGCTATGGCTATCGAGTTGTGATGGGTAGTGTTCCCAGGATGGTCTTGACGTTTTCGTGGGTGGATGACGGAAGAGGGGCAGGCTTAGAGAAGCTTGCATGCTTCAATGATCTGCCATGAAGCAAGATGATTCCCTGATAGGGAAAGATTGTGGGTTCTTGCAGTGGCCAGGGTATTTTGGCAGAGTATCGGTTTGGGTATGGGTATATGAGGGTAGGTTTCTCAGAATATTTTTGGAAGAGAGTACATGTAACGGAGGGTGAGGTCGAGGGGATGGATATACGAGGTTTCTTTTTGAGGCTTGATGGTATTCTAGGGAAGTTTGAGGGAAATGTTTACCAGAGAGAGGAATGTATGGGCTTATCTAGTATTGTCGGTGTGGGAGGAAATGGATGGAGGTTTATCGGGATGTATTGAATAGCGTAGTTTGGTTCAAAAGGATTGCCAACGTACTTGGTGCGTCGACATTGACGAGGGAGTGGGTTTAGCTAATTTTCAGGAGAGAGGAGATTGGATTTCTAGAGAGGGTTATTGGGGACTTTGGTAGAAGTGAGTGGTGGTTAAAAGGGCCTGGTTTCATCAAGAATTCGATTATCTTGGAGGTTTTGTTATTCCTGTGGGAATTTTCATGGGAGTTGACTTGATGAAAGTGGTATTTGAGATTCTTAAGGTACAGTGGTGATGAACAAGATTTTCTGGAAGCTAAGGGGAATCAAGGGAGAGGGAGTGCCTGGAATGACAGGGATTTCAGGGACATATAAATACCGTCAATCCTAATTTAAGGAATAGGATTGGTCGGTCTGGAAAATGCTTAGGGCGGACGAATTGAAGTTGATAGGAGTGAGGGTAGGGGTTTATTTCTTGGCTCAGGGTTTACAGGTTGTGGAACCTATGGGCTAGGGTTTCTAACAAAGATCCTTATATCTTCTTTATTGGTTTCTTCAGCTTTCACCGATTTCTGCTCCAAGATTTACTCAGGGATTCAATTCTTGTCACATTCGTAGTATAACCTTGGTTTATACTATTCCTGTGATTATTCTATATTTCCCTGGAATCTGTGGTTTGTGAGTTCTGACTTCCTGCGGTTTTCCAAGTATAATGTCTTGGTAACTTCGGAACCTATCCCACTTAAGAGGATTAGACTCCGTATTCCATGTCAGACATTTAGAATTATTTGTCGGAAATTTCCCTTTATCTCTGAAGCTCTACTTGAACCGACAACGTTAGAAGGACAGGATCTACAGATAATCCTTAGGTTTTTAGGAAAGAGTGGTTCTATCCACGCATTTCTACAGTCAACTACCAATCAAATCCATATCTATTATATGGAAAGGGGATAACTATTATCTGGGGCTTAATCAAACATTATACAATCAAAAGTACGTTACTATGAAGTCATAGGCTTATTTTCCAATAGAACATTCTACAACTAGATCTCTATTTACTCCGGCAGCATTTGCTTTTCGGCAAATCTTCATCTCATAATCTCCATATTCTGGATCATCTTCCGAACTTCATTCTCATGATCCATACCTGTTAGAGTAACATTTGGAGTTAAGCATAAGATAAGGGGAATTCGAGGCACAAAATGAGGGTTTTTCGACAAATTTCGGAAAATATGAAAAGAACAGAAGGCTTAAGGCTTCCTAATGCGTGTGGTCTGTCTTATATGGTGTTAAGAATTTATTTACGGCTCTGATACCACCCTGTGGGGACCCCTTATCCAGAGGTTCCCTGATTACCTGTATCAGGTCCTGAATCGGCCACTGATACAGATCTTATCACAGATTAGTATCAGAAGAGGTAAATAACGTATATTTTAAATAGATTTAACACCGTTTTTAACTAGCGGGGAGCGGGCAGGCACTTCATTCCTCCACCGGAATGGGCTGCAGCACCATCTCGCCCTGAAGGCCTAAACCTGTAAGACAATGAAAGCAAGGGCGAGTATTCTAAAAAGAATACCCAGCAAATCCCACAATTTCAATAATATAACATGTTAAATTAAATAAAATATAAAGGTCGGTCCTGGAGGGGCACTGCCTCCCTGCCAGTCCCGATATGTTATCCCGAACCTGACCAACGGTACCTTCGCCATCTCAGGTTCCCCGTACAGAAACAGTAAAAACTAATCATCGGGGGCTTTGACTAAGTGGACTCTTGCCGGAGTCGCGGCTATCCAGATAGATTCTACACTCTGCAGAGGTCGTACTTATCTACCCCGCATTCGGTCGGCCCGTACCGTGTACCTCGGCGGTACCGACCTACGAGACTCGTACCCACCGGTGACCATCGCTGGTCAGCATTCCCTAGGTCCAGCCACGTGCATACTGGGGGCTAAGCAGGGGCTACTAATCATCCGCCTCGCGGATATCAACCCGGGTTTTTGATGAGCTCATCAGGCCTCTGGCCCTCAGGGTCTCTGACCCTGTATCCTAGTCAGCCCGTGTCGCCCAGTACTAGCCCTCTGTCTGGGCTGTCTCCAGTATACCCGTTTCCCGACTTGGCGCGTGCTCGACCCGGCACCAGGCGCTCCCCAGTTCGCCGGTAAGCACTCTACGCCAATCATACGGCTCCTTGGGATGGATTACTAGGTTCAGCTGGTGGGGTGTGAATCAAGGCCTCACATAAATAGGCATTCCCGAAGGCTATGCCTTTTTGGCATGCGAGGTTGTACTGGGCACTAGAAAGACTCTCCCGTGAACCGGTCCTTAGCTGGGATCAGAGTGGCTCTTAGGACAGAATCCCCTTCCTTGGGATCTTCCTTCCACACCCAATCAGCATCCTATAACTACAGCGGGGCCAGGCATTCACCCACGTGAAGCCTCCTCATAGCTTATGCTGCAAGAACAGTAAACTTTAGTGATTGAAGTGATATTATTGGTGAGACTTGCCTTCATTGTCGTCCTTAGGTGATTCTTACGCGGGCGTATACCATATGTTGACCGGGCTGGGCTTCGGGTCTTCTGGAGCTTCGGCGTCTCGTCGGCCCCGGTCATGCTATCCATAAAACACATAAAATAACAATCAAGATAACAATACATCAATCAATTCCTATAGAATAGAAATAAAGGATAAGAAGAGATATTAAGGGATAATCCATTAATTACGGTAAATAATTAATGGACTCAAAGGAATGGAATTTCCAGGAAATTAATAAGTAATTTCCTCGGAGATGATCGAACGATTGGGGAGTTATATGGATTTCTAAGAGTTAGCTCCCGGATGACGGTGGCTTTTGAGAAAGGCTTTGAAGTAGCGGATTTGGGGAATTATTGGACAGCTAAGCAATAATCCCAGAATAATTAATGGATGATTATATTAATTATTTAGAAATAAGTTTCTAAATAATTAATGGCATGGAATGGGTTTGGATAGCACAACGGCTAGGGTCTTACCAAAACTCCGGGTTTTGATCGGACGGCGAAACGGCGTTCGTGGAGCTTAGACGGGGTTTCGGCGGGGCACTAGAAGTGTGCGACTGGGTTTTGGAGTCAGGGTGTGGATACCAGGGTAATAAGCATATGAAAATGCTTAGAATAATCCCTAGTATTTGTGGAAATTCCTGGGGATTTTATGGGGCTTGGGAATAGGATTGACAATATTTGGGGTACGCTTAGTGGGATTTTCTATTGGATGGGAGTTGATCTTTTTGAATTTGGGGTTAGAAAATATCCTAAAATGGTTTGGATGGCTCTAATAGGTTTAGAAATATTCCTATGATTTTTGCAGAAATTTGGAGAATTTTTGGAGTGGAGGAAGGGCTCTAAATAAAGGTTTGTGTACACTTACCGGGTGTACCTAGCGTTTTTGAATGGCGCTGACGCAGGGGGGTCGGCTGGCGTGGGCTGGTGGGACCCGCTACGCGCACTGTTCCGTGCGCCGGCTTCGTGGACCGGTGGACCGCGCGTGGCGGGGTGTGCGGCTCTGTGGACCGCGTCCACGCGCTGAGGCGCGCGACGGATCGCGGCCGGCGTCCCGTGGGACCCACCTAGTGGTGGGTGAGAGTGGGGACGGCGTCAGCGTGGCTGACGGCGTCGGCCGGGCCCACGTGGCAGCGGTAGCGGGGAAAAGGGGAACGGCGCCGGGTGACGCCGTTGGCGGTGGGGCCCGCCTGTCGGGTTAGTGTAGAGAGAGAGGCGACGGCGGTTGACGGGAGGGGGCGGCGGCGTACCCCTTCGGGGAACGACAGCGGTGCTGCCGCATGAGCCATTAGCGCCGCTGCGGCGACTCGCCGGCGTGAGCCCCGCCGGTGCTAGAGCTCGTCGGCGGCGTCGCGGCTTGCACCAGGAGAGAGAGGAGATCACGGCGGATTCGCCCGTGCTCAACAAGGGGAGGGACGATGAGCGGGGTGGCATGGCCGTGGTGGGGGAGAAAGGCTCGGCTCGGTTTGGGCTCGTGCCGAGGAAGGGAGGGGGTGCCCTCCCTTTTATAGGCGGCCTGGGGCTCGGGGGCGCGCCACGTCGCGCTAGGAGGGAGGAGGAAGGTCGACGGGAGGCGGACGCGTGGTACCAGCCGGGGGAGCGAGCTCGGCGGACGGCGATGGTGGCACTTCGTGCTCCTGGTGCCGGGGTTTCATCCCGGCCGTGCGGGCAGTGATCGTGCGGCGTAGGCAAGCCGGCGGAAAAAGGAGGAGGGGGCGGAGCGCCGGTATGGGCGTGGGCAGGCGGCATTAAAGCCGGTGGTTGGGGAGGCGGAAAGAAATGGTGGCGGCGGTGGTCTCAGCTCGGCCAGGGGGTGGTCGGTGCCGTTCTGTTCGCACGGTGGCACGCGGTGATGACGACACGCGTCGCCCTTGGGTCCTGAAGATGAATTTCGGCCGACGGCCGGAGATCGGGCGACGGCGAGCTGTGCCGGCGCGGCTGGGAGGAGGAGGGAAGGAGAAGGAGGTGACGTCATGCCAGCGTCAGCACTGGGCCGTACTGGGCCAAGGGAGAGTGGGGAAAGAAGTTGGGCCGCGGGTGCCAGCGGGCCGAGCGGAGGGGGAGTGGACTGGGCCGCAGGGAGAATTATGCGGGCCGCTGCGGCCGCGGGCCGAGCGGTCGAGGAAGGGGGAAGAAGCGGGCAAGATTGAGAGTCGGGGGAGCGAAGCCAGACTTTGACAATGAGTTGCTGGGCTGGAAACAAGGCTTCAGCCCATATAACATTTAAGCACGTTTTCTATTTGTTTGAAAGGGTTTTTGAAAAGGATTTGAATTCAAATTGAACCAAACCCCTTTCTAGTTTGACTCTATGGTTTTAAAGGGTTATTTTAGCCCTCGCAAGCACTGAAGTTATAGAGCATCCCTTTATTTCTCTTTAGCCATTTGTAGTTTATTTATAGTTTTCTACCCATATCTTATTTCTTTAATTCTATAATTATTCTAATAAACCTAGTGATTAAATCTAAATTAATCCTACTTAATTTTGAGGGTGTTACAATCATTAAGTTATTATTTAATGATGTGTGGCTGATCCTTGTTGCTGCTCTGCAAATGCCACCGCGAAATAGTCATTAAACTTTGCTTCCAATGCTTTCTCCGCTACTTCTCTAATTTCTCGATCGTGACGCTTGTACCTCTGCCTATCATTACTGAACCCGTCCTTGAAGCTAAAGTGTTTTGACAAGCCTCTGATCCGGCCTCCAAGCTCTTTCATGCCAACGGCTTCGCTAAGCATATCCTTGTCCCTATTCGACACAAATTCGCCTTTCCTCTGTGCTTTGGCAAGTGCTAGAATCTTCGCTCCGATTTCCTCGCTTTGAGGTTGTGGGAAGACCACTTTGTCCCCATCCTTCCGTCCCTCCGTCCATGCACACCACTAGAAGGCACGCTCGTCCACGCCTTCCAAAGGGTCCAGTAGCCTAGCTGATTTTGCCTCCTCTCTTCGCTACTTCCACAAATCGGCCTTACCAACGTAACCACCCGACCCAAGGCGAACTGGATGCCGATTTTTTCGTGCAAGTTCTCTGTGCTTCTGACTTAGGGCTAGCACTTCTGGAGAGGTCTTTTGCCATACGAACTGGGCCCACTGTGCAACTGTTATATTGTAACCCTCAGGCTTTGGCTTGCCCATCTGGACTAACTTATTCAGGTCACACTTCCAGCGGCGGAAACATTCACCCAAATTTGATAGGGTGCGGGCCCGTACTTTCTCCATGTCTGTTCCATGAGGAAATTTGAATGATTTAGAAATGATCGCCCAAATCTTGACTTTCTTCCCTTCAGGCGCCTTTGTCCAGTCTGGGATCGTTGGGTCCACATGCACCTTTGTTATGATTGTTGCTCCAAGGGCGTTCTGGAACTTTGTACGAACAAATGGAGGGTTCTTAACCAGTCCCCATGGGCCTAGTTCATCAACCATCCAGGTTCCTGTGGGATGTTTGTTTCTACCTCACCGCCCCCTTCTTTTCTTAGGCTCACTGGTTGTGATGGTGCATTCAGCCTCTGGCGCAGATGAGTCGACCTCAAAGTCTTTTGCTGGCGAGGGGCTTACTCCACGTCGGCGGCGTCTCCTTTTTATATCGGAGAATGACGCACCTAACACGATCATAAGAGTATCGTCAGTACATATCTTTCCATCAATCCAATGAAAATGTACATGAAAGCAGAGTAGGAATCATTGTTACCAAACTAGTTGGATCAAAAACCGTGTCAAGATCCATCTCCGTACGACCTTAAAGCGGTTCAGTGGGGTGTGGGTCAATAGGGTTCATCCACACATCGTGTACCTAGACGCCTTTTCCTACTTGAGGTCCATCCCCATTGTCGGCATCTTCCTTGTTCTCTTAATCCCCAGAATCTTCTACTTCTTCATTATCATCTTCAAATACTTAATTAGGGTCGCAAAGGGTTTGATACCCAATGACGTCCAAGTCAAACCCATTGTCATCATCATGATTAGATGATGATGGCTCATCCATCCTCTTGATTACACCATACATGTGAACAAAAAACATTATATATCATGAGCATAAAATAAATCTTGAATGAGCTGGATTATATCAATCCAAGAATGATAAAAATTTCATTCATATCAGTAACCAAACACATAAAAAAGGTATTTCAACAAATTCAGCTCTCATTACACCGAACACCTAAGGCGCTCACCTTCACCACCAGCGGGGAGGGGCCGGAGCAGGGCGGACGCGGGAAGGGGCGGTGCCATCACGACGTGAAGGGTGTGTGCTACGGCACGAGGGGCGGCAGAGCACAGAGGAGTTGATGGAAGTGCCGGAGGCGGGGGTGTGGACGCGACGGAGAAAGCGGAGCTTGCGGGGACGACAGAGGAGGCTGCGCGCCGGTGTCGCCGTGACAAGGCCGGTAGCACCGGCCGAGGACGAGCCTACGAGAGCCAGAGGGCAAAGAGGCCGTGTGCAGGTGGAGGAGCCCATAGGGGCGGCGGCAGCCGGAGCGTGGATGGAGGACAACAGCGTGGCCAAAGCGCGGATGTGACGGCGATGCGGTCGGAGCATGGGAGGCACCAAAAATTTAGGCAGCCTGTCCGATTCCCGTGCGCTGTCTGAAAAATTTGGCCAAGTCACTAGCCGCTCCCGCTTATATAGAGAACCCATTTCTAGGGGTGGGTGGTCACCATTACCAGGGGCGGCTGACTCACCCAACCTTGGAAACTCTTGCAGCGTGTAACACATGATGAATGGTATTCGAACGGTGCCGCCAAATGTGGCAGCACTGGATGAATATGTGCCTACGCATGGGCTTAGAGCAACCCATAGCTAACAGGTTGAATGGGCCTCCATCCGGTGAGGCTTCCTTGTAGTATGCACACGGTATAAAACTGTGCGCTGCGTCCGTCTAGGGTCCAAGGTGAATTTAACCCGTGTCTTCTACTTAAAAAAACACGAGCCGCCAATGGATTGCTGCTAGTGAGTACCGGATGAACCTACGTTCAAATGTCATTCTCCACAGTTGCATCAGCGGATGAAAATGTGCTTCCACATGAGCTTAGTTGAAACTCAAAACGCACAAGAAGAATATTCAATCCCTCTGATGAGAATATCATGTAATGTCACCGTATAAAACCGTGCAACGTGTTTTTAACCCACATCAATTGTTTTTTCCTCAAAAAACTCATAACTGTTTCTCCATAAGCACGACCATGATAAAGCTCATTAACAACTCATCATACATAGCGAACGTTGAGTACCAAAACATCATACATGCAACATCATATATAGCATACCAAGTTCATAGATTTATTACAAGTTCCATGATAATTTACATTTAATGACAAAAGTTATCACCCATCACTTGGCCAGCGAGCACGCTTGGCCTGCGAGCCCTCTAGGAGCTGTCTCACAAAGCCATCCTACCAACGGCGTGATAGACGGCGCCGGTTGAAGGGCTGCGTCCAGAGCGCGAACTCATGACGGATGCGGCACTGCAGGCTGCAGCACCCCAACGTCTGCACTGTCTCCATGTGTACACATGAGGATCCTGTGGGATCAACCCTGGTAGGTCGTCGTGATGAGCACGTTCGAAATGGTACGCAACATGGGAGAGTTCCTGCTGGACCACGCCGCGCACCACCGGCAGGCCGCGGTTCTCCCACCTACTGTGCTGGGGAGATGGGCCACCGCTGATGCGATGGAGCACAGCCAATGCTTTGGGTTCCACTGGGTTCCGCCGATACTGGATCATCGCCAAGAAGTAAGCCGCGGGGTTGTCCCCAGCAGTAGCGGCCTGGATGACGAGCTGCACCCCTTTGGCAAAACCCCACCGCATCATCAACCTCACAATCCCCTCGTAGAATAGGGCCTCTAGATGATTAACGTCACACAAGCGCAGCAAATAGCATGCCCTCACAGTGTGATACATAAACCTACAATGATAACGAAGGTACCGGAACAATTGGCGCAGGAGGACGTCGCGGGGGTCGCAGCTGCACTAGAATGTGGTGAAGACCTGACGAAGGAGCATGTACTCGTGGATGACATATTCATCCCCTTCACAAAAACATCCGGAGACTGATGATGTTGGCGATCACATCCTCTGGCAGGTGCTCGATGAAGAAGAACGTCGTTGCCGCAACAGCAACCACTGCATCCAGTCTTCTACATGATGACGAGGCCTCAACGCGATTCATCACTGCTGGGGAGCGGGAGCGCGAGCAGCGCGAGAAGAGAAGCCGCGGGCCAAGAAAACCCCGTGCGATGGCGGTGTGGGGATCGAGGCGCGTGAGAGGAGTAATGCACCGGTCAAGAAACCGCCACGGGCCGTCCGGGGAGCGTGAACGGCGGTGGGAGCGAGGCATGATACGCTACTGTGGGAGCGAGAAGAGCAAGCCGCGGGCCAAGAAAACCCCATGCGGTGGCGGCGCGGGATCGAGGCGCAATGCGTGACCGTGGAGGGGAGGGCGCGAGCGGCGGAGCGAGCGCAGTTCACCGGGAGACTGCGGGGAGCGTGGTGGCTCGTGAGTGAGAGCGACTAGATGAAGCAAGAGGAAAACTGCTGCCGCCCATTTAATCAATTGAGGGGACACCCATTGCCACTAGCCAAGAAAATCGCCGCCATTGGGAAGAGCAACCGTCTCCCAGCGTACTGATGCATGGGGGAAAGGAACCGTGTGAATAGCCTTTCATACGGTTCGTTAAACTATTTTGTCACCATTTAAAACCGTGCCATTTTTATATTTCTGGTTCATACTCTCGAGCTTATTTGTGCTATGTGCTTCATTTCCTTCATCGTTCAAAACAACTTGTTTTTTTGACCGAACAACAGGGGAGGCCCCTACTGATTTTTTTACATAACATTAAGTACCTTTTCAGTTTAGCTAGACACTTATTTTTTCAAAAAATTATCAGCTTGAATAGTATGTTTAGCTATTAAGGTCACGTCCCGCGGTCACGTACACGTATGTAGGCCATTGCGAGCGGCAAAGAAGAAAGACACGCAAAAGGAGAAATGGAGGATAAGAAGATAAATACGAAAGATAAAAGATAGAAAAGAAAGAAAATAAAGATTGGTTGCCCCAGCAAGTATTGTATACATTGTTTCAACGATTACTTTTGAAAAATAATACACCCAAACTTAATTCATGTTTAGGACTAATTAATGTGGATTGTGGACAGGTGGGGAATTTTATCCATTATGTGGCATGGGGACGGTATGAAATTTTATTCTCCCGTTGCAACGTACGGGCATAATGCTACTATATGGAAAAAGAATATATACATTGTACAAGGCCGTAGGCCCAAAGAGAGACCATATTAGAAGAGACTAGTTGTCATATGCCCACGATCGAACCTATAACGAGGCAGTTACGACTCTGATGCTACTGATTCGATTCGGGGAAGCTATGCTAGTGCAATACAAAATCGTGTACACCGAAAAACAGGAACAACTGCAGTTATAGATCTCATATCATTACCACTAGACACGCAGATGCAGCGAAATTGTCTCGATATAGACAAACGCGTCGAAGTGGCAGTGTCGTGAAGTTGTGAACGTCCGTCTAGTCCTGCGGCACGTGCGGTTCATCCCAGTGCTCCAAGCGCAGCACCTTCGAGGTATCCACACGTATGGGGAGCAATGCCGAGCGCCGGTGTGCCAGCACCAAGGGCGCGCGCGGCGGGAGAGGAGAGGGCGGCGGCCAGTGAGGGGCGGCTAGGGCTTGGGGCGGCACAATTGGCTTAGCCCGCCGCCCCTCCCACGTATATATGGGGAGGAAGACCTCCCATCCCCTCGTCCATTAGTAATACAGGACTAATAGATGGTGTAGTCCCTCTACTGCTAATGGGCTTCCACTTTGTAGGGCCATTAGTGGATCCAATCCGATTGGCTCTAGGGCATATATCCAACAACATCTTTCACATAGAATCGCTAATTCCATTGGTAAATTGTGAAACTGGCTCATTGGAAACGGTTAGGCTTCACCGCCAAGTGAGTTAGCTCGTTTGGGAAGGGATGGATAACATAGGACCTCCACGTTTTCATGGAACAGGTTTCCAATGATGGAAAGTTCTCATGGAAGCCTATCTCCAAGCAAAGGTTCTCAATGTTTGGAGAGTCACTACTGAGGGCAAGAAACCAATGGAAATCAACAGTCGCAATATGATGTGATAGAAAAAGTATTATTTTGATCTCACTTGGTGATAGCGTCTTCAACCGTGTGTTTATTTGTGAAAATGCTCATGAGCTATGGAAATCTATCAATAAAACCATACCGGCACAAAGGATGCGACCCATGAAAGATACGAAGTTCTGATTGAAAGGCTCAATAGCTTTGAACAACTTGATCATGAAGATGTTGAAGCCATGTACTCACACCTAAATATTCTTGTGAATGATATTAATACTTTAGGTGTGAAGAAGATTGAAGATATGAAGTACTTTCAGATTATCCTCACAAGCCTACGAAGGCCGGATTATGACGTGATGAAGTCCATTCTCTATAGGGATTTGAAGGAGATGATTTCACACAAGGTCCTCAACAAGATCATGGCACATGAGCTTCAATTCAACATTAAACCCAAGTCATCATCTCCACCAAAACCATCTTCACCAACTCCAAGTGTTGCACTTGCTAGCAAGCAAGAAAAGAAGTTGAGGAATTGAAGATGGCAATCAAGGGAAGTTCAAGCGATGCAGATGAACATGATTGTGATGATGGCTCCTCATGTGATGAAGAGGAAGTCAACCCCAAGCTCACCAAACAAGTCAAGAAGTTAATGAAGAGCTTGAAAAAGATCAACGTGATGGCATAAAACTAAACAATTTTTTAACGGAATCTCGGATTGTTCTTGATTTCGTTAAATCTGGTACTAATCCATGTAAGGAGCACAAGTTTGATAAAATCCATGCCACATCTAGTGGAGTTTCATGAAAGGTTTTATGGGCATTTACTTATTGAACATATCAACAATTTTGCTAAGGTCAGTCTCAATGCACAGTACAGACGCAGACGCTCACAAACACGCACGTACACTCGCCCCTACGAACACGCATGTAACCCTAACCCTATAAGCACCTCCGAAAGACTGGGCCGGCAAATCCTAGAGATTGACGAAGTCACCACTAGCGTCTCGCTGTCGACAGGCACGTCGCCTACCATTGAATGAAAAACGCCTGTTAAATCCTGAAATAAATCCAGAAAAAATGCGAGCACCTGTGCCAAAGCGAAAACTTTGAACATTAAACAATTTGAATCACGAACTGAGGCCCTATTCGTTTGATGGCAGATCTGCTGCGCGTGCTCGCCCACCCGCCAAATCGAGCACCATTCCATCGCCTTTTGGTACTCGCCGACGAGGAGGCCGGTGGCGGGGCAAGCACAACGGTTCCTCTTCCTCTCTATCTCGGTGACACGGCCATCGGTGGAGGAGATGTCCCGCCGAGGGAAATCGGCATCCCAGCACAGCGATGTCCCAGCAAAGTAGCAGGGCGGCGCATCTTCTTCTCTAACCTTACGGCAACGCCACCGTAGCCTGACTTGGTGCAAACAGAATCACTGTGTGATTGCGATTTATGGTTCAGAGATGGGGTCATGGAAGAACTATGGATGTGAGGGAATCGAGCACGAGGCAGTGGAGCTCGAGGAATCGAGCGCAAGGGGAGCTATTCTTGCAAGCTGCAGGTCTTTAAAGTTGGTGGGCTGAATCCGGAGCTGGATCCATGGGAGTCAATCGTCTTCTGCAAATCCATGGAGATTTCATCCCCAATTTAGTTGGTGCATCCGTAGGAATCAAATCTCCATACCTTGGTGTTGTTTGCGATGCTTGATTGTTTAATTTTGGTGCGAATCAATAGTGAAATCCCCATATCAGTTGCTAATCCCCAATTTTAGTGCATCATTAGTCGAATACTCGAATTGCAGTACTTACACTTAGAATACAACAGGGTGTAGCAATTCTCTGAATGTAAATGCCCATTTTTCCAAGTTCAAAAAACACGTTAATGCAATTCTATGAATGTAAGTATAAATGACCTATATGCTCATTTGGCACAAGAAGACATGTTTTCAGATTCAGTTAGAGTTATTGTGCTGCTTGAGTAGTCCCTGAACTGCAACAGATCTTTTGATCAGATATTAGCTGGTTCATTGATTGCTTTCAGATTCAGTTAAACTATTTTTTTGCTTGAGCTCATGGGTTGGTTCATTGCTTTCAGATTCAGTTAAACTATTGTGTTGCTTATGTTATTTGGCACATGAAGACATGTTTTCTGATATTGCTTGAGTCCTAGTTTTATCTGTACTAGCATTATGCCCGTGCGTTGCAACGGGAGAATAAAATTCCATACAGTCCCCATGCCACATAATTGATAAAATTCCCCACGTGTCCACAATCCACATGAATTATGTTTGGGTGTATTATTTTTCGAAAGTAATCGTTGAAACAATGCATACAATACTTGCTGAGGTAACCAATCTTTATTTTCTTTCTTTTCTATCTTTTATCTTTCGTATTTATCTTATTATCCTCCATTTCTCCTTTTGTGTGTCTTTCTTCTTCGCCGCTCGCAATGGCCTACATACGTGTCCATGACCGCTCGTAGCTAAACATACTATTCAAGCTGATAATTTTTTAAAAAAAATAAGTGTCTAGCTAAACTAAAAAGGTACTTAATGTTATGTATGCACGTGCAAACTTTTTTTTGCATGCTGATAATGTTTTATACCAAATGTTTTTATACCAAGCTAAACATGTAGGTGTATATATAAGGTCTAACCTTTTAAACGGTCCTTAAGTAGGAGCATTATGCTTTTAAATCACAATTGAATCGTGGCCGGAGTGGTTGCTTGCATTCGTTAGGAGTCTGATGTTGTGATTTCGATTCTTGGGATGAAGACACATTTTTTCTATTACTTTGCGGTAGTCTTTTTTTCACTTCTTTTTTTCCCTTCAGCGCGCGGCTGCTGAGTCGCCGTTTCCCCGCCCCGGTCGAGCGGCTCGGTTTTACCTGGTTTGACACCGTATCCGATACAATTTAAGTTGAAGGGTTGGAAATTTGGCAGAGACATTGCTTGCTTTATTATGCTTTTAAATCACAATTGAATCGTGGCCGGAGTGGTTGCTTGCATTTGTTAGGAGTCTGACGTTGTGAGTTTGATTCTTGGGATGAAGACACATTTTTTCTATTACTTTGCGGTAGTCTTTTTTTCACTTCTTTTTTTTTCCTTCAGCGCGCGCCTGCTGAGTCGCCGTTTCCCCGCCCCGGTCGAGCGGCTCGCTCTCCGGTTCACCACCGCACTTACACTCTATCATCTGGACTTCACCGAAGCTAAAACATTCAGCCAAAACTTCACTCCGGTGACGTGACCTTACTAATTATTGGAATAGTACAATTGTTTAGTGCATAGTACATTCATCGTCCAGCCAATCTTTATTAGCGTGTGAGAACACATGAACAAACAACAAAAGAACAGAAAGCAAAGATCCTCTAGCTACGTACTCGACAAAGTTTAGTAACAGTGACATATCTTTGCTTGGTAAGGCATGACTTGCAAGGTGATATTATTGTACCTCTAATGACGATTACATTTCAATCTTCGCTGGAGCCACTCTGTTCCTCGACCACAACCTCTTGAGCGTCGCGTTTATCCCCACTAGTGTCACAATCATCTTCCTCATCTTCCCATTCTCCATGTATAATTACCCTCGGATGGTTTGGATTGGCATTTGCTTCATTCCTGACGGCAGCTGCTGCAGCAGTGGTTTCATAGGATGTGGCACCCTCGTCGAAAAGAAGAACTTCTGCATATTTCAGGCATGGGAGGTGCTCAAGGCCTATGATGAAGTCATGACCTTTTGCTGCAGATACAGAAAACGGCATCTTTAGCTTCTCGAGCTTTGGTGCTGCCCCAGTCTCAAAGACGAGGTGGTATTCCATACCACGAAATAACACGAGCTCCTTCAAACAATGGAATCCTCTGAGTCGTCGGACAGTAAGCATTTGATTAGTGCATGTATTTTTGAACCATAATCTCAGGCAAAGTAGGGCACGCAGCTCTCCAAGTAAGTCGAGTTCCTCCTGTTTTAGTTCCTTTAAATTGATGTCAAGGTATGCAAGACTTGTGAGTTCTGGTGCAAGCCACTTTGGTAAACTCAAAAGATAGTAGCTAGTGGCCATCCGAAATCTTCGGAGGGAACATGGCAAAGGGGACCAAGAATCTAAGAATTCAATGGGGCTTGCATCAGAAGAATGAATAGATAAATACTGCAGCTTGCAGGTGCCAAGCTTGCATAGTGAGGAGAGTAACACCTCTTCGTGCCTCTTGGTTTCTTGATATTTTGTCAGCTCTATTTGGAGCTCCATCAAATTGGTAAGTTTGCTAAGATCCTCCAGCGCAGTTAGAGAGCTCCTGTAGATATTAAATCCTGAGAGCACCTGTAAGTTCCTCATGTTCCCAATCCCATTAGGTACTTTTATCCTTCGATCCCATTTTTTCACGAGTATATTCTGCAGTTTCTTGAGACGAACAATTCCAGCTGGCAACTCCACTATGTTTGTCCGTCTGAGATCTAGTGTCTGTAAATCATGTAGTCTCAGAACTCCTGATGGTACATCTGATATGTCTGTATCACGGAGGCTCAAATACATTAGTTGTGTGAGTTTGTCTATATTAGTCAAATCATACTCCTCCAAATCCATGCAGCCTTCAAAATCTAAAACCCGCAATACTTGAAACTGAACAAGACGAGGAAGGTAGTTTACAGAACCGAAGGCCACGAGAGAACGAGCATGGGATACATCCTTGTCCTCTAGAATTGATGCAAGATCTTGGTCAGCTTGCAGGATGGATAGTCGCCTGATATTGCATTTTGGATATGCTACGGATGCTTGGCTACCAATTATAGTGACGAAGTTCTCTTCGGTTGCCTTTGAAATAATAAGCTCAAGCATTATATCATGCACACGACAGGCACGGGCCTTACCATCATAGCCGATATCCACTGGTAGAACCATGCTCTTGTTGATGAGCTCAAAAAAATAGGTCTCCGCAACATCTTGTACGCTTTGTCCCCGCTCTTGAGAAATGAATCCTTCTGCTATCCATCGGTTGATTAACCGTCTTCTTTCTATATTACAATCTTCTGGAAACATACTCAAATATAGCAAACAAGTCTTCAAATGATGTGGAAGATCATTATAGCTCAGGGTTAATATAGCTTTGATTCCTTCTAGATTTCTATGCCTCGCTAATGCAGAACCAATTGAATTTCTCACCTTCTCCCACTCTTCCTTCATAAGGGGTTTATTTGCCAACAAGCCAGATATACTGATGATGGCTAATGGAAGACCTCCACATTTCTTAAGGATTTCATCTGATACCTCTTGAAATTGGTAAGGGCATTCTTCAGAACCAAATATTCTCTTTGTAAATAACCTCTTCGAGTAAAGGTCACTTAGTGGTTCCATTTCATAGACCCGGCCATCCGTGCATGAACATGAACGTGCGACATCATTAATACGTGTAGTAGTTATGATTCTACTTCTGCATGTGTTTCCAGGAAATGCACATTTGATAGCATCCCACGCAGATGTGGACCACACGTCATCTATTACAATGAGGTACCTAAAAAATTGATGGGTATTAGAAAAGCTATATGAAAAGGAACATATAATCAGCTAAATTTGGAGATAGAATTATTGCAGTTCAAAATTTAATGTTATGGAAAAAAATTACAGCCATTATGTAAACTAAGAGTAAGTATTTTTAAATATAAACATATCATCCCATTTTTTATGACGAAACCCTTCCTTCTACATACTATTTTTCAGTAAACTTCTTGCTTGAAATTGTCCTCTGTCCTGAATCATGTATGCAGGCTGCAATGGACGAGACCATTGCACTTTTACTCAGTGACGAAGAACAGGAGCACCCGTGCTTAAAAAAAATGAAAGAAGAGAGGAAAGTGACAGATGTTACCATTCACTGAGAAGTGAAAATGTCATATATCTATTGTTAAGCTCAATTTTTTCGCATTGTGATTGATATTTCGGCCCTAATGCTTGATCATACATAACAGTATTTTATGGTAAGATTATAACTGCCTATGCAGCGTATGGTGATGTACTGAAACAGTACGATACACAGGCTTTGCTACGGTACACCCAAATGATTGTGAGCCGTTTATTTGGGCACATCTAGACAGTTAGAACAAAGTATTACCTCCTAAGAAGTAATATAATAAATATTTATTTTATTTTTAAAAACATGAAAAATCTTTTTAAATCCAACTTCCTGCGTGGAGTGACGACAGAACTGACGAAGTCAAGGGGAGAGGCCGATAGGCACGACACTTTGTTTTTTTTTTCTTTTTTCACGGTAAACATGACAGTGTTGTATGAGGGGGGGGGGGGGGGACGTAACGTGACTGTCGGTGTTCGAACCCGCGATGGTCCAAACCCCAGCAGAAACTGCGTTGTATCTCGTCTCAAGATGGTTGATGCAAGGGAACAATACAGAGACACGAGGGTTTATCCTGGTTCCGGCCTCGGGCCGTACGTCCAGCAGAATACGCGTGAGCGCTGTATTGACTTGCACCGAGGGTGCTCGTAGTAGGGGGATACAAGCAAGGCGGGAGAGGAGGTGAGGTCTCCAAGTCCCTTAGCGTGTGCAGTGTGAGTTTGAGCGCGAATGCGGGCGAGGTATGCAGGTTCTTCCTCTTCCTTTGTCCCGGGGGCTGCCTCCTCCTTTTATAGCCCAAGGAGGGACAATAACATGGATTGGAGGCGACTCGTTCTACAGTGGTCTCGTACGGGGCCGTGTGGCACCGGGCATGTCTGTCGTAGTTGCGCGTCCCTTCATCTGTTCGGCGTGGCCTAGCGTCCTTGGCCCCAGTAGGCGGAGTGGCGACCTCTGTGGATGACGCATGCGGCCTATCCTCCCGTCTCGAGGGCTCGCGTCGTCCGTTGCTGCTTCTGATGACGGACAGCACGCCTTTCGAGGGTTTCCTCTGTTCCTTCGAGGGCTTCCCATGCCTGGTTAGGCGGCACAGGAGAGTACAACAGTGTCGGCCTGTCCGCACAGTGCCACGCACGCCTGTAGAGTGCTGGGGAAGGCCGCACAGCGACGGGAGTTGGCAGAGATGACTCGAAGTGGACAGGGATTAAGCTTTTGACTTCTGCGCCTCGCTGTGGGACAAAGCCATTAAATGCCTTTGTCCATGGGCCGGTAGACCTGTACGTGGGCCCCGTAGTCGAGGGGTAGCCTCGAGCGAGGCGGAGATGTTCGTCGGGGGCTCCTCGAGCCCCGACTGGGGAGGCCTCGAGCGAGGCGGAGTTTCTATACCCTCGAGGGTGAGCGGGTACCCTCGAGCGGGGCGGGGGAGGTGCCTACGCTTGATGCAGCCGATGCTCAAGTGGCGATTGGCTTTGTCCGTTCGTGAGGATTTATGGGGTGATATCCCCGTAGTATTAGGGACCCCTTTATGGTTGATACCAACAATAGCCCCCGAGCCTGTGCAGGGTTGAGGATCGATCCGGCATAGGCTGATTTCCTGACTGGTGCAGAATCGTGGGCATCCTGCTTGCAAGATGTGAGGACTTCCGTGGGGGCACGCTAGCGCTCCCGCGGGTGTAGCTCTCGAGGCCTTGGGGGAGCGAACGTGCTCGTCCAAGGACTTAAAGAGCGTCCTTTCTCGTGGTTAACCAAGCAGCTCACCGGCTCATCATTTGTTTCAACCGGCCTCGGCATTGTTCCAGCCGGCATCGGTAATCTACGTTGAGGAATCATGGCGAAGCTTGCTTCGACCGCAATTTGGTTGCTCTGTTCATGAGTTCGCGGGTGTCAACCCTCTACGGACTCGATGTCCAGGCGACTACGGGGTCCGCCCCCAAGGGTGTGTCACTCGGTAGTGGTGCGAGAAATTCCCCCGAGCCCGGGCCTGAGCAGGACCGATCAGGGAACCCTTGACTTCGTGTTACGACCCTCGTCGCCCTTCCGCATGGAGGAGGGGTGACGCAATCCCGTGCTACCCATGAACGGGCCGCGAGCTACGGGTGCCTCGGTGAGCGGGTAACGGTTAGTTCAAGTGGGCGTCCGTGCCCCGTTCGTTAGGGCTCGGCTCGGGGTCCGGAGACACGTCTCATAAGAGCCTTTGCAAAGGTTTGCCAGGCAGGGCTCGGTCCCATTCGCCGGGGCCGAGGGCTCGCTTGCTCTCCCTCGTTGGGATCCCTCGATCTGGCTGCCATTGTCTAGCCTTGAACGCGACACGGGGCGCCCTCAAACTTCTCGTTCGAGGGTGAGCTGGTGCGGGCATGCCCCGTTCGCCCCTAACTCTATTAATCTGGGGAGCCTATCGAACCCTCGATCGGGCTAAGCTTCGAGCCCCTGATGAGTAAGGCCTCGAGAGGGAGTTTTCTTACCTGCGAAGGCATCCCTCAAAGAATATTCCGTTCCGCTCTTGACGGAGCAGAGCCGCGATATTTACCCGGGCGATCGTGGCTGATGTGGCTTGAGCCAGGCGAAGCGGCGCATCCTTTTAGGCGGAGAAAACGCAGGCGGTGGGCGGTTTAGACGGGACGTGCTGCAGGGAAATTACGACGCCTCGGGCGGTCGTGGTCGTTACTGTGCACGCGCACGCTGGTTCCCCATGCGGCGGGACCCAGCGGTCAGTGATGGTGACACCAACCGCAATTAATGCGTCCGGCGGCCACGCCTGTTCTGCCTGCATCTCTTTGCTTATAAAATACAGTGAGACGGAGATTCATTTCTCTTACCCTTGCCATTCAGTCACTGCCGTCGCTCGCGCTTTCGTCTTCACGCACCCTCGAGCCATCGCGAAGAAGGAAGACCTTTCCGCCTGGCCCTCCTCCACCACCTATTCCCCCGTCGACATGGTCACCCTTTGGGAGGCGGCGCCGTGGTGCGCGTCCGCCGTGGACAAGCATTATCTGGAATCGCTGGTTGGGAAGGGCCTGCTGCCGAAGGTCACCGATCCTGACAAGCCGGAGTGGATTGCTCCGCCGCGCTCGCACGGGGTGCATGCTCCGCCCCAGGGCTACGTCGTCAGCCTGGCGCGTCTACACGACCGGGGATTTGGTTCCCCTCCGGGGAAGTTCATCCGCACGCTGTGCCAGTACTATGGGGTGGAGCTTCACAATTTCGCCCCCAACGCCATCTCCCAGGCGGCGGCATTCGTGGGGGTGTGCAAGGGATTCCTTGGGATCCCGGCGCATTGGGAGTTGTGGCTCTTCCTTTTCCGCGCCGAGCTTCACACCGTCGCCGAGTCCAAGGGGGTGCGGAGGCTCGTCCGCGCTGGCAGCCTCTTGCTCTAGTTTCGTGAGGGAAAGAAGGAGTCTTACATCCCCTCCACCATGACGTCCAACAACCAAGACTGGGACAAGGGGTGGTTAAGTCTGAGGAATGATGGCGATCTCCTTCCCGCCTACACCGACAAGATCCTGCGGGAGAAGCGGGACTCGTGGCACCGGGGTGTGTCCCCCAAGGAGCACCAGGAGAAGCTCAAGGTCTTCGTTGAGGCGCTATGATCCTTGGCGGCGAAGGGGCTGAAAGCCGCTGATGTTATTGCGAACTTTCATCGATAGCGAGTGATTCCTCTCATGGAGAGGAAACTCCACATAAACGAGCTGACGTCGAACGCGCCCTTCGAGGGTTCGAGGATGGAGGGGGAGCTACTTTCTTACGAGCAGGCGGCCTATCGGGCACGGCGATCGGTGGATTGCACCAAGATGGACGCTTCAGACGACGTCCTGTGGCGCATCAAGATGCGCCCCGAAGAAGGCTATCTAACATTCGTAAGTTGCTCCCCCTTTCCTCTAATTCGGTCGTTCTTGCATCAATTTTCTGAAATTGGTCTCGTTGCAGCGCTAGGGGTTGTCCCGCAAGGGGTATCAGTCGTCTCCCCCTTCCTCGAGGTCTGCGCAGTCAACCGTCGTCACGCCGACTAGCAGAAGGCGCGCAAGGATGCGGCCAAGGAGAAGAGGTTGAGGAAACAGCGGCGGAAAGATGAGCACGAGAAAGAGAACCGGAGGCGGGAGAGGGATGGCCTTTCACTGATGCCCACTCCGGAAAGTATGCCGGAGCCAGAAGATAACGAGGCACTTCAGGAGTTGTCGATGGAGCGGCGCCCCATCGACGCGCCGCCGTTGGCGGTCGAGGGAGAGAGGGAGACGCCGGGGGCCGGTGGTCTGCCCCTCGACGAGCCTCCCCAAGCTCCCTCTTGGCCCGGCTTGACGATGGTGGGGGCGCCCCCGGCGGACGGGCGCCTTCGAGGATAGCCTCGATCTCGAGGGGGGCGCAGCCCTCGAGTGCGTCGAAGAAATGTAAACTGAGGGGCATCACACGGTAAGACTTGCACCGATCTTCTTGCGATTTGATTCCTGTCGTTTCTGTTGACCTTCCCTCCTTTGCTTTCCTTTACTCTTTGTCAGCCGGTCAACCCTGGCCACTGCGCCGGAGCTGGCTCCCATCAAGGCTCTTAGGTCGAGCACGCAGGCTTCACCGCACACGGTGGCACGGCCCCCGCGCGCGGCGTTTGAGACGCCTGAGGAAATCGCCGCCCATTACAAGGCGGCCGTGGCGAAAGGGATCGAGCGGGCGAGGCAGCAACTCGGGCCCGGCAGCGCAGCGGGCCAACCGGGGTCTCGTCGCGCCAAGATCGCGGAACAGACATCACGAGAGGAGGGCGCCGGGCCAAACGCTGAGGACGATGAGGTGCCCGGGTTCGGGACCCCGCTTGACGTGACTGCGGCTCTCCCCGAAGATGACATTCACCTATCCGAGGGCGAGGGCGCTGCCCTTGGGGGCGCGTCGTCGTTGGCAAGCGTCACGACGGCGGACGTCGTCACCTTCGCTTCCCCGGTCACGGCCGCTGCGCGGGGGCAAGCTGAGGCTAGGACGACCGAGGAAGGTGTAGACCCTGAAGTGCACGACACGTCAGTTGGCGCCATTGGGCCCGTCCCCGGCGGCGGCAGCAACATGCGGGGCGCGTTGGGACTCGACCGACCCGGGGTTCCCGCGGAGCTCGTGAGCCTTGCGGAAGAGGAGAACGGGCTGTGGCTGGAGCACGAGCAGGTCGGCATCTATACTCAGAGTGCTCTCTGCGACGTCCTCGAACTCCATCGGACCCGAGGTCTCCAACTCCACCAGGTGATTTTCCGTTCTTAGCCTATCTTTTTTGGTCCTCGCGTGCTCCTTATTCCGAGCATTCTCTGCTTCCAGCGGCTGAAGGACATGGCTGGGAGCAAAGTCTCGTACATCACCGACCAGCATGTCCATGCGTACCAACTGGAGCAGGAGAACACCCAGCTGCGCATGGAGATGGAGCAGGTGTGCGCGGCTTTGAACGATATGGGGGTTGACGCCCGCGCGCGTGGGGAGGCCCTGACCCGCGCAGAGGGAGAGCGAGACGCCCAACGGGCCCTGGCGATGCGGGAGTCCTAGGAAGCAGAACGCCGGGGCACCCTTCTTCGGGAGAAGGAGGCGGCGTTGGACGCTGCACAGGCGCAGCTTCTCTTGGAGCGAGGTGCGCACGAGACGACGCGAGCTCTCCTCCGTCAGAAAGAGGAGGCCGTGGTCACGGCCCAGGACCAGCTTCAACGCGAAGTGGAGTCAGTTGGGCTGCTAACGGAGACTCTGGCTGGGTGTAGCGTCAACCTCGAGATTTTGCGGGCTTCCCTCGCGGAGAGAGAGGCTTCGATGTCGACGCTTCAGCGGGAGGCCGATGCCACGCGCGCGTCGTTGTCCAGGGAGAAAGAGCATGCTGAAGGTGAGTCATGGCTCCCCGCGTTCATCCCTTTGGTATCCGTTTTCCATTTCACGGCGTGGAGCTGACGCTCGTTCGTCATTCGTCCCAGGGCTGCAAAAAGCTACGGCGGACGCATCGGCTCGGGCGGATACCCTCGCCGTCGCGTATACCGCAGCGCAGCAAGAGCTTGAGGACCTGACAGGTGCGGCCACCGAATCGTGCCGCAAGTTCAAAGAGGGGGATGGCCAATCTGATAGCTTGTTGGCCAGCCGCCTGAGGTCCTTGGGCGGCCGTGTCACCGAGCGGCTGAAGGGTGCCTTCCGCTTCGGGACCCAGAAGGCTCTGGGTGTGGTGTCGACGCACTACCTCATCGAGTTCGCGGCGCCGGCTTCAGGCCAAGTCGTGGCCGACGGCCTCGATGATGAAGCAGCGCTGGCCGCCATCGAGCAGGCCGACGCCAACGCTGAGGGCCCCGCCGCCGCGCTTTCCGTCCTGCTCGAGGGAGAGCTCTTCCCTGAAGCCGATGAAGACGACGAGGATGCCGCTGCTCCTAGTCCCCGTGATGAGGAGGGGACGGCCCCTTGAAACGTTCGGGGCCAGGGGGTCCGTTTTTGTGTATGGGGTTGGACTCGAGGCTTGGTCAGCCTTTATAGTGGACAAAGTTATATGTGAATGCTCTTTTATTCTGTTTTTTGGGTTTACTACCACGTCAGTCGCGTTAGTCGTGTGGTCTAGAGAGGTTTCAATGGGAGTTGGTGCCTTTCGTGGGCAACCTTTAAGCTTAAGACGGGGCGGGGAGTACCATATCTCGGAGGCGTAGGCAGTCCACGACGTCACCATCCTCGGCTTTAGTTATCTACGCCCCATATCCGCCTCCTTTCGACGCATACGAACGCTCAAATGCGATAAAAGTTGTAGTAAAAAACGAGAGGGAGAGTACCCCTCAGGGCATGCCCTTACGGTAGCCCCCGAGGGAGGTTTGCCTTTGTACAGGATAAAGTCAGGCCTCGCTGTTCCACCCGTGAAGGCTGTGCCATCGGTGTAGTGGAAGGCGTTGCTTGATGCAGGCGCGAACGATGCGGCCTGTGCTCGCTCTGTCCGCGTGCTGTCCTGAACCGTCCCCATCGTGGGCCCGTGAAGTACCAGGGGCACGCATGCCACCCCTTTTGAGGCACATTTTTCTTCTCCTGAGGCCAACTGTCCTTCGTGTTTTGACAAAAACAGTAGAGCTCGTGAACGGGAACTGCATTTACTCGCCCCAGCCTTCCACCATGGTCATTGGGGATCGTGCCCGCCCCTGGTCGTGCCTCCACGCGTTCGTCCCTCTATCAGGGTGGCCCTGCCGAGGGTCGGCCCGTGACTAAGGCGTATGGGTTGGCTCGCACAGGGGGCGGGCCATGGTGGAAGTGGTCCCGTGAGCACTATAAATAGAGCCAGGCAGCAGCGGCAAAGAGCGCAAGCGTGGTGGTTCATCATGAACACGATGACCTTAGAGTTAGGGAAAGAGAGATGGGGCAGAACCCGCCCCCCAATCTGGTTCGAGGGTGGACAAAGCCTTGGTGCTAGAAGAACGTTAGCGAGAGGAGGGGGAAAAGGAGGGGGACGGGCTTAGCCAGAGCTGCCTCGTCTGCAGCCGTTGCCTCATCTTCCAACTCGAGTTGGTTGACATTTAGGCGATGGTTGGGCGACATGGATGCTCTGGATGCTCATCCACGGCGTGTCGCCGTCGTGTACCTAAGTGACATGGTGGTCTTTCAACTGAGTGCATGCCACGGTCTCATAGGTGCGCGCCACGACCTCGCTGATGTGCACCACGTATACCTGATCATGGGTCGGGTCGAGTCGGGTTCGGGTCGGGTCATGTCGGGTTGGCGGGTCAAAATTGTTGACCCGCGCCCGACCCGTGGTATGGTCGGGTCGGGTCGGGTTGTGCCAGGTTCGGGTCGGGTTTCGGGTTTCACGTGTAATTTTTCGGGTTGGGTCGGGTTTTTTTGGTGTTTCGGGTTAAAAAATTGACCCGCGCCCGACCCGTCACATGCTCGGGTCGGGTCGGGTCGGGTTTTTTTCGGGCAGGTTTGGTCAGGTTTATCGGGTCGGGCGGCCCATGATCAGGTATAGCGCCACGAGCTGCCGCAAAACTGGGGAAGATCGTTTCCCTGGATGGGGCAGACGGCGAACTGGGGGTCGACGACGTTCCTCGAGGCGTCGCCAAAAATTCCACCCCAGCAAAGGCAAAAGCACAGAGCTTTCCCAATCCCCCTTGCCCGGATGTAGGCGGGCGTGCTGATGCTAGAAGAAGGCTAGCGAGATTCCTGGGCGGACCAGGGTTGCTAGCCTTTAGCGGTGAGCCTGCTCGCCTACTCTTTTGGCCACCATCGCTGTGGTCTTGTATGTTGATTGTTGTACACGGCTGTTCGCCAGCCATTCTTGTTTTGGGAATAAAGAGCTTCCTTCACCCAGTGTGAAGCAATCAACACTTTTTTTTCATTTGCGAACTGTACATGGATTTATTTGCACTGGCGAGTACAAGCTATGTATAAGGGGGTAACCTAGGAGGCCCTAGGGGTAGAAGTGGCGCAGCTGCTGGATGTTCCAGGCGTTGAGGTCTCGACGTCGAACCTTCCGCGCCTGGTACCGTCGAAGCGTCTATGGTACGTGGTGGAATTCAGTAGCGCGGTGTCACGAGCCTCGTCCACACGATCCAAAGAGTCTTCGCGAACCCGTTGGTTTGATTCTTCCTAGTAGGCCTTGAGCCTCGGGGACCCGTATTCCAAGTCCGTCGGGAGGACAGCCTCGGCGCCGTAGACCAGGAAGAATGGAGTGAAGCCCGTGGCCCTGCTCAGTGTGGTCCTGAGGGTAGCTCAGCGACCCATTTCCGACCAAACTTGTTTAGTTTGTCGAAGGGGTGATAAAAGAAGTCGCGAGCTGGTCGGACTCTTTCATCTTGATTTGGTGATAGCCAGAATACGCACCAAGGAAACAAAGGAGCTCACATCCCACAGTAAAGTCTACGATTTGATCAATAGGTGGCAGAGTAAAAGAAACTTTAGGACATGCTTTATTTAAACCGGTGTAATCTACACACATCCTCCACTTCTCGGTGGGCTCAAAGCTTCCCATGTGTTTCGGCGTCGGGCTGGCGGCTTCGTTTGCCATCTTCTCCAGGTGGGCGACGCATGCTTCGTCCTCTGCGAGCGCCTCGGCCCGCTCAACACACTCCACATCGCATTCGAAGGCGTGCTCAAACGACGGCCCCACGGTGATGACTCCCTTGGGCCCTGGCATCTTCATCTTGAGGTAGGTGTAGTTCGGGATGGCCATGAACTTGGCGTAGCAAGGGCGCCCGAGGATGGCGTGATAGGCCCCACGGAACCCCACCACCTCGAAGGTGTGGACCTCCTTTCGGAAGTTGTCACGCGTGCCAAAACAGACGGGCAGGTCGATCTGCCCGAGGGGTTGGACTCGCTTTCCTGGCGCAATGCCATGAAAGGGCGCCTTGCTGGGGCGCAGCCGATCTTCCCAATCCCCAGGAGCTCGAGGGTAGGGGCGTACATGATGTTGAGGCTGCTGCCCCCATCCATGAGCACCTTGGAGAAACGGGTGTTGCCAATGATGGGATCGACGACAAGCGGGTACTGCCCCGGGTTCGGAATGTGGTCGGGGTGATCCTCTCTGGTGAAAGAGATGGTCTTCTCTGACCAGTCGAGGTAGGTTGGGGTCGCCCGGTGAACGGCAAGGACCTCTCGTTGCTCCCTCTTGCGTTGTCGCAAGGTCATGTTCGCGGTGGGCCCTCCGAAGATAAAGAAGACATTCTCTACTTCGGGGAAACCACCGTCACCCTTGTTGCCCGCATCCTTCTTGGCGTTGTCGTCCTTCGTGGCGACGCAGTTGTAGTACTTCTTCAGCATCTCACACTGTTCGAGGGTGTGAGTGACCACACACCTATGGTAGGGGCATGATTTTTTGAGCATGTCGTCGAAGATGCCTGGGCCTCGAGGGTGTCCCCCTGGTCCTTTGCGTGTAGGATCTGCCACGAAAGCCTCGTCGGAGTCCTCGTCTAGCTCCTGTGCTTGCATCGCTTGTTGGGGCTTCTTGCCTTTCTTGTTCCGCTTCTACTTCTTGTCCTTGGGTTTGCTGCCTTCCGCAGGCGCTTGTTCCACGCGTTTCCCCTTGTTGGCGAGGAAGATGGCACCCACCGCCTCTTCTCCAGAGGCGTAATGAGTGGCCACATCAAACAACCCACCCACACTAGTGGGGGGATATCATCCCAGCTTGCGCACCAAGTCCTTGCAGGTCGTGCCTTGCAAGAAACTGTCGATGACCTCCGAGTCGCCGACGCTTGGGAGCTCGGTGCAGCATTTGGAGAAACGCCGGATGAAGTCCCTCAAGGACTCGTCGGGCTTCTGGCGACACCCTCGTAGGTCCCAGGAGTTTCCTGGGCGCACGTATGTGCCCTGGAAGTTTCCCACGAAGGTCTCGACCAGGTCGTCCCAATCATGGATCTGGTCCGCGGGCAGGTGTTCGAGCCAGGTCCGCACAGAGTCCGCCAGGTGGAGAGGCAAGTTGCGGATGATGACCGCATCGTCGGTTGCGCCACCTAACATGCAAGCAAGACGATAATCGTTGAGCCAAACCTTGGGTCAGTCTCTCCTAAGTACTTGATGATGGTCGTGGGCTGGCGAAAGCGCGAGGGGGTCAAAGCCGCGCGGATCTTTCGACTAAACACGCAGGTGCCAGGAAGTTCCGGTGATGGGCTTCGATCTTCCTTGCGGTCGAATCGGCCCCCCTATCGAGGGTGGTAGCTAGACGTGGCGTCTAGCTTCTTCTTGTTCAAGACATGTCGCGCATCATCTTCATCGCCGCACGTGTCCAGGAGCCGCTGCTTCAGGAGCGTCTTATTGACCCCGTCTCGAAGAGGGGTGTGCACTGACTCTGCACGATCCTGCTTGCCCCCCAGGACTTTTGTGGTCGTCGAGTGGCGCATGCGGGACGCAGAGCTCTCGGCCTGTTGTACCGCCGCTTGCTCGATGAGCCCCTGTGCCTCGCGGCGCAAGTTGTGGCCCTCGGGCGTTGATGGTTCAGGCATGGCCCGAATCAATGTTGCCGTGGCGATGAGCTTCTGGCTGGTCCTCCCTAGAGCCAGCGGATCATCCACGTTGTCGTCGGCCTCGATCTGGGTTCGTGCGACACGCGCCGCCTCCTTGGCTTGTACGTGCGGCTCGGAGCGTGCCGCCTCGAGCGTGGTGCGCAGCCTTCCGACTTGACGACGCTCTTCCTCCAGGTTGGTTTCCAGTTCTTGTACTTGAGCGAGTTGTGCGTCCCAGAGGGCGTTGTCACCTGGGGGCGTCCCCGTTCGTGAGGGCGCCGGGTCGCGTGGGCGGTCCGCTGCACCGTTTGTCCCGCCGCCGGCGGGGCCTTGTTCCTCCATTCTGAGCACGACAAAGCACTCCCTCTTGGGTCGTAGTCTCCAGTGCTGGAATCGTCGGAGTAGCCGAGGCAGTAGTCCGCAGCGGCTTGGAACGACTGTAGAGCCCTTGGGTCTTGGAGCCCGGAGTAGTCCCATCCCGAGGCCTCGTGGGCGGACGCATATCCCCCGCTGTCGGAGTAAGGGTACGAGTCGTCTGCGGAGGATGTGATGATGTTACAGATTGAAATAAGATGGTGGCCTGGCAGGTCTTCGTATGCGTCCAGAGCCGTGCTGACTGACGAAGCGTACGTCATGCCGGCGTTGCGCATTTCGATGGGGAATGGCGACGGTTCGGTCTAGCCCTTTTCCCTGGGGGTCTCCATGGGGACTGGTGGTGGAAGTGTGGCTGCCCCCATTGCCACGGCGGGCGATGCGTCACTGGCCTCATGTTGCTCAAGGGAGAGAGCTTGGGCCGCCCTTCGGTGTTCCGCGCGTGCCTGCTGCGCGCGTTGCCCTAGGCGCCACCTGCGCTGGGGCAACAGCTGCAGAGGTGTGGAATCCTCTGTCTGCGGCGGCGGCTCCTCCGCACCGGAACCTCATGAAACGAGGCGCATGAGGTACCCATTGCCCGTGGCTTCGGACTCCATGCTCCCGAACCAGATGATGAAACCGACCGGGAATGGATCTGACTCGCCATACGAGCAGCGGTCCCTGAGGAACTCCGTGTGGATTGCCATCGAGAGAACTGGTGGGTCGTGAGAACGATCACAGCGCGATCCCCCTACCTGGCGCGCCACTGTCGATGTTCGAACCCGTGATGGTCCAAACCCCAGCAGAAAGTGCGCTGTGTCCCGTCTCATGATGGTTGATGAAAGGGAACAATACAGAGACATGAGGGTTTATCCTGGTTCCGGCCTCGGGCCGTACGTCCAGCGGAATACGCGTGACCGCTGTATTGACTTGCACCGAGGGTGCTCGTAGTAGGGGGCTACAAGCAAGGCGGGAGAGGAGGTGAGGTCTCCAAGTCCCTTAGCGTGTGTAGTGTGAGTTTGAGCGCGGATGCGGGCGAGGTATGTGGGTTGTTCCTCTTCCTTTGTCTCAGGGGGCTGCCTCGTCCTTTTATAGCCCAAGAAGGGACAATAACATGGATTGGAGGCGACTCGTTCTACTGTGGTCTCGTACGGGGCGGTGTGGCACCGGGCATGTCTGTCGTAGTTGCGTCCCTTCATCTGTGCGGCGTGGCCTAGTGTCCTTGGCCCCAGTAGGCGGAGTGGCGACCTCTGTGGATGACGCATGCGGCCTATCCTCCCGTCTCGAGGGTTCGCGTCGTCCGTTGCTGCTTCTGATGACGGACAGCAAGCCTTTCGAGGGTTTCCTCCTGTTCCTTCGAGGGCTTCCCATGCCTGGTTAGGCGGCACAAGAGAGTACAATAGTGCCTGCCTGTCCGCACAGTGCCACGCATGCCTGTATAGTGCTGGGGAAGGCCGCACAGCGACGAGAGTTGGCGGAGATGACCCGGTGTGGACAGGGATTAAGCTTTTGACTTCTGCGTCTCGCTGCGGGACAAAGCCATTAAATGCCTTTGTCTAAGGGCCGGTAGACCTGTATGTGGGCCCCGTAGTCGAGGGGTAGCCTCGAGCGAGGCGGAGATGTTCGTCGGGGGTTCCTCGAGCCTCGACTGGGGAGGCCTCGAGCGAAGCGGAGTTTCTGTACCCTCGAGGGTGAGCGGATACCCTCGAGCGGGGCAGGGGAGGTGCCTACGCTTGATGCAGCCGATGCTCAAGTGGCGATTGGCTTTGTCCGTTCGTGAGGATTTATCGGGTGATATCCCCGTAGTATTAGGGACCCCTTTATAGTTGATACCAACGGTGACAGGCTTTAAAAATGACATGACATGGATGTCTATTTTTTTTATAACGTGAACGTGAAATGATGTTACAAGAAAAAATTAAGTGAGTTGTAACATTGTTTTATCCTAATGTGCCATGATTGAGTTGTAACATTTTTTTTACCTGGCATGGGTGAATTATAATATCTTTTATCACACGTAATAGATCCAATATTTATTTGAAAATAAGACACATCATATGCATCATATTTTGATTGTGTGCATGCTGACGTGGGGATGGAAGGTTGCTGTTTCACACCTTTGTGATGATAACGGAAGACCCAGAGGTGTGAGATTGCCAACATTTCAATGATTATTTTATTTATTTAATTGCTTATTTTATTCTAAAAATAAACAAAACTCTTACCTCTTAGGAAGTAAGCGGTGTACCGTATCAAATCCCTTATCTAAATTAAAGGGCCTACGATAACAACAGATGATTACTGAAAGCTCCAAATGTGGATGTCCCAATATGAAAATTTGATGACAAAAAAACTGTTTTTTTTTGTTTAAGATTGGTTGGATGTATATTTGCAAAAATAATTTGAGGCTCTTCATAATTATATCCTCCAAAAGCATTTTATTATTGGGTACACAAAAATAATTACAAGTATCTAAATTTATACGCGTATGGATTGATGTATTTTGGTGAGCTTTGTAAGATGTGTAGCTTATTCGGGGGTAGTTCTAAGAGCAATTCTAGCCATAGTCACTCTTTTTTGCCTGTTTTTTACCATCAACTCTAGTGATGGCCTCTAGAATTGAGCCTCTACTTTCCATTATGTCATTTGAGACATACGAGTTGGTGTATAATTTTTTTCTATTTCATAGCACCTAGTCCCTTAGGCCAGTCCAAGTGCTGAGTTTCATGAGGTTTCATGCACATTAAATAGACTGTCACATCAGCTAATCTAGTGACGTGGCAGAAAAAATAATATGATAGTGAAGTAACTAGTTTCATCGGGATGAAACACCATTGACACAAATACCAACTCTGAATGAGTCGTAAAATTTAATGTTGCATGATTCCTATGAAACGTCAACATGAAACAATGCATTGGGAAGGTGATTTCAAACACTATTTCGTTTGTTTTACGCTGATGTGGCTATCTTAGAAACTTTCCAACATGAAACCATCCACTGGGATTAGCCTTATACCTCTCTTCTCTTTGTTTTCTCTTCCATGTTTTATCCAATGGACTAACTTGCCATGACCCCCCCCCCCCCCCCCCCCCCCCCCCCCCCACAACCAGCGGCAACTCCCCTCCCTCTCCCCCATGTCTACTTGCTTCGTCCCCAAATATAACTATTGTATGCGCTTTCTGATAAACAATTTTGACTATATATATATTAAAAATATTTATATTTATGATACATGATTAGTATCAATGGAAAGATCAGAATCTAGTTTTTAATAAATTTATTTGAAGATATGTATTTTCTGTAAATTGAGTCAAACTTGTGTCACAGGGGGAAGTAGCTCTGATCTCTACCGCTACCTCTCTCTCCCCCAAGGACCTCCATGGCATAGGTCTCATCTCTAATTCATCATGGATGAGACGGTGGAAGCCGGGATGACTCTACCTGGGTGGAAGATCGTCCACACGAGAAGGGAGTGGAAGTCCGTGGCTCACGAGCTCGCACAGCTGGCAAGGCGAACCGAGCACGCTGCGGTTTGGAGGAGTAGTGTGCCGGTGTGTGTACAGCAAATAATTGCTAAGTAATCAATAAAGCTCCTTCTGCCCTCGAAAAAAAAATGGCGGCACCATGCCTTGAATTGGTTGCGGACTTGTTCGAATCATTAACTCCATGGAGTGCGGACCAGCTACCAGCGGCTCTGGCTCGGGGGTGGAGTTGGAGGTGGGGCATAGAGGGTCAGGCCGGTACTGCAGCATCTTGGTTGAGCTCCGCAGCTGTGCGTGAATTGGGCCAGCATGTGGCGCGAGGGAGGAGAAACGAACACATTGACAGAGTAGGCTCTTTTGACAAGTGCGGGAAACGAGGCCAAAGGGGCAGATTTTGGATTTCACTACTATAGGGATAAGTAGGGGTCCTACAAGAGTGTTGTTTTTTTTTCCATTGATCGCTAATCTTTCAAGTAGAGGTTTTGTTAGAGTTGCTCTAATAACATTGGTTAGAGTTGCACAATACTACTGATTTCGGTAGAAAAAAAGCAAAGTAATGATAAAAACTGTTAAGAACTGAAGGGGTACCTTTTGTCGACTAAATATTCTCTCATCATTGTAATGATTTTCTTCTCGTCCCATTCTCCAATATCTTTTATGAATTCCCGGTCATGACATAGCTGAAGCAGACAATCCCTCAGAATTAGCCTAAGGTTAGGCTTCTGAGACACGGACAGAAAAGCCTTGCAGAGGAAATCGCCCCCGATCTTGAGGTACACTTGGTTTGCAAGCGTCGTCTTGCCGAGACCACCAAACCCCACGATGGACAGCACCTTCCGCTGCTTCGCGGACCCACCCTCGTCCGTCAGCCATCGCACGAGCTCATCCCTTGGCCCGTCAATGCCAACGAGGTGGTCCTCGTCCGCGAAGATAGCAGCTAGCCGCGGATCGACACCAGAGTTACTGGTATCGCCACGGGCGGCGATGTCGTCGAGCTTGTACCTCTCCCTGCGCTCCCCGGCCTCGACCACGCGGGCCTTGAGCTCGTCGATCTGGTCGGCGAACTGGCGCCAGCTGCGGAGCGTCTTAAGGAGCCGGCCGCACTTGCTGAAGAACTCCCTGGCCCCGCCACGACCGCGGCTAGAGGCGGCGCGCTGCTGGCGCGAGAACGCGTCGACGCAGTCCTCGACGTCGTAGGCCATTTCTCTCACCTCGCGCGCCCACGCCTGCACCTGGACGTCGACGGGCTCCTCCATGGCCGCCACCTTGCGGAGCAGCGCTTGCATGGCGGCAAGCTCGGAACGGAGGAAACTCATCTGGCGGGGCAAGCCCTTGATGCGGGAGCACTCGGCGGCCAACAGCTGGAGCTTCTCCAGCACGACGCCGAGGGATCCCTCGGCGACGCTTATAGCCACCTCCATCGCTTCAAATGGCTGAGCCGCCTTCTCTCGCCCCTCTGCTCTGCTTTGCAAAGTTTGCTCTGCTCCGCTCCTCTCCCCTCTTCTTTGCTTGGCCGTGCTGTGGCCAGTGGCAGCGTGGCTGCGCTGCTCAAATAGGAGACGAGGAGCAAGCTGGGTCGTTGGATCAAAATCAATAGAGTTAAATACACCGTTGGCCTCTGAACTTGCAGCGACGTGCCACTTAGGTCCACGATCTAGTAAAAACGAAATTTGGCACCCTAATCTTATTATGTTGTGCCAAATAGGTCCATAACCCCCCACGGCAGCAATTTTGCCAACGTGGCTGCGCCAACGTGGACGTGACTGTGTTTTGGCGGGAGTTTTGCCGCTCGTTAGGAGATGGTTAATTTGCACTTGGACCCTTACAATCTTCATAAAAAGAAAAGAGGCATGTCGTCTCCATCTCTATCTCGCCTCTGTCTATCTCGCTATCTCTCCCTCGTCTCTTTCCCCTTCCGCTCCAGCGCCGGCGCCCGTACAGATCCACGCCATGGGAGGGGATTCAAGTGCCTCAGCCTCAAATCTGCAAGGTGTAGGTGATATTCCGCTGATTTGGTGCACGGAATGCGGTTCGGGGCAGGTGTTGCGGCGGATCTCGCGGAAGCCATGGAGCCAAGGTCAAGTTTTCTACTGCTGCCCCAAGTATAAGGTGAGTTAGGGTTAAATTGAGACGGGTTTGTGATTTGTGTATGTTCTGAACTATCGATTGGCTGATTTCAGCAAGATGGAACTGGATGTTCGTTTTGGTATTGGGAAGGCGATTATCTGGACAAGTTGGCGCATACTGGTGGCAGACAAGAAAGTGGGAACAGAGTTCGTATAGGAAGGCAGCAAGGAGACTGGAGCAATAGTGGCAAAGGCATGGTGGTTAACAAAGATGCTGATCTTGTAGGCATTGTGAAGGAATTAGTTAGTTATGTAAAGGGTATTTGCCTGTTGTTGTTGGGTATTCTCTTTGTGTTGGTGTTGATCTTGCTTGTTCATCTGATCATGTGATGTAACCTGATGTATCAGTAATGGAAGGAAATTTGCAATGAACAACTCAGAGCCATATGTATCAGTAATATCGCATTAATTAACACTAATCATCCAGACTTATGTTTGTACAAAAGTTTGCTCATATCTTCCAAGTTTCTAGAAGAAATGAAAGCATTACAAAAGTAAGTTTTCATCCTCTACATCAGAGCCATCAGACTTTAAGCAGATGTGTTTTTCTGCTGTACAAAAGATTCACATAACAAAAGATCCATCACAACTCTCCTATACAAAAGCAATCACTTGTTGTGAGACATGATGAATGAGGTTCATCCCTTCCTTCTTGGCTGTGCAGCCTTCTTCTTAGCTTCCTGTGTACATGCCTTTTTTGCCTTGCTTGCAGCAGCTTGGTCAGTAGAAGCCTTCTTCGTAGCTTTTGATCTTCCTTGCTTGGTTGCTGTCGTAGGTGGCACTGGCCTAGAGGAGGGTAGGTTAGACATGATGAATCTCGAGTCAGGCAATGGTTCAGGATGCACCTGCCTTGTGCTGATTTGTGATGACTGCAAAGAGACAAGGTATTTAGTTGAGTAATATGATGGATGGTGAATGTACATGGTGACTGCAGATTTAATTACCCCTGCATCCAACTGAGATAGCATGGTGGTTGATAGTTGAGACAACAGAGGCTGACTTCCATCCGCATAATGTATTGAAACCTTGCAAAATCGGCAATAAATTAAATGGGAAGGTCACATGTATTTGCAGATTGTTAAAAATGTAGCATGGGCATGGAGTATGAAATTACCTGGCTTATCATTGGTTCATCATCTCCATGCTCTTCCACTTCAGGCAAATCTTGTGGTGGCACTGGAGGTATTCTTTGAGGCTGTAGCTTGGGCCTGATTCCTGCCTTTTTGAGCTCACACCCTCCCCTGTTATGTCCTGTTTGTCCACAATAAGTACAAGTGATTATTGTGCCATGCTTTGACATTCTTGGACCATTCTTGCCTTCCACTTCATGAGGCTGCTTCCTTCTATTCTTGGGAGGCCTGCCAACTTTCTTTTCATATACAGGAGGTAAAACTTCAGGTCCATCCACTTGGAGCCACATACTCTTATCATTGCAAGGCCAGATTTTAGGCCCATACGCAAGTAGGTAGCTTTCTGTTGAGTAGCAGTGATGGACAAATTGTTTCCCTTGTGTCTGGTAGATAAAGCTCATCTTCACTTGACAGTTCATCACCATCTTGGGCAGGCAAATTGTTTCCCTTGTGTCTGCTACTTGAAGCCATCTTGCCCTTTCCTTTGGCAACTCCATCATCAATAACATCAGCATCAACATTGTCAGAAAATAAATCATCATCATCACCCTCAAGCTCATAATCACTGTCAACAAAGTCTGAGTCAAAATCAATGTCACTGCCTTCATTTCCTCTACCACCTGAAGTACCAGCTATGTCAGCTTCATCTGCATGCTTCAAGTTTGAGTAAAATTCTGGCAGCTTCTCCATTTTCTGGTCAACATACTCCACCTTTGATGGGCTAATGACCTTGGGCAGGGAAACTATAGGGTTAGCCACTATGTCATCCCAATTCAAGCCTGTGATGTTGTCATCATGATCAAAGTACACCACAAAATTCCTAAACTTGTGCACGACTGCAGTCATAAACATTGTGTCCCTGTCTGATGAAATGATTCTAAGACCATCTGCTAGACCTTTTCCAGGTAACAACCAATACATCTTCAAAGCATCAGATACTGGATACTTCAGTTGCTCTACAAAATCATGTAACCACAGAGGAGACCATGTATCTACCTCGCACTTGTCAAACCAATCCACTTTCTCATCAATATATGCTCTGTTTGAACCTTGACCAACAAAGAAACCACGTGGTGCACCTCAATCGTGAACTCTTCAGAATCATCCCCTACATTACCATAACAGAAGCACATTTAATTCCTCACAAATTCTTCACCAATCCTAAATCAGGATTCACTACTAAACCCTAGCCATCGAAAATAACCACCTTTCCTCAATCGAGAACAAAAACGTCCACACAAAACCATTCTACAACCACACAAAACGTCCATGGATTGGGGATTCAAATCACTCACCATAATCAGGCGGTGCTTCGCCTTCATGGCGCAAGGTGGGCGGCATCTTTGCGATTCGCCGAGATCGGCGAGGGACGCAGATGTCCCTCGCCCCTCCTCCCTGCTGCGCCTTCCTCACGCAGATGCGCAGACTCCGTTGATGGCTCTCCTCTCCGTTCCTCCCTCAGCCTCCCCGCTGCCCCACCCAGCGATGAACTCGGAGCAGAGACAGAATGGAAAAGGGGAGGAGAAGAGGGTGTTCTTTGCTATTTGTCCAGGGGGTCTGCAGCCTCACGCGCTCCTCACGTGCTGACCGTATCCACGTTGGCGCTGCCACGTTGGCAAAATTGCTGCCGTGGGGGGTTATGGACCTATTTGGCACAACATAATAAGATTAGGGTGCCAAATTTCGTTTTTACTAGATCGTGGACCTAAGTGGCACGTCGCTGCAAGTTCAGGGGCCAACGGTGTATTTAACTCAAATCAATATCTTGTATCCATCAGATGGCCATTGTATTAATTTGCCCCAAGCAATACATGATTTTCTCTGCGTTCTCCAAAATTAACCAATGTACCACACCAGTTCTCAAAAGTCAAACCTATATACTCAAAAAAAAACACGGCTTATGTCTTATAGTCTTCTTATTATCTGTGTTATATAATGTATGTACGGCCAGTTTCAGTGCATAGCTTCGTCTTACAGTTACAAAAATAAAAACTAATTAATTGCGCCAGATGAGTTTTAAGGGCTCGAGAGTCCTCTCTTTATTATCTCATGAAACTTCCTCTCTTTTTGCGAAACACATGCGCATACGCTCGCAAATGCACGCACACTCACCCTTATGAATATATGCACGTAACCTTACCCTATGAGCACCTCTGAGAAACTGATTCAACATATCCTCGAGATCCACGTCCGTCCAATCCTCTTTAACTCATGCATCGTTCAGTGTGATGAGCAATTTTCTATTTACGCATTGATGTAGTTTTCATGTTCCCTCTTTCAGTTTGAACATAATTTGTTAAGAGCAAGTATTATAAGGGCATTTAAGCTAGCGAATGGGTATGACACATCATCATGAGCTGATGTGAATGAAAACGAAAGCATAAGAGAAACAACGACCGTCTCGTCCAGGGGCGGGCACACTTGGTATTCAATGATCTTCATTGAATACCCAAGTACATGTAGTATATCAATGTATCTGTATTCAAACAAATGGAAAAGATAATAAGATCTTATGACATTCAACATCTAAGTTTAATTTCTCTTCTACAAAGTAGGCCATATTGATTATTGAGTACATCTATGTGACTATATCCATGTGTATTTTAGGCTGCCAAAATTTATTTTTGCACCTTTTAAAAATTTTGAATACCCAAACAAAATCTTGTGCCCGCCCCTCTCGTCTAACGCTGGCGTAGAGCAGACGTAATGCTCTCTATTGGCAGTAGGCCACCGCTCAGTCTCTCGCATGCTTGCATGTTGCAGCTGGACTGCGTAGCACATTAAAGATATATGGTCCCGCTACCACATGCTCGGTTGAGCTGGACGCAAGACACTCGCGAGTGAGGGAGTCCATAAATCTAACTTAGGGGTCTCAGTGGTAGTTTCATAAACACAATTACCTAAAGTGACGCACATCATCTAAAAGATGTTTGAAGCTAAGATGAAACACGTTATCTCAGTGCAAAATTTCATCTCTTGTTGTTTTCTAGGCTACATGCAAGACACAAATTGTCTACGCAACTGTGTATAAAGAGTTTCATCACCATGAAACTCATTTTACCTCTCCCCTCATTAATACACTGCCACATCATCAAAAATGTTAACACGATAACCTATTTAATGCTGATGAAACGCGCACCGAGAATAGGCCTAAGGGCGAATTTAATAGACGCACCCATTTGGCCGGTGTGTGACGCTCCAGCTCATCCAAAGCTGCTGCACAGTGGGGGGTGGGGTGCACGTTCTTTCAATGCGCAGTTGTGGCTTTCTCAGGGCAGCCGCAATGGTTATAGCATGATGCTCTCTATAATGGAGTCCAGGTAGGCTATAGTCAATTTTATAGACAATCCGTTCAACAGCCATGCTATAGCATAACTTTATGTGGGCTCCACAAAATTAATGTTTCAACTTTCACGCCTCTTCTCTCTCCCTAATCAGTGGGTGTGGCGCTCACTCATCTTCGAACTATGGGCTAGCGACATGCGCTGGGCATAGCAGAAGTTTCTCTCTCTTTACTGTTTTTTATTCTCAAAAGCTGACCTGGATGTGCTAAAGATGGCCACTAACGGCCCGTTGGGCACGCCCTCAGTGATGTGTACCGATGGGAGCGAACGAGCGACGCTGGCGGGTCCCAAAAGCATGCGCTCGCTTAAAGCCAACGACTCGCGAGATGCTTCCAGTTCTCTCTACTTTTTTTGCTCCACATCATATTTGGCTGCTGTGGTGCACTATTTCATTTGCTGACTGTCCCATTATACATGCTCTAATGTAATTTGTTATATTTTATCCAACCATTCTAGAATATATATTCGCGCACCGTGTGTGTTTATACCTTGTTCTAGCTTATTCTGACTTATTTTCACTCACAGAATACTATTGAATCACAAAAACTTAGCGGTTTTTTTGACAAGCAGAACATGATTCTAGTTTATTTTCACACAGAATACTATTGAATCCTTGTTTTCTATACTCAGGTAAAAAAATCTTCATATTTTAGAATCCTTATCACCGCAATACACTGAATAGCTGCTTCGACCCAGGAACTAAGAGCCTGGTTGGTTGGATGCCAAAATGTTGGCATGCCAAAGGTTTGGCAAGGCAAAAGTTGTCAATTTTTTTGTTACTATTTGGTTTGCTACCAAAATGATGCTTACATCTCACATTTTTTTTACCAAAATGTTGGTAACTTTTGTGCTCAAGTTTTGACATGCCACAACTTTGGCATGCCAAAATTTTGGTAGTAAACCAACCAGGCCCTAACAGTCGAGGAACATGCATCACTGTAGACGGGGTCACTTATTTGTCGTTTGTTAGCACACTCCGTACGGGGGCCAATATACGGGGACGACACAGCAAGTCAAGCTAGTCTTCGGGCCACGGCCATCAGCAACCTTTAGCTAGTGGCATCTTTGGTGGGAATATACCTAATGTCCATGCTCATGTGTTCCATCGGGTGCTGCAATGGAGGAAATATTAAAGATGGGCATTGATGCCCGTTGTCTCCACTAAACGCTGGGACCATCATAGTACATGAATTAAAATCTGCCAGCACAAGCTCAATGATAGAGGAGCAGCTTACTTAAACAAAAAGAAAAAAAAAGAGGAGCACTATTTTGTCATATAAGAATAAATCGTATATCACGCGCCGAAGCGACACCAACACTACAACACAACAACTCACGCAACAACACTCAACACACCACCACAACCCGAGGAAGACGACAGAAGCCGTCCAATTGCGCTGTTGTTCTCAATGTTGTGCCGCGCCTCTAAAGCCGCAGCCCGCTGCAAGCCAAAGCGGCAACCGGTACTCCTCCGTCACGAGGCTATCTACCTCATGCCACACGCACATGACCATGGATCCCCCAGGTCCAACCATGCTTCAGTAGAACACTCGCGTTGCACCATCAGTACCTCCAACTTAATCACTCAATGCGTGGGGGCCTCGTCACATCCACCACCACTCCTCAGAGGCACCCACCTGTAAGTGTACGGGACCTTACCAAGCCCATCACACAGCCTCATCTACCCAAGCCGTCACCGGGGTCACAACCGCTCATGCACGCCAGCCTAGAGTCTCCAGCACCATGGGACCACTGCACCTCGCCACCGACACGGATCCTACGCAACTCCACCGTCGCTACGTACAGGCATCACCACCAAAGAGACTTCCACACTGCCATAGGCCGAGGCGGGTCTCACATGTATACTTTACGACACGACTAGTAGTCAGTCTCACATGTATGGGGTCGACTTCTACCCTGTTTGGTTCCTCGAGTTTTCTCTCCCATCACATCATATGTTTATATATTAATTTGGAATACTAATTATAGATTAAGTTCAAAATTAATTTTACGGGTTGAAATTAATTTGCGAGACGAATATACTAACTCTAATTAGTTTATGATTTGATAATATGGTGTTACAATAAACATGTGCTTATGATAGATTAATTATGCTTATTAATAGATTCGTCCTGGGTAGTCATGAATTTTACAATTAGTTTTATAATTAGGTGGTGTATCTGTAATTGGTATTCAAAACATTTGATGACCCTAACACCCCCGAGTCGATTCATGCACCAAGCCAGATCAGACTGCATTTGTGTGAGAGTCTCTGACCTGTAGAATCCTACGTGCGAGGTGATTTCTTTTTCTTTTTTTTTTTGGATCATTGGATCGACCTAAACTCATCCAAATGAAAAACCGACGAAGAACGAAACCAGGGATCGACCTAAACTCATCCAAATGAAAAACCGGGGACCAGATCGAGGTTGCAACACATTTCACATCATCAGAAAAACCAAAGCGGGTGTTTCGTTCTTCGCCGGGCAGAATCGCACGACCGAGGAAACATCGCCCGCTTCCAGCCCGCTGCCAGCGCATGCAGCCGTCGATTTCCTTCCTGCTCCTGAGTTATAGTCTTCTTATTATCTGTGTTATATAATGTATGTACGGCCAGTTTCAGTGCATAGCTTCGTCTTACAGTTACAAAAATAAAAACTAATTAATTGTGCCAGATGAGTTTTAAGGGGTTGAGACTCCTCTCTTTATTATCTCATGAAACTTCCTCTCTTTTTTGCGAAACACATGCGCATACGCTCGCAAATGCACGCACACTCAATCCTGGGCGGGATGTGGGCAGGGCGGTTGCCGGCGAGGTCGCCGGCGGCCGGGGCGGCGGCGGGAGGTGGCGTCCTTATTATTCGGGGTTGCCAGGGGTTCGCCGGAATTCCCCGGCTATAGAAGAGGGGGCTAGGTGGCGGTGGTCAGTCCGATGGTGGTTGCGGGAGAGACGGCGGCGGAGCGGAGGCGGTGCGGGAGCGCCGCCGGAGCTGGGCGGCGGAGTATCCCCGGTTGGGCCGGCGGAGGAGACGGGGGCTCGACGGGGAAGAGGAGGAGAAGTCGTCGGTGGATCTCGCCAGCGTCGAATTAGGGTTGGCCGGGGTGGAGGGCGGCGACGGAGGCACGGGAGCTCCAGAGGCCGGGGAGGAGTCGGCGGCGGGGGAGCTCGGCCGGCGAGTTAGCGTTGGCGGCGGTCGACGGCGGCGGCAGAGGCACGGGAGCGTCGGAGGCCGGGGAGGAGGCAGCGGCGAGGGAGGCTGGCGCAAGAGGGGGAAGACGGCCTCCTTCGTTCGCCGCTCTCCCCTCCCGGCGCACGCGCGCCCAATAACATCCCCACACAAGGCATAGCAGTTTAGTCTTATCTGCTTTGCTTTTGTTAAGACCTTGGATCAACCAACATGCCAAGTGACCTAATAATGTAGGGCAGGGGGCACATGAAAATATCTTTGCTTAAGTCCAAACTAACAAACACATGACAGCACATTTCCAGCCACACCACTGTACATTGTACCAACACCCCAACACCGTCTGATATCCTAGCTACTTCAACTTGCATCACTCGTTTTTTCTATCGTCCCAGTTCTTTTTGGTGTGGAAATTGAAGATTCCATGTCGATTTCTGATACATGGTCCTTTGTCATTTTCTATCCCCTCTATCCTGAACGTTAACATGATTGTTAAAGTACCAGCCAAGCTGGTTAGATGCATAAACCATGTGCGCTAATAGTGCGTATTCCCCTCTAGTATGAAGCTGCAGTATATATGCATGTTGTATCTAAATGTTCAGTCATTTAGCATACTGGGTTAGTAACTTTTCCGAATTGCAATCAGTAATGCTTAGTACTCCTAGATCTCTTTCTCAAATCCCACCAAGATTTGGTGAGCTAAAATCACATATGATGCTAGCTACTAGGGGGGATCTGAGGTGGTCCTGGCGATCGATGCTGCACTCACACCAACATTAAAGTTGTTGCCAACTACTACAAGGTCCCTTTCCTCTCCCAACCTTTTTCATTTTTCTCTACTCTCTACTGTCTCCACTAGCCCACTGCGATGTCCATCAGGAAATTCAAATCTTCTTTTTTAATTACAGCACTTCCTTTGCCTTTTGATTCTTGGGAATTTGTCACCGTGATTTGATTTGATTCGCTCTGGCATTCCCCCACTGAAACCGAAAAGCACGCAAGATGAACAAGGGAAAAAAGAGGGATTGACAGTCCGGGGGCTTGAGTTCGACGTCTATGGTCTCCAGTGGTGGAGGAATCTGAAGCAAATGAGGGAAACGGAATCTTCTTTCCCTGCATGATTAGGGCCTGTGGAATAAAGAGGGAACCATTAGCAGCGACCGGTAAGACTAGAGCACCGAGTGATAAGATGTTTGATTTTCTTTGTGCATTCCCCCTCCATGGCAGTTTCGGAGGTTGAATGGAGATGGAACCTAAGGAGTTATATGTAGTGCAATTTGGAAAATGAAAAACTATATGAACATTTCGTAGGAAGAGAGAGGAGCATATGAGGTTGATGTTTGGATGGCTGAAGCACAAAGATGATATTGTTTAACTATGCAAGATTAATTGTTTGCAGTATAGCTAAAGGTTGCAGAGTACAGTTGTGAGTGAGAAGGTTGTCCATGACTTTGCAGTCCATATGCACTCATGTATTGTGCTTCATTTCAATCAATTCACGTCTTCCTATTACTAATTCAAATTTATTTTAAAGCTTCCATTTAATCCTCACGAGACACGCTAGGAAAAATCATAGGAAGCCTAAAATCGTAAAAGCATAACAATCACTTTTGTAGACTCAATTATTGTTAGAACCGTAAAAGGGCCTATAGTGGTTATAGAAGGCATAGGTCCGACTATGGAAGCGTATTAAAGGACCTTGAATAAAAGGTTATACTCCTATAAAAAAACAGCCGGGCTTTCCTATACTCATAATGCACGCCTCCCAATACATAGCTTTTTTTCCATTCTTCAGTCACACTCTCTCAGAACTAAACACGCCCTTGAAGGTTTTCTGTGCAGGCCATGCAAAAACTTGCAGAGCCCCCTCCGTGGCTCGTGGTGGGCGCGCTGAGAACTGAAACATAGAACGTTTGGAAAACACACGGCGTATCCAGTCTCTTCACTTTTAGAGTTTGGACTAGGCCTTCTGAAATACAGGACCCATCAGCAAAATCACTGGCATCGATCATTTTAAAAAAATCACTGGCATCTACTGGAGGAAGCCGATGAAGGATCTCAGTATGGCGTACAAATCGTTCTCCTGGGGGTTTAGCTGCTTTATACCGCACTACCTCCCTCCGTTTTGCACTGTTTTGCCCAGTCCATATTCGTAATTGTAACCAAACTAAAGTAAATTTTAACAAAAAACTCGACCGGTAGGAAAAAAAACTGCCCCTGGCATTGTACTAAGAAGAAATCTCAGGCAATCCGACCGAGAAAACTCTCGAACCTCGGCTTCACCCTATAAGGCCGCATCGTAACATGGGCCAATCACGACCATCTGAGTTGGCGACTGCTGCAACTACCCCTTAGTAGGAGAGCCCCAGCTAACCATAGGTGGCACAGGTCGACGTCCTACCACTATTTTTTAGATCGTCAGCGAGAGGATTTTTTTTTTCTGTCACCAGAATTTGAACACTCCCTCGACTACATGAGTGTTGGCAAATTTTAACAGAATTGGACTGTTTTCTTGATTTCATCGGATAGACGAAGTATCAATAATCCACCTAACGAGCACAAGTTTGATGAATGTCGATAAGGATGGCAAAAAGAAAAAAAAAGGTTGCCGGCACTTATACCTAAAATAAGCATGCAGATGAACAGGGGAAAGGGGACAAGCTCACAAGCAACGGTTGTGGCGAGTGGCGAGCGCCCTCTATCCGGTTCTCTTGTGGTTGAGTTGACCGACTTGCAGAAAGCTAGAGTGGGCCAAGAATTTTGAACCGAGCTGGAAGTTGTTGGCCCAACCGCTTTGGGCGACGGCGTGAGCCTATTATTATTGTGCGTGGGTTCCTTCTGGGGTCGCAAATTTGCAAATGTGTGAAACCTGGGCTGACGATGTTCCACTGCGTGGCCATAATAATGGGCCCGATCACGCGCTTGCAGGAACGACGACTACACGGCTGCTGCTCCGTCTGCCCCGCTCGCTGCCCACGTCTCGCGCGCCCACGTGGTGGGACCACTGCGCTTCCACTTCTTTTCCTCGCCGCGTGAACTTATCCACTCCTCCCTCCCGCACTGCAACGCGCCCCCTTCCCTTTCTCTCTCTTCCCCTCTCGCAACGCAACACCGGTGAGAGCTGCCGCCCCTCGGCCCCGTCTTGCGTGCTCGTCGACGTTGGGCTGCGCTGCTGCCTCGGCTGCACTTGGCCGGCTACCGAGCTGCGGTTCCCGTAAGCAAGGACGGCGGCGGGCTGCGGGCGCGGCGGCCCAATGAGCTCCGACGGCGACGGGAGCTACGACTCCAGCGAGCTCCGCACGGGCGTTCCGGCGCGGCGGCCGGCACCGGCGAGGCGTCACCAGGTAATTATTTTTTCTTTTTTTTCTAGACATATTTTGTTACAAAATATTTTTTCACAAACTTTTTTCTTGACAAATTTTATCTAAAAACTTTGCTCAAGATTTTTTGTTTTGCTTTAAAAAGTTTGCTCAAGATTTTTATTTTACTCTAAAAAGTTTGCTCAAGATTTTTTTCTTTTTATCTAAAAAGTTTGCTCAAGATTTTTTCTCCAAATATTTGTCGCAAAACTTTTTTTCTACAAATATTTGTTGCAAAACTTTTTTCTCCAAATTTTTGTCACAAAACTTTTTGTTAAAAAAAATTTGTCAACCCCCGTAGAGTGGCACGCAGAGGCGCTCGGGACGGTGGCGGAGAGCGCGTGCATGCGGAGGGTGGGGCCTGTCGGTTTTGTCAGGTAGCGTGGCCGCACGGTAGCCCCCGTGCGGGCGAGCGCAAATTAGACACACCCGCTGCATTGTTCGTTCGTGTGTGTATGTCGAGAACGAGAACTTCAGTATATATCTTCTGCCGATCTTACCCTGTCCGCATCTTTGCTGACATACCCACCAGGTTATCCTGGACAGTGGACGTGGAGGCGTACGTATGTGCGTGGCCATAATAATGGGCCCGATCACACGCTTGCAGGAACGACGACGTGTGTGTGTATTGGGCCACTGGCTGTGTCCCCATCTTTGCTGACATGGAGGCGTACGTATGTGCGTGTACATCCGGAACCGGTGGCCGGCGCGTCGTTCTGACCGCTGACGCCGACGCCGACGCCCCGCTTCCGCACGAGCGCATGTTTTTGTTTGGACCATGCCCTGACACGTCCGGAAAAGCGCAGGTACTCGCATCAGCAAGTAGGCCCGTGTTTAGTTCGCGAAAATATTTCGTGAAAAGATTTCGGGTTTTGATTTTATCAATTTAGAAGTAGTAAATGTAGACGAAAAAGGTGGAAAGTTATATGGATAGGTTGGAAATCTCGAGACGAATCTAACGATGGTAATTAGAGGGTAATTAATTCATAATTAGCAGATGATTACTGTAGCAATACTGTTGCAAATCATGGATTAAGTAGACTCATTAGATTCGTCTCGCGATTTACAGTCTATCCATATAACTTTTCACATTTTTCGTTTACATTTAATACTTCATGTATCAAAGATTCGCCTTTGATGCGATGGATGAAAAAATTTCGGGTGTAAACTAAACATGGCCTAGATCCTCGGCCGTGTGGGGCAAATGGCCCCAGTGTCAGCATCGAAAGCGTCACCGGAAGATGATAGCAGAGCAGAACCAGTCAGCAGGGGTCCAGCTACTGGCCTACTGCTACAGTGACACGATACACATTTTTGCGGTGGAATTCTCGAACAAAATCCTTCATTCCATGCTTCAAGCGGAGGGATCATGACTTCTCAGTGTACTCGGTTACAAGGATGTACCAGACAATAGGGCATGATAGCTTGAGAAAATGAGAACCCTCATATACTGCCAAGAGTAAATTCCATGGCCAGTCCCTAAACTATTGGGCGGTTCTCATCCAGGTCCACGTACTATGAAAATGCATTTTTAGGTCCTCAAACTATCTAATAGGGTCATCTAGGTCCAAAATAGCCATGTCACACCTCGGAAGTTGATGTGGCACGCTGACTGTGTAGTAAATGTGGAACCTGACATGTAGACCCAACACGTCAACCTCTCTCCCTCCCTTTCTCTCTCTCGGGGCGGTGGCCATGCCCCCATGTCGCAGTGGCGTGAGCCGAGGCGGAGCAGGAACAACGACATGCCGGGCGCGTGGGGTGGAGATCTCGCTGCGGCGTCTCCTCGGCGCGGGCGCCGCACGACAGTGGTAGCGGCATCAGGAGCCCAGACCGGCGCAACCCAGCCGAGACCGGGTCCTTTGCGACCGGCGTGCCTAGGCACCCAAGCCGATTGCCTCTCCTGCACCGCCGTCGTTCCCTGCGCCCGCTGGCCTCCCTCTCCGCCATGTGCCGACCGGCCTCCCTCTCCATCGTGGTGAGAGGACGGAGGGAGACAAACGGGGTCTACATATCGGGTTTCACGTTTACTACACAGTCAATGTGCCACGTCAGCTCTTAAGGTGTGACATGGCTATTTTGGACCTAGATGACCCAGTTAGATAGTTTGAGGACCTAAAAATGCATTTTCATAGTACGTGGACCTGAATGAGAACCACTCAATAGTTTAAGGACCGGCCATGGAATTTACTCTACTGCCAAACATCATACAGTACATTCCAAGCAAATGGCCACCGATGCATATAGTACAAACAGGGAATTTTATTGACCATCATGCGGGCAAAGGAGTACACTGAAGGTAAATACACAGGCAATTAACAAAATCGACACCAAAAATTGATGGGGTGCCGAATACTGAACAGAACAAAGACGTCTCTAACCCCCTCAAAAGGGATGGATAAATGGTAGTATGTTTGCTGCTATACTCTCTCTACTGTCCCAGCTCTCCAACAGTTTCATATGCAGTGATGGACTCACAGGCCCTCCTTGCCATCGGCGGCGCGGAGGGAGCCCAGCTGCACGGGCGCCTGGGTCGACACCACCTTGGAGGACCCGTAAGCCGCAATGTCGATGCCCTGGGTCTTCTCCTTTTCGATCTGCTCCTTGATCCAGAAGTAGGTGAACCTCAGCCCATCCTGCACACGATTCAATTTAAAAGTCAATCACAAGCCATTTCTTGCAATCTTTGCGAAGATATATACCCAGTAATATCTAGCAAGACGGTGACAATATACCTTGAGCTTCATTGTTGGGGCCCACCCAAGCTTCTCCTTGATAAGGGTGTTGTCGGAGTTGCGCCCACGGACCCCCTCTGGGCCAGGGATGTGGTGGATGGGCAGCTTCCTATCCTCAAAGCTCAGGACAATCTCAGCCATCTCGTTCATGCTCACCATCTCATCACTCCCGATGTTCACCGGCTCACGGAAGTCGGACTTGGTCAATCTGGACAGAGTTTGAAGGGTGTCAGCTTTCACTCCCCATCTCTATGCAGGAACAGCATTAGTATGTAATGGAAAGTATGGAAAGATGCTACATACCTCAGAACACCCTCGACACACTCGTCGATGAAAGTGAAGGATCGGGTCTGGAGACCATCGCCCCACATCTCAAACCTCTCTGTGGATGTCTGAGCCTTTCTGCAGAAGGCAGCCGGTGCCTTCTCACGACCACCTGTTACCAAGATGACATTACAAATTGAATTACTGCCTCAGAATTCGGGGCACCATGCTGTCAAATTGATTAACTGATAACTGGTAAATTTACCCTTCCATGTTCCGAAGGGACCATATATGTTGTGGAAACGGCCAACGCGGCACTCAATGCCAAAGTCCTTGGTGTAGTGCTTGCACAACTCCTCAGTTGCAAGCTTCTCCAAGCCATAGGCGTCTTGAGGCTGCAAGGTAATGGATAAAATAAATAAATAAATTTGTGAGCGTCAATGTGTCTGAAAAACAGAAATGCTTTTGTTATTCAAGGAACACACCTCAGCAGGCCAGGCATCAGATTCCTTCAAGCTAACATTAGTGTCAAGCTGCTTGAATTCAGGGTAAATGCATGCACTCGAGGCATAGAAGAACCTGCAAGACCCAAACGATACAAAATATTAGTCAATGACTTAAATACAGACATCGTAATTTAAAACAAGGCAGGTGGTTTCTAAACAGAAAACAGAAATAGTACTAATATCACCAAAGTGTCAAATCTTTTCCTTTTTTATGTCCAGTTCGGTAAATGTCAGTATCAACTAGATTAGATGTGCATTTGGAGGAGGCCACAGCATTCTGCAGTCACATAAGAAAGTGGAGTGCCATACCTCTTCACACCATTGATACGTGCAGCCTCAAGCATGTTGAAACTGATCATGGTGTTGTTGTACATGATCACAGAGTGGTTTGACTGAATGAAACCCATGCCGCCCATATCAGCAGCAAGATTGAATACATGGTCGACTCCTTGGGTAACCTTCAGACAGTTGTCCATGACCCTAAGATCAACAAGGTGGAACTCGTGGCAGAACATGTCCTCAGTCATGTGCTCATTCTTCTTCCAATCAGAGGCGATGATGTAATGCCCCTCGCTCTTCAGACGGCGAGCAATGTGGGATCCAATAAAACCACCAGCCCCGGTAATCGAAATCCTCAGCTTCTCACCCGGCCAGTAGGGCTCCCTCTCCAGCTCAGCATAGGTGTACTCGCCATAAGCGGTAACGGTGTTCTCGCTGCTCCCCATTCTGTCATTTTATAGCATTTTAAGAAACAATCAATAAATATAACAGTTAAATCAATACACAAGAATTAATAAATTTGTCTTTTATATTGGTGGTTAGAAACTTATAATTTAAAACCATGACAAAATTGCATGGATCTCATGACCAAAAGAAGTTTATAACTGAAGAGAATAGTTGGTAAAACCAGAAACAGTTGTTTAGTACAAATTAATTGCTAAAGTCCAGCTCACCTATAGACCGGTTAACGGTATATTTAATAAAAACAATATAAAACCAAATTATCAGCCAAACAGGGGTTGAGGGAATCTTTGCAGCAAGTCATGCATGCTAGTGGCATATAAACATTATCCTATATGGCATCACGGAATCTGGCGTCCGGTGTTTAAGCATCTTAACTCAAGTACCGGTTGACTTAAAGTTAAAGCATAAGCATGGCCAAATGAATGAAAGAGACCAAATCAACTGAGCACGAAGCTAATTAACAAATCCAGACATTATTAGGCTATGAAGCATGTGCAATACACATATTGAGGAACAAACTCTAAACCTTTTACTTTCACTCTTGCCAGTAGTAAGTGATTCCAACCATTTCACGAATAGAGTATAAAAAAAAAAACATTTCACGAATGGAAAAGAACAAGAAAACAGAGCAAAAGAGTTCATTAACATAACCAGATATTATAGCAGTATGAGAATGTGCACACTCAAAGGATGAAATTATAAGCTTTTCACCTATACCGCTCCCTATTGCAGAGTAGCACCTTTGGCAATTGAGTTATTGACAGATCAAATTGCGGAAATGGAGCTTTAAAAAAAACCAGGATTTCTAGTGGAAGCCGTTTATACTTTATATCTCTGCAGAGTGCAGATAAATGACCAACGTCCCAAAACTGCAAAGGACGAGAATTGGATCTCGGCAATCGTAGCAGCCAAAAAGTCAACCGTTATCCCCCAATCCAAGTAACGAGCCTGAACCTCGGATCCACACAGGAAAAAAAAAAACGGCAACCACCACACCATACTGGGATTCACGAAGCGAGGTGACGGAAATCAATCAACATAATAACATCGATCCTCAAAGTTTTTGCCACGGATTCCACTACGGCCTGCTCCGAAATGGAAGCTATGAAAAATCCTAAAGACCCAAAGCTTTTCCCGACACAACAGAGGGTAAACTTAAACCTGCAGGCATGGATTCACTAAGCCAAGAACTACATCCCAATCGTGCATGCAGGCGGCGCGGCGGCGCCATTGAGCGCTGCCCCGCCCGGAGGTCTTTGCGGCGCGCAGCCACGAACCAGAAGAAAATGGCCCCAAATCCATGGAAACGTTGCCCGGGACGAGCTAGCGCGATCGAACAAGGAAGAAGAACAGAGCAGGAGGAGATCTCGGCGGGTTTACCTCTGCTTTGTCGGCGAGGTGGGCAGGAGGAAGCGACGACGAACACGGGGGGCGAGGAGTAGAGGACTCTGGGGGAGGATTCTCCTGTGGTGCACGAAGCCTGCTAATTTATAGAGAGGACAGCGGGGGGCAGAGGCTTGGGGTTACTGTACTTTTTGGAGAGGAAAAGCGATGAGATCCCAAGATTGACAGGATTTTTTTTGTCTCTTTTGGAAAGACAGATACCCTTGGACCATGCCTGCCAAAGTTTTTTTTTTTCACTGCGTGTGATTTCACATCTCAGCAGCGGTTCTATTTCCTCTACTCCTCTCCTTTGTCCGCATTGTATTTGTATGTATATAGGAACAACGTACTCACTCGAAAAAAAAAAGGACAAAGTACTCCGGCGTTTCAAAGTGTGAGTTTTCTAGTTTTAAATTTGTCTAACTTTTATTAATTTATAGAAAAAAATTAATAATACTATAAAATAAATCAATTTATTTAAATCACTATGGAGTAGATCTTGTTAGCGTGTTTATATTTTCTATAAACTATTCTAAGTTAATGAAACTTAACTTATGAATAAAATAACTTACATTTTGGAAGTTAAGGAGTAGCATACCCATCTCTTGATGTAAGTTCTAGCATTTGATAGATTGTATAGAAGTCTCTCATGGATTGTTTCTTATTCTATATAGACATTTTTAAAAATTACTACAAATTTAGTAATTTACTGATTCGAATCATGCATCGCTTGAATTTTTGCAGGACTTCTGATTGATGTGCTCGTCAGTTGTCACCTTGCTTCCACAAGTCATGAATTCGTAGCGGTCGCAACTACGGTACTTGGATCTGTGAAACCCTTAAGACCGTCATCTAATATGCCTCTCTACTTGTACTATGTTTGGAAAAAAAAATAAAGTAAAACTGTGTGCGCCTCTGATCTGACATGCAGTTAACCCACGCGGAGGAAGAACATCACTTGCCCTTTTTTTTTGTTTGAAATAACAAATAACACGAGTCGCCTTCAAAAGTAAATAAAGCGGACACACGACTTCACGAGGACGAGGCAGAGGACAGAAGGCCGCGCGCGTCGGCGCGTGAGCCGCTAGTCGCACACAGCGAAGCGAGCGGTGAGGAGAAATGACACGCAGGGCTGCCATGGTGGGCCGCACGTCGGCTTAGATGGTCAGAGGGCAGGCCCACCTCGGCTAGGAAGCAGGGGAACGGTGGCTTCGTGGGAGGCGTTGGGTGGGTAGGTGAGCGAGTGAGTGGCGGCCAAGTGGGCCGCGCGCCGCCGAGTATTTTACTCCGACGAGCGGCGGCCACGGGACGCGGTCAAAGGTCTCGCCACGGCTGCTGGCTGCTGGCTGGCTGCCGAGCTATGCATAAAGATGGCAACGGGCACAAACCCGCTGGGTTTTGCCCGCCCAAACCCATGCCCGCGAAGTAAAATTCCGCCCGCTAAGAAACACACGACCCGTGACGGGTTCAAAATTTGTCCCAGACCCATGCCCGTCGGGTTAACGGGCAATAACGGGTCGCCCGTGCCCGTTAACAACATATGCCCAACACAGGTCGACGGGCACCATTTTCAAAAAATCACAAGCCACAGCCAGCCACATAAAACATAATAACTTATGCGTATGCATAAATGATAGATCACTGGCATAAATAATAGGTTCAACTAAAGCCACCACGTTCAAATGTTCAATCCACATTTCACAATGTCAATGATCAATGTCTAAATTAAACAAGTCTGACAACCATCCATCACCAATTCACCGTGCTGGCAGTTGTACAAGCTCATTACAAGTTCACAATTGACAAATTTAGTTGGGCTGATACATTGAGTATATGGGCTACTTTGTTTGGTGGACCGGGTTTAAAAAACCCATGGGTTTACGGGTTCGGGTTCTACATTACCAGACCCACGCCCGCTAACCCGATGGGTCTTACTTTTTACCCATTAAGAGACCCATGGGTTTATAAATTGACCCACGCCCGTGCCCTAATAGAGTAAAAACCCATCGGGTTTCGGGTTTCGGGTACCCATTGCCATCTTTAGCTATGCACCCATGAACATGGGCCCGGTCTGTAACAACTTTATACACCTGTCGCTTGTGATCCAAATCAGTGGTAAAAAAAAAGAGGTTGCTTGGTGTTGGTCCTCCCGAACATGTGTGTTTATTCGGAACGCGGAGATCTCACGTAAAGAGGTCATTGTTAGTGGCACAGATTAAGCTCCTACTGCTCCTTCCCAACGGAAATGATGGACAGATCGAAGCGTTGACATGCATGAGCAAGAGCAAAGCAAACAAAGCATTCGTCCTTCATCCATCGCTTGTTTAGAACACGCAAAGTTTCACATGAAGCCATTGCACGCCAGTGCACAAGCTTTGTAGTTACGACACGTTTTACTTGCACTTAGTCAACTAGTGGTAAATATCATCCGTTACGCTACGGGTTGACCGTAATTTTTTTTTGGGACACATCGATTTGGGGCTTGTTTAAATTCGACGAAAGAGTAAAAAGTGATGAAAACTTTTTACATTGGGTTGCATGCACAAAGAGAAGAAATAAACTGACACGGTTCTCTAGGTGAAAACTTTTTGCAAACTTAAATAGGCCCTTGAGTATGACAAGCTGGCGTATTGTAGACAGTTAAGGCCTGTTTGGGAGTGCTTCACCGGCGGCTCGGCTCCGGCTTCAAGTGAAGCCCTCCCAAACGGCTTCTTTTGGACCGGCTTCACCACCAAAGCCGGCCATGAAGCCCAAAGCAGCCTCCACTGTGATGCTCGAGCCACGTTTTGTGTTTCCGACCGGCTTCGTCTACCCCCAAACCGTACACTTCGCAAAATTTACGGAGTGACTGCTCTTCCCAATAGAGGTGGCTGGCGGCGGGAAAGCAGGCGGCGGCTGCGGGAAGCAGGAAGCAGGCGGCGGCCGCGGGGAGGAGGCGAAGGCTGCTTGGAGCAAGGAGCAGGCGGCGGGCGCGAGGAGCGGGAGAAGGCAGCGGTCGCGGGAGAGGGAGAAAGTGGCGAGCTCGGAGCAGGCCGGCGGCCGCAAGAGGAGGCGGCAGCGGGAGGAGGGAGGAGGAGGCGGCAGCCGCAAGGAGAAGAGAGGAGGTGGCGCTCGCGGGGAGAAGGAGGAGGCAGCGGTCGCAGAGAAATGGAGAAGGCGACGAGCTTAGAGCAGGGCGACGGCCGTGGGAGGAGACGACAACGGGAGCAGGGAGAATGAGGATGCGGTGACCGCAGGGAGAGGGAGGAGGTACCGAGCTCGGAGCAGGCCGCCAGCGCCGTGGGAGGAGGCGGCAGTGCCAATGAGGAGAAGGTGAGGAGGAAGCAGCACAGAGAAGTGAGAAGGCTGCAGGAGATAGGGATGACGACCAAATGGATAAGAAGAGGAAAGAAAAAAAGAAAATATAGAAAATGTATTATGAACATTTCACTTTTTTTTTATTCATATTCAACATCTAGGTGAAACCATTTTGCCAAACATTTTTCTAACTAGAGAAGCCGGATAAAAAAAAAGCCGCTTCATCGGCAAAGCCGTAACCACAACCATTTTCGGAGAAGCCGTAGCCCTTCCAAACAGACCCTTAGTAAGGAAGTGGCTAAGCTTGGTACAACCGGTCTGATTACGAATACATCACCTAATTTCTTATTTACCTTTCGAATGGTTTGTATGAGAATGTTGCGACAGTACTTTGAACGAGTGCATTCAAAAGATGTACACAGTCATAGAGAAATTAATCAGAAGTAGGAATATTATTTTAAAAAAAATAGAAGTAGTACTACATTATATACCAGAATAATAAATATAAAGAAAATAAAAGGCCGGACCTCTCTGCTGCGTGTGTGCACCGGGCGCCTGGGCCGCCAACCACCACTCCGCTAGCAGCTTATCTGTTGGGCTGGCGTAGGCTTGTTTTCTGGTGCGCAATGGGCTATCCGATGTCAGTGGACTAATAAATTCCCGTAAGGCCGCGCCACGAATTTTTTTATATTTTTTTATTTTCTGTTTTTTTTCAAAAATAAATGCTCGGAAAAAAAATCGCAGAATTGGTCTTATACCGTCGGATTTATGCCGTCGGATGAGGCGGCTATGCCATCTAGCGATATGTCACTGGACAACAGATGTGGGAGGTGTCAGGAACTTATCGCCGAATGAAACGGCTATAGCCGTTTGAAACGGCTGGTGGTAAATGAAGGTATAGCCGGTTGAACCGCTATAGCCAAGTGACATGAAGTGATTAACTATATTTTTTATTTTTTAACTGAAAAGGTTGAATAATATATTTAATTAATGATAGGTGTGTGAATTATTGGTTCATATAAAGATGATTATTTCCATCCAGGATATTGCAACGTAAGTATGAAAAATTTGTTGATGAAGGCGCAATAAACCATTAGAAAATAATTAAATTCCAACTTAGTGAAATTACAGGGGGTAAGAATGAAATGTGTGCATGAATTATTATGCATATACGCCTATGACACACTGTGCAGTGTCTCATAGGCGTAGATGCACAATAATTCGTGCATGCATTTCATTCTTACCCCCTGTAATTTCGCTAAGTTCGTGACCAGGAATTCAATTATTTTCTATTTGTTTATTGCGCCTTGATCAACAGTTTTTCATACTTAGATTGCAACATCCTGGATGGAAATAATCATCTTTACCTGGACCAACAATTCGCACACCTATCATTAATTAAATATATTATTAACCTTTTCAATTAAAAAATAAAAAATTATACTTAATCTCGCCATATCTCTTGGCTATAGCCAGTTCAGCCGGCTATATCTTCATTTCCCCGACGATGTGTGTGGACGATAGGGCACGTGGGCGATAGGTGGGGCAGCAGGCTTAACGCCGTTTCAAATGGCTATAGCCATTTGAGTTGGCTATAGCCGTTTCATCCGGCGATAAGTCCTTGGCGCCTCCTACGTCAATGACATATCGCTGGATGGCACGGCGATAGCCGCCTCATCTGGCAGCATAAGACCAATTATGCTATTTTTTGGCTGAGCATTTATTTTTGAAAAAAACAGAAAATAAAAAATAATATTTTTTTTGCTACGCCACCATATTACTTTAAAGGATTATTAAGTCCTTTTGACCCCTCTCATGTACAGTCTGGGTTCGGTTTCTCCCCTCTTGGTATAAAACCGGGCATCTGAGGCCCCCCATTTCCCGATCCGGTCGTTTTCCCTCCTTGGGTTGTTTTCGTGTCAACTGTAGCAACGGGCCTCAAATGTCAGTGGCGCCTCTATTATTCTTTCTCTCACATTCTCTTCCTCCTCCGCCTGGCGTCCAGACGGGCGGCGGCGCTCCGGTGGGCCCGCACTGAGGAGTGCATCGGTTGGGGACGGTGGGAGGCGGGGGACGAGGACAGCAGGAGGCGGGGGCCGGCGGTGAGCTCGGGCGCACCCAGGAAGGACGTAAACCGTCACGGATGGCGGATGACCGCATTAGCGGGCTCAACGACGTGCTGCTGCACGCCATCCTCGCCCGCCTCGGCTCCGCCTGCAGCACCGACGCTCGCGCCCGCCGCTGGAGCTCATCCTCGGATTCTGCCTCAACGCGCCCGCCGTCGCAACCGGCCTTGTTGTTCCTTGCCGCCCTTGTCCGAGCGTGCTCGCGGCCAAGGTGCGCCCGAGTAAGCCGTCGGAGCACCGCCTCCCGTCTGGACACCGACCGGAGGTGGAAGAGAATGGGAGATAGAAGAATAGGGGAGAATTGGGCGCCCACTAACGTGTGGGGCCTACTGCTACAGTAGAGACGAAAACCACCCAGGGAGAAAAAAAACGTCCGGATTCGGGAAAGGGGGGGGGGGGGGGGGGGGGCTAAATGCCCGGTTTTAGAGAGGGAAGGTGAAAACTGAACCCAAGCTATCCATGAGGGGGTCAAAAGGACTTAATCCTACTTTAAAAACCTCGCTGCAGCCGAAGAAAAACCTGGCTGCAACTTGCAAAACAAACCAAAGACGTGGATGATGTCTCCAAAAGAGCTGTTGTGTTTTACCTTTAATTGAAAAAAAATATATTTTACTTTTCTCATCTATTCACTTTATTTACTTCACCCTCTAAGAATAATTTAAGCTCAATATACTACTTTGAACTATTTTAGTTAGCCCAATCTACCCACTAATGTCTCTTTTCTTTTTAATTTCTCTATAGAGTAAAGTACACCCACCATGCATGAAGTTCCATCGTTGTTTCAATTTGGTCCAACAAGTTGCAAACATTGCACCCACCATACACTAAGTTGTTTGCGGTGTGCATATAAACATTTGTGCGTATTCCACAGACGTGACATGGTAATAGGGACTCAGAAGGGTCTAAACGTTTGATGAAAAAATGAGAGGGGTTAAAGCACAAAATTAGCATGTTTAGGCACATCCACGCTAAATTACAAAATTGGCATGTTTAGACACATCCACGCTAAATCTAAAAAAAAAACCTACAACATCGTGTGAATGGATGCTAAATACAGTTCCGTAGCATTTTGCAAGGATCCACACACATACACATCATACAAAGTGAAACATATTGATAACAAATAGGCAAAATATAGTGTGTCTTGCATTGTCGAAAGAAGTGTCATTCCCAATACCACACTTCTAAAAAAAAAGTTACACCATCCAAACTTTAACGAATTCAAAGGAAATAGGTAAATAATTTCGCATAATTCTATCTCTACCAAAATGACAACAAGTCTTAAAATTAAATTTAGCACATTTTAAAACAATGATTCTTTATTTTCTATTTAAAAAGAATTGCCAATTTTGTGTTTTAACCTCTCTCTTTCTTTCATCAAGCATTTAGACTCTCACATGTCCCTATTACCATACCACGTCCACGGAATACATACCAATGGTGTATACTAGACCGTATATGCATAATGCAAACAACTTAGTGTATGGTGGGTACAACATTTGCATCTTGTTGGACCATAATGAAACAACGGTACAACTTCATGTATGGTGAATGCACTTTACTCTTCTCTATATATGAGTTGCATTCCATGTTCAAATTTTGTTAGCAGATGAAGAACATGATGCCTCAAGTTAAAAGATTATACCAAGAATTTTTCATGGTTATTTTTCATAACGTTAGGAACATTTAATACGAAATTGTTGTTAGATATACAAAATTATAAAAAGTAATCACTAAAAGATTCCAATGTAGCGCAACTAACAAAAATAGAAACTAAAACTGAATTTGTATGCGAAAAGAAAAAAAAAATAGAAATCTAATTTGACAGTAGATTGAACTAATTAAAAGAGTTCATACAAGTAAGAAGTAAAGCCAATCCAAATTTTGTTTAGAGTTAAGAGGACAAATGAAAGTTGATTGGTGAGAGTTTACATTTCTAGTTTGGTATTACAATGAAGCTGCTGGTAGCTGTTCTGAAGTTACCCGGCCGTCAGATCGATGTCCATGCAATTCTCGTTGATTGTTGAATTACGGAAGGCCTCATTAGTGGCGGTAAAACCATGGCCCTGTTCAGATGTTTGTGAAATTTTTTTCGAGTATGTTCCCTCACATGCATGACATATTAAATATAGTCGAAAAATAACCTATTATATGGATGGAGTGTACTTCGCGAGACGAATCTAATGAGCCTAGTTAGGTCGTGATTAGACAATAAATTGCTACAGTAAACATGTGCTAATGACAGATTAATTAGACTCATTAGGTTCGTTTTGCGATTTACTGACAGAATCTGTAATTAGTTTTGTAATTAATCTATATTTAATACTTTAAATGTGTGCCCGACATACTCGAAAATTTTTTTACGTTTCATCTAAACAGGCCAGCCCTCCCACGCAGTTTCTTCGTCCTGCGCGGCTGTGCCCCAGGACCCTGTCTCAGGCTCCAGCACTGCGCCACTGACACTAGCCCAACCAATGCCACACACAAGCCTTGGCTGCCCTATCACGCTCGGGTCCACTATGGGCATACCTCGATGCTCACGTCAAGCTAAGAAACAGATCGAGCAAAGATAAAAGATGGATGTTAAGCGAATAAATCCCGAGATCCAACAAAAATAGAAAATTAAAGGACAAGCACAAGATGTACATTACTGTTTGCAAAGTGTATTTTGTTGGGCCAGGCCGTGCTGGCTCGCTCTAGCCGCTCTACGCTACCTTCTAGAAGCTTTGTCGAGAAAGTCTCCGCGCCCACCTGCGATTCTGGCAGCACGGCGTCAGCGGAGAATCCAGAGCACAGGTCGTCGGCCAGGCGTCAATGGCCGGCCGGACAGCAAATCGTGGCCGTTCAGTCTCTGCCGGCTGCCGCATTACTTGCAATGCCGGGCTAGCTACGCCAGCCCGGCCAGTGCGCCGGTAAGAGATGGCCGGCGGCCGGCCGGCCGGCTTGTCGAGCTCCACCGGTATCAGAACAGATCATGTAGAGGGAGATTGGGAAGACGTGCTAGTGTGGGCATGATGCATCGATCGATCCCCCAGCTACTTGTGGTGCTTGACAATGCATGGCCGTGTTTAGATTGGTTGTGAAAAATTTTTTAGGTAATAAATGCACCTTTGACCAATAATTAGAGGTATTAATTAAAGGCAGTTTACAAAACTATCTCCACAACCCTAGCTAAATTCTCGAGACGAATCAAATGAGGTCTTTGACCACACGATTAGAGGATGGTTATTGTAGAGTTACTGTACCAAATCATAGATTAATTATGCTCATTAGATTCGTCGCGCAAAGTTGCACGCATCTGTGAAAAGGTTTTACAAATAAAGTTCATTTAGTTCTTCATGCATACAAGATTCTTTACATTTAATGTCTCGAAATCTTTTTTGAGAGGACATCTAAACACGGCCCATATATGGATGTTTCAACTTTAAACAGAAAAAAGGTGTACTGTCACAGTGATTGTTATATTATTGAAGGGTATACTTCTCTGTTGGTCCATTTCTGTATGATCTGCTCTTGAATACCCAACAGTGGCCGCAAGTCCATCACGATATCCAAGTTGTTGCTGGTCTGCCACCATGAACCGTCTTCTACCAAACCATTATAAAAAAGAATTACACCATATTTAAGTTTTTTTTTGGCCAGATTACTCCCTATATTTGTAGGCATCTACGACGGCATAGGTCACCCATCACCCTTCTACTCCCTTCATCAGTCACAAATGGAGTGGTTAACATTTTGTACAATAACATGGTCCAAAATGTCAAGCTTCAACCACTATTTATGTTAGTTTGTAAAATCATATAATGGTCCATAATGTCAAGCTTCAACCACTATTTATGTTAGTTTGTAAAATCATATAATTAACATTAAAAACATTACACATGATTTGGTAGTCAAAATTTCCAGGCTAAGTATTATAAACTTAGTGGTAGTCAAATTTCCAAGAAAATCATTAAACCGTACATGGCATGGCTAATAAGCCAGTGGCCCATTTATATAGTTTAGAAAAGGAGTGGCCCATATATATTATCACTATCGTATAACAGGAACCTCAGTTATATGCGTAACAGTGACAGATCACATGCTATGATTGAGAAATTTAAATGCTAATCAAATGCATATTGCAGCTCCCTGCTTCAGTTTTCACTGTCGTGCTAGCTGGAGATTAGATGCCACAGCGCACCCGACAGATGGAATGATCGGGGGCAAACTGGAGTGGATAGGGAATGTTAGCATCAGACAGCAAGCAGCGTGTGTTGGCAAACAGTGTAGCTTCAAGATATTTGTATCCCGACAATCTGCATACCAAACACGTTGAGAGTGGTTTTGCGCATTACAATATGTGCATAAAAGGGGGCTAGTCCAACTAAAATAATATTGTAAGGCTATTTTAAATAACATTGTAGCCACTCACTGTATTTCGGATGTTCATGTTCTATTCAAACTACTGAGTCGAGAACGAGCGTGAGCTCGGTTGGCTAGCAGCTCAGGTGTGAGCGCTGCCCGCCCGGGTTCGATTCTCTCGAATCGCACCCGGGTGTCTCACCAGGTACCGAGGCGGGCGTGTGTGTGGTGTGAGTGTGTGCGTGTGGTGTGTGTGCCTCGGTATGGCGCGTTTCAAGACTAGGCAGCCTCGTCTGCGTTGAGTCCGGTCAGCGTGGGCGCCTAACTCCTTACATGACGGGCCAGTGCTCCTGGCAACTTTAAAAAAAAAAAAAACACTACTGAGTCGTGATATGGTAGATCCACTAGGACCTCTTGGCTTCAATACTAGGTTACATATAGGGTGACTATTATCACCAAAACCAAACTGATGATTATGTTGTCATGACGGGGAAAGGGAGACAACTCTTGATAGAGACTAAAGCACACAATTCATTTTACACCGCACAAACAAATCAAAAGCTAGAACAATGGATAAGAGAGGCACCTATCACCATCAGCATAATCTTACTATTTCTCATCTATGAAAACCTTAATATTTGATATACAACGGGCCAGTTACACATGGCAATGAAAGTTGCTGATATCAAATAGCAAGAACGCTATCCGCAAAAAAACAACAACAAAAATGCGTTAAAACTAGTTCAATCGCCTCATACAAGATTCAATCTAGATTATTCTAAAATTAAGTAGACATATAGCTAACAATAACAATATGGATTTTATATTATTAATTGACCATGACCACATATATTCTTAGTCTTGAGATCTTACAATTTGGATTCAATGCAAGAAGAAAATAAAACTATGAATGACTTTGAAGACTGTGTGTGATTCTGTGAGAAAGCTTATAATTGGAGGACTTATAAGTAAATTGGTACATCACCTATGACCACTTTTTTGCTTGTCTTTCTTATGCAGGCTCTTGCAATATTCTAAGTCTAGGCCCAAATAAATCTTGTACAAATACTGCCTATCATATCATATTCCTACAATTATGCAACATGGTTCAGAAATACAAGATATGCATGAAAATATGGTCATATTAGGCGCCAAGTGGCGTGTTAGTGTAAAAACTAGAGTAATAATGCCACTAAAATGGGTAGCAAATCTTGTCAATATCTAGTGCTAATGGCCCATTGTTGTGGACACATAACGGAAGGATGCACCAAGGGTGCCTTGTGACCAGGCTGAACATAAACTGATAATAATATTCTTACGATGACAATGAACATGCCCATGCTTATACAGATTTAGGCCTCCTAAGTGGGGAGTGTCGGATTTCTAGTCTAGCAGTCCACTCAGGACACCCAAATAGTATATTTGTAGGAAGAGGGTATCATAAAACTATGAACTTGATGGTAACACAAGACACAAGAGTTTATACAAGTTTGGGCCACCAGTGTAACGTAATACCCTATCTTCTATTTGAAAGATTATATTGTGCCTTGCGTTTGAGTGTTTCAGGGTTTGGTGAATCGTGGTGATGGATGAGATGAGATGTCCTCCTAGGGGTACCCCTACCCCTACGTATATACTCGTGGTGACCAGGGTGAAGAAACAAGTGGTCAATATCAAGCGCTATGACTATGATACCCCATTCTTATATTATGCGGGAAGTTTATTGTATTCCAAATCTTGTAGCTCTCTAGTTTCTCATATTTGAGGCAGATACAAATTATTCAACAGCACCAACTTGGCCTACTTACCCTAGCAAATTGCCATTTTTAGTCGGACACCTTGTTAATAGAGAAAATGATTATCGTTCTAGTCACAACCAACTATGATTCTAGGTGGCCACCGAATTACACTCCATCTATATGAATGAAATATACAGAAATGCTATTTGTAGCACTCATACTAGCGATATCATACTCGCATGCGATTCCCGACCACTCTACCTATGTTTCATTGGTCACAACATACAACATAGAGACAATGTTTTTACCTTACAACCCTTGTTGGCCAAAACTTTGGATATAAAATTTATCTCACACTCGCTTCAAATAAAAACTTATCAACTTGTAAATTGGATCTACAAATTTGGTTCTAATAATATTTTAGCAGTGATGGTTCTTAGGATAGAACCAATTATACAAATAAGCGACTATCACAGTGGCTTGGTGCCAAGAACTAAATACAATAATGCCATTTACACAAACGGTTCTTGTGTTGGATAGACAATAGTAATATCTCCATTTACACAAGCAATTTGCAACTACATCTAACTCCCTAGATGCGTTTCCATAGTCGGTTCAGGGAGCTATGCAAATAATCCCTCCATATTGAAATGGAAGTCGTTTTGGACAATGACACGATCTCCAAAATGTAACTTTGACTTCTTATTTTTCCAAAAATAGTTATTAGAAAATAATATATTTATACTTTTATAGAAATGCTTTTGAAAACAAATCTATTCATATGGTTTTCATATTTCCAAATTCAACGAACTAAAAGTTATTCGTGATTTATATTCCTAATGTTTTGACTACAATATTGTCCAAAATGACTTCTATTTCAATATGGAGGGAGTACATAGTGATGGTTCATAAACTGCAAATTATTGTATTTTAAATTTGATATGGTAAATAAGTAAAAACTATTTGTATGTGATGTTCTTATAGCATTGTCTGAATTGTAACAAAAGAATGATAACAATGTGGCACAATGTTTGGATGGCAGACATTAAGTTGGACTTCTACAAATCAAGAGATATGGTCTCTATGGATGAAACTTTAAAAAATACAAGCGGAGAAAATATGTGCTCATTTTCTATGGGGGCTCCATATGCCTTAGCACTTTTATCTAGACCATGTACTAAGAACCTACACATTATTTTTCTCCATAAGATATCTGATGAGGACATCACCGCACTAGATATACACGGGCCGACCTTTTCACTAAGTTACAAAGTCATCGCCAAATTGGACTTCGAGGCTAGTTCGGATTAAGCTAAATGCCATGCATTAAAATCGCGATATCTACTTCATATGACATCCAAATGAGGTGTTCTTTGATGCTTTGGAAACTTATGACGAAAGATGTCTTTTAGTTCTGGTCTAGATCTAGAAGCCTTGTGGACCATTCTGTATTATGGAAATAAGGTGTTACATCACCAGTCTTGGATCGTTTTGGGCCTTGTATCGTGTTGGGTCTTATGCCCAAGTTATGGATGCACCCCCTAGTCGCCCCAACCTTAGGATTGATATAAACTTAGTAGCCACCACTTGAGAGTCTTGGCTTTTATTTCAATCTAGTTTTCCATAGAGAAATAGACATCTTTCATTGTAACCGTGGTGATAATTCCTTTTACTATGACTTAGGGCCCCTATTCTTGTTCTTTAGTACTATGGCGATTAGTCCTTTTGTGCTAATAGCTTGAACCTTTTATTTTACTTCAATTTGATTGTAGGAAAAACCTTCTCAGGGAGGTTAATAATGTTGTGTATGGTCGATAACCCATGAAGATGTGGGCTAGCAGTGTTGCATGGATCATCTACATAAAGTTCTCCACCAATCAAATTTATCCTGTCTCTCAAAACATCAGGCCACACCCCCATCAAGTGGTATTAAGATTCCAGGTTTCGCTAAGGCATACTAGCCTCGTTTTCCCTTTAGATTCGTTATGTCTGATTTTGAGTCCAAACAAACCCTATCAAAAATTCTAATGTCCTATTGTGCTTTGCAGTTTCATTTTCAGGCTTGTTTTCTTGAGTTTGCGTTAGTGGTCGTGGCTTGTTGCTAGTTTTGTGTGTTCATCATTGTGGTTCAACTTCTCGTGCTATATTTATTTTCATCATTGTCTCAGTCCACCATTACTGAAGGAACTAAGCCTCTTGCATTTTGCTATAGTGAGTTTTGGTGATTAATTATAATTGGATGTGCGGGGGTAACTAATTCAATGAGATGGTGTGTTAGGTTGAGATTTGGTATCGAGAAAAGATTGATTGCTCAACAAGTTGAGATTGTGATGGATGTAAACAAGATATTCTGTGTCGATGTACACTTGTTGAGAACGTGTGAACAACTATGAACAATATGATTTTACGAATTGATGGAGATGAAAAATATGAGCATGATACATTGGTGGTCAATAACAAGATAGTGTGGAATGAAAAGTTCAAAATGGTGATCAAAATGAGAAAGTGGATACAATTAAGATGTGGGGTACAAAGTGGTTTTATATGGCAGTCGGCAAGGTTTTGAAGGAAAGCAAGGCTCGACTGTGATGGTCTATGCAAGGGCGAAGGGCAAGTAAATGCTTGGCACCAAAGGACCAAGGCAGTGGTGAAAGGGCGAGTAAAGGCTTAGCACCGAAGGACAATGAAAACCATATGAAGCTATGAGTGATCCACATCAATTATATGAAGATAACAATAATATATGGAGTAAAATCAAATTATATACTTCATGTGGTGAAGGATATCACATGGAAATGAAAATCAATTTCCATCATGTGTTGATGAGAGTAAAATAATGAAATTAAAATTTAGATGATGTAAATCAGGTGTTGATGATCGAGATCAAGTGTACTGACAAAATGCAAAGGGAATACTTTATATGTTGATGAACATCAAGGAAGACCCAAAATGGATTTATGCAAGACAAATGCATGAAATGTAGGGCATTGCATTTTGTGTTCTTTACGCTCTTGCTTGTTCTTGATTTGCTTGTAGCAAAATCCTTCTTGATGAGGTCAATCATGTTGTGCATGGTTGATAATCAGTGGTTCAGGGGTCGCAGGGTTCAAATCAGAATTCACCCCTAGGTAAGAGATGCGGAAAGTGAATTCCTCACGGCTCCTTTTACAGAAAAGGAGATTCGAGATGTGATCTTTGATATGGAACACCATAAAGCATTTGGTCCAGATGGTTTCCCAGCTGAGTTCTACCAAAAGTTTTGGGAAACCATCAAAGGAGATTTGATGCAGATGTTCTAAGATTTACATGTTGGTACCCTCCCACTCTTTAGGGTAATAACTCTAATCCCAAAAGTACAGGAAGCAAATAGAATTCGACGATACATACCAATTTGTTTGCTGAATGTGAGCTTCAAAGTCTTCACTAAAGAGGATACTATTAAAATCAATACCAATACAGACACAATTATTAGTCATGAGTGAAATATCCTGGAAGGGGTCGTTATCTTGCATGACATTGTCCACGAGCTGCACAGCAAGAAGCAAAGTACGATGGCCGTTCTTATTGCAAACACTCCACGAGCTGCACATGAGGGGTTTTTCTAGCAATGCGATGAACATAAGCACAAATACAGACTTACCAAACGGGATATTCTGTGCCTACCTAAAAATCAAGGGGTGGGGGGGGGGGGTGGTTGGGAATCCATAATCTTGACATTACAATAACAATACTCTTTAGCAAGTGGTTGTGTAAACTTCTCACAACCGATGGGACTTGGCAACATATTGTTCACAACAAATATTTAGGCAGTAAACGTCTCTCACAGGTCCAATGGAAAAATGAGGATTCTCATTTCTGGTCTAGTCTTATGAAAGCTAAGCAAGATTTTCTTCGCTTTGGAACTTCCATAATTAAAGATGGATTTCAAGTTAAGTTTTGGGAGGACAAGTGATTGGGAATAGAACATTAAGGAATAATACCCTTGTCTTTATAACATAGCTCGTTATAAGCAACGTACTGTAGTATATTTCCTCACCACCTCACCACCTAACCTATCCTGGTGAAGAGACCTGATTGAACAAAACTTAGTGGCATGGAACAACTTGCTTCCACGCATCAATAACATCATGTTAAGTTAGGAAGAAGATGAATTTCACTGGAATTTGCATCCAAATGGGCAGCTCTTAGTCAAATCTCACTATTTAGCTATGATCCATATTTTTTATGAAAAGCTATGATCCATATTGACATCCCCAATATTAACAAACAACTGTGGAAGATTAAAACACCACTAAATATCAAAAATTTCCTTTGGTATCTTTGTAGGGCGTGATTTTAGCAAAAGATAATCTGGCCAAATGTAATTGGCAAGATAGCAAACAGTGTTGTTTTTGCCATAAAGAGGACATAACTAAACACCCTGTTCTTTGACAGTCATTTTGCGCGTGTTGTTTGGTCTATCATACAAGCAACATCAGGTCTTTAACAACCTTGTAGTATGTAAAATATGTTTGGAACCTGGCTACAAGTCTTAGTAAAGAACTGCAACATTTAGCTTTGCTAGGAGAGGCAGCCACATCTTGGTCCTTGTGGTTATGCAAAAATGATAAAGTGTTTGAAAAGAAAACCACATCTTCTCTCTTGCAGGTTATTTACTGAATTATACACTGGCTCCAAACATGTTCTATCCTACAAAAACAAGCTTCGCAGGTTTGGGTTGCAGCGGCTACTCAACAATTGAAGCAAGTGGCCAAGGAGTTTTTACCTGGACATATGGGTGGCACTCTAGTCTACGGATTGAGTGTCACTAGAGTGTCTGGCTCTTCGCATCCTCTTTATAAGGTTGTGTGTACCCTAGTTATGTAGAGGCCGGGAGTGTTTCAAGATCCTTGTATCATCTCGATGTAATGAACTTGAATTGAATAAAACCTCCTTTTATCTCAAAAACTTATTGTGGGACAAAGGGAGTATGTAATTACTATTCATTCGAGATAATGCAGAGAATCAGCCCATAAATTTACATTTTGGTTCTCTAATTCTAAAACCAATGTACATATGTTACTATGGAAAGAGCCTAACCATAAGAAACTAGTTCCAGGCTGTGTTTTAATCCCTCAAATTAGTAGCAACAGTGCTAAAGTTCCAAACTAAAGTGCTAAAAGGTGGAAAAATGGGGCCAAACTACTAGCACCAAAAGAGCTGCTATTTTGGTGCTAATCCACAATTTTCCACCCCCTGCCCCTCATTAATGGCGTTGTCCCCTACTACCCCGTCTCTCTCCCCATGTGTGGCTTCTCCTCCACTCCGTCGCACTCACTCTGCTCCTTCCTCACTCGCTCTGCCTCGCTCGCTCTCCGCTGCCGTAGACCCAGATCTTCTCCCCGCGCGCGCCTCCCAGTTCATCGCTGTTGGCGCTGTTAAATGGCATGCTTTTGGTGTTGTTTACATAATGATTTCATGCTTATTCTTATGCTAACCCCGCCACTTGGCACTGAAATAACCCCGTTTCCACATGTGTCTTGTATTTTGGAGCATATTGTGATTTTGTAGGAAACTCGACACATTTGGGCTAGTTCTGGTGATTTGTCGATGGGCTTAAAGCATACATGGGCTAATGAAGTGGAGAAGGATTAACACACAAAAGATGAGGCTGATCAAGGCCAAAAAGGACCCTGGCCGCGCGGCCAGGAGGGTCCTGGGCCGCGCGGCCTGGCCTGTTCCTTGGCCCAATCGTGCTCCCACTTTTTCGAGGCGAAGCATTCGTCAACCCTAGCCTATATATGAGTCGCCGTTCGCCAGAGACATAGAGAGCCACACCAGAGAAGACGAAGACATCAAGCAACCATCAGGGATTGATCAAGATCCAATCTAGAAGCCATCCAAGTGGAGGAAGTGGAGCCGGCAACCCTAGCGGAGGCACCGGCAGCGCTGAACCCTAGAGGACAGCGAGGATATCGTCTTCACAAAGAGTTTACCACCATGATTAGCGCTTCAACATCAGTGTACATGGGGTAAATCCTTCGTATGTTCATGGGGTTGTAAGGTGATCTTGAGATGTATTTGTTGAATCCTTGTTTCGATCTTTGATCTATCACATTCTTATGGCTATGTCCTTCATCTATCTCATGCCCTAGCTAGGCCTTGATTTGGTTTGTACGTCGCTCTGCTCACCATAGATTGTTTAGCCATGAGTTTGATCCTCATAGCCCAGTAGCAGATTACCCCTGTTTGGTGACAGCTTGCGGGAGGGAAAACTGCTGAGCTTGATTCATGTTCATCTTTGTGATAGATTAGATCGGTTTCTTCATGTTATGCGATGCATCTGCAAGTGATCCTAGACCCTATGAGCATCCGTTCCTCATACCTTGTGCTCATCATCAACTGTTCTTGCTAATCTAGATTAGATTGATTCACTAACTGTATTAGATTAGATCCAATTCATGCTTAAGTATTTACCAACTCGATTAGTGCTTAGTTAAGCGTAATAACCCACTTGTTCCATGGATTGATAACCTTGGGGGGGGGGGGGTACTCTCTTGAGGGAAGAGCTACAACTGATCCGTGCGCTTGCGGTGGATCTTGGTGCGCGTTAGCACCGCCAACAAGCTTTTCTGACGCCGTTGCCAGGGAACATGCTAGTTATTTACGTTTAACTTTGTATTAATTTTGTTGGCTACTAATACCTAACTTTTTCTGTAGAAATCTTTTTGTTTTTGTTTTGTTTTTCATTGTCTAGATGGGATCTATCATTGAACCCATTGGAGAACTAGAGAAATCATTGAGAGATTATGCAAGCCCGCGAATGGAGGACTTGGACATACAAAAAATCAGATTTAACGCTTGAAGCAACCAAGTACGAGATCAGCACGGAAATCATCAGGATGGCGGCTACAAATCCATTCAGAGGGGTGCAGACTGATGACCCATATGGAAACGTTGCGCGTTTCACGATGCTATGCAATACGATACAACAAGAAGGTGTTCCACTAGCTTGGTTCAGGTGGAATCTTTTCCCTTACTCACTTGCAGATGAAGCAAAGAGATGGTATGTGCTTGCATCCATCGATGCAAGAGGAAATTTTGATTTGTTGATGCAAAAATTTTGCGGGAAGTTCTTTCCCGTAAGCAAGGTGCAAGATGTGAGAAAGCAAGTGATTAATTTCAAGCAAGGAGTAGACGAGGGAATTGATCAAGCCTGGGATCGTTTCGACGAATTAATTGAGCAAGGACCGAAGCTTGGATTCACCGGTGACATATTATTGCATACCTTCTATATTTCCCTAACCCCCGAGTGCATGCAATTTGTTCGTATGTGTTCAGGTGGAGATCTCATGGACAAAACACTCACAGAAGCTGCTCAAATCCTTCAGAGAATTAGTAAAGGAGCAGCAACGATAAGAGACGGGGAATCAAGACTTTCGGGCAACGTAGAACAAGAAACTCGAGGAGGAGTGCTTGCTAGAAATTTCAGAAAAAGAGCCCCGGAAGCAAAGAAAGAGGAACCAATCAAGGAATCAACAATGAAAAAGATGAAAGAACCTTTATGCGATGAAGAAGGGTCATTCCGAATAAAAGTGATAAACCGGAAACATCGGAAGCCAGAAGCTTAGCAAATGCAAAGTCATTGCGAGAGTTTGAGCAGATGGATTGGATTCTTATAGACTTTGGAGAAATATTCAACAAAAGAAGACTGTTTCCAAACCAAAAAGGTTCAGTGCGAGTTGTAGAAGTGGATTTTCCGCCAGACAAACACACGGATATGTCTTGGACAAGGAATCAACAGGAGAAATCATTCAGAAGCTATTCAAAGAAGAAGAAGAAGAGGTGGATCCTGATTATGTTGCAGAAGTGAAGAGGATAATGGGAGCGAAACCGGAGTCTTCTCCCTTTGCACACTTGGCCAAGATTTATGCTATAAAAGAAGAACACACAGAGGGAAGACCACAATCTACGCCGCACATCAGCTGTATGATCAATGGAGAATTTTTCTGCAATGCTTTATGCGACATCGGAGCACATATAAGTGTTATATCTTCTAAAATTTACGATGAGCTTTACAACCATACCTTAGACTTAGCTTCAACTTCTACAAGATTGATTATGGGGTATGGTAGAGCAATAAAACCTCTAGGTATGCTTAGAGATTTAGATGTTGCTATCTCTGGTAAATCAATTCCAACCGACTTTTTCGTAATCGATGCTTACAATGAAGAACATGATGATATAATTCTTGGTAGACCTTTTCTAAAGTTGGTTGATGCTGTTCTTGATGCTAGGAAGGGTAAAGTAACCATTAATCTTGATGGAACTAGATATACATACAACTTTCTACCCGCTTCCCGTATTCCTTCGCCTCTCCCTCTTGACAACGAAGAGGTAAAGAGTATTGCTTTGCAGAAAACTTTAGAGACCAACTTCAACGAGCAATCTAGAGAGTGTCACTCGATGATGATCAAGATGAAGAACTAGAAGAGGCAAAGGAAGAATTAGAACCACAAGAAGGAAGCTATGAAGACAAGTTTGAGGAGATCGGGAATTTATTTCGAGAAGAAGAGGAGGCGCCTGATGTTGAGCTAAAGCCACTTCCTAAGGGATTGAAATATGCATTTTTGGGGAATGAGAAGACATATCCAGTGATCGTGAGCGAGGAATTGAGCTCATAAGAAACGGAGAAGTTGCTGAATTTATCAAGAAAACATAAGAAAGTGATCGGTTACACAATCAAGGACTTGAAATGCATTAGTTCAGCATTTTGCACACACCATATACAATTAGAGGATGATTATATGCCAATTGTTGAGCATTTGTCACACCCGGTTCTGAAAAACAAAACCGAGTGCACACCGTATGTGTGCCAGGATCAAGTTTCACACATACGGCGAACAAAAAGTGAATAATAGAGACAGTGTCACGTAAAACAAAATAAACAAAGAGACTATCAGAGTATTATATAGCTCAATCCGGGAAACGGAGGCACCAACTCCACAAGCAGACGATCGGGGGTTGCATACGCCTAGAACTCAGCAACATCTTCAAAGAACTCCACCGTAGCTTCCTTCTTCTGAGCAACATTGTTTATAGCAAGGGTGAGCACATGTCGTACTCAGTAAGTGTGGGAAAATTATGAATGCAAGGCTGAGTCAAGGAAAGGCTGAGGGTTTAAAGCGGTAAGCAATTTTAGTTGGTCAAACTTTTATTAGCATATATTTACTAATATATAAGTATATACCAAACCCACATTAAAAACATAGCGCCACAAACATATGGCACAACCATAACCACGACTTAAGTCCATCTTCAAGTTCAATTATCATGTGAGGGTCCAGGCTACTCTTGACCGTGAGCACGACTGTTATAACAGTTTTACACTCTGCAGAGGTTGTACACTTTCACCATAAGTCGCGTAAAAGTTCAATAGAACTTTAAACCCAACCATGCAGCACCACACAGGCGCATATCACACTACCGAGGTGTGACTGCATAGGGACGCTACGAGGCCTTTACAAAGATTCCCTAACAAGTGATAGTCCGCTAAGGTTTCAAGACGAAGCAGGCATAACCCTCTCTAATGGGCACACCTTAGCAAAGGCGACTTCCCAAGAGGGCCGGGCTATACACCGTCAACGCTTCCCCTCTTGCCCAGTCCAGGTAAGACTATCCCAAGCTAGAGTTTCTAATTAATTAGCCAAGACCAGAGCCCATTAGTCTTATGGTTGCACTGTTTTCCCGGGTGGTTCTCCATGTTCCGATTGAATCGTATGATCTTGTTTAACCAGAGGTACAACATAAATTAAAGCATGTTCATCATTAATGTTCATTAGAACCACCATAACCCAAGTATAGCAACTAGCAATGCTACCCAACATAAAGATAAACCCAGGTAGACAAGGAATAAGCACAAAAGACTAGGCACTTCTTAATAGGACCCATCAAATTAAATGCAAGCATATGCAAAGGTGATTAAGTAAAGTTATTGGGACAAAAGTACAAGGACACACTTGTCTTAATTCCAGAGAATAGCTGCTCAGAATATTCTTCAACTCTTCAAGCTCTCGAACTGCGTTCCTTCTACTCGCAGCAATCATCCAAGCAATGCAAACATTCTATAACAAGCAAACAAACACAACTAAGAACAATACACCAATCAAAATAAAAGCTTTTAAAGAGCGTACTAAACGAAGGAGCTTGTTGCTACACACGTGAAACGCAAGAAAACTGGAGACGAAACTACTATCGAGGGATTTTAATTCTAAAGTAAAACAAGACTAAGTGCTTCATTTATTTTAATTATAAAAACATATTTATATTAGAATTAACTCCAATTACATTTGTAATTGAAAAGCCGTAGTAACTTAGCCATATTTCATTTGCAATTGTTTAGGTACAGATTATACCAATTAACAGTTAACTTTAGAAAAGAAAGGTATATGAAACATCTAATCGAATAATTTTAGCAAACGTGTTCCACTAATCATGTTATTATCATAAATAAATTGTAATAGCATTAATCATATTAAAATTTTCTTATAAAAGCCGTTGTATGCCTAATTTGATTTTAAATAGAAAAGCTAGTTGTAAGTGAGCATTAATCAAGTTAATATTATTTAATAAAGCTAGTTGTAACTTGAACGCGATTAACCGTAGCCATCAGGGACTAGCTGAAAAGATGCCATAGACTCAGTGAATAGTGCCCGCAAATAGATCAAAGATCGAGGTTAGATCTGCAAAAGGATCAGGGCCGGGATAGATTGAAAGGATTGAATAGATTTAGGGGGTTTTCTAGAAACATTACAAGACACAAAAGAATCCAAGAAAATTATAGATTACTCCAGGGGCTAGATCGCAAAAAGGGCGGGCTTCTTCTTCCTCTCGCCGTTCCATGGCCGACGACACTGAGCTCCAAATCGCCGGCGCTACGGCGACGGGGCGAGGTCGGAGATCGTCGGCGGGTGTGCGGCGCGTCCTTGCAGAGCTCGAGGTGGTGCCGACTTGACTCGATGGGTGATGGACACGGCGGATCAAGGCGGCAAAGACCGGCGGCGCTCGGCTCGGGTTCGTCGAGACGGCGGCTCTCCAGTGGTGATTCGTCGACGGCGTCGGGTGGAATCGATGCAGCTCGGCATGGCGAAGTTCCTCGTGGTGTCGTCTTGCTCCCTGGGACGCCGGTCGCGGCGGACCAGGCGGCAACGCCCGACGGCGGCGCTCGGCTGGCGGCAGCGCAGCGCAGCGGAGGAAGAGCGGAGCGGCGGCGGCAGCAGGGAGCGTGCGAGGCGAAGGACGGCGGCCTTAAATAGGCGTGGAGGCGGCCGTGGCGCGCACGCCAAGATGGCGGCGGCGTCAGCGGCCTGCCGAGCTCGACGGCCAGGCCCAAATGGGCCTTGGCGGGTCGGGTCGGGACGGCTCTGCCCGTTAGGTTTTTTTTAACAATTACCGAATAAAGAAAAATCCAGATAAGTCCAGATAATTCATTTAAACCACGAAAAATGCTCAGAAATTCCCAAAAATCCAAGGAAAAATCCCAGGGTTAGTTTGGGATACGAGGAGTCTAAATAAAATATCTAGAGCTCGTGAAAAAGATTTTAGAGCCTTCTAATAAATAGAATTTGCTCTAAGAAAAATGAGAATAAATTCTAGAAAAGTCTAGAAAATTCTCGGAGGAACATAAACGTTTAAGGAACGCATTTTTGAAAACTTAGCACTCATGAAACACTGAGATGCGACTCGGCATGAATGCAACACTCAAAGAACAATTAATTTAAATTAAGAAAACAACAACTTGTTTTTCATTTCTACGCTAAATTCTCTATAAAATAAATAAATGTTAGGAAAAATGTTAAAATTGAGAGAAAATCATTGTTTATTTGTTCTCTAAATTCACATACTGAAATTGGAGAATTTCAGGGTGTGACAGCATCAGAGAAGATTAAGCCACGATATGCGTGAGGTGGTAAAAAGGAGGTAATCAAGTTGTTGAATGCTGGAATTATCTACCCAGTAACTAATAGCGAATGTGTGAGCCCTGTACATTGTGTACCAAAGAAAGGAGGATTGACAGTGGTGAAGAATGAGAAGAATGAATTAATTCCGCAGCGAACTGTCACGGGATGGCGTATGTGTGTCGACTACAGGAAATTGAACAAAGCAACGAAGAAGGATCACTTCCCGTTGCCGTTCATCGATGAGATGCTATAAAGATTAGCTAAACATTTACATTTTTGCTATCTTGATGGGTTCTCTGGGTTCTTTCAAATCCCCATACTCCCAGATGACCAGCATAAGACCACATTGTTGGCTATGGAACCTCAGTACCTGTCGAGAAACTACTCGAAGGAAGCAAATAGGAAGTCGGACTCCTACTAGGACTCTGCTCTGTAATCCTACTAGGACTCCAATATTGTAACCGACTAGTACTCCCGCCCCTTGGGATATATAAAGGAGGGCAGGGGTGCCTGGATCGGTAGGACATAAACTCAGGGAGAACCAATTCTCAACAGAGAGACACACAATTATGACATTACGCAATACATACCACCAAACTGGACGTAGGGTATTACTCTATCTCGGCGGCCCGAACCCGTCTAAAACCCTGTGTCTTGTAGCCATTGCGTTCCTGATCTTGGCGAACCCCACCTGAACTCTACTACCTTGAGGTATCCCTCGGTAGGATCGACGGTAGAACTCCGACATCTGGCGCGCCAGGTAGAGGTGTTCATCGAAGATCCCGTGGTGAACCCAATGGCGTCCATGAAGCTTGGATTGGACTGCTCGAGACGGATTCAAATCTATCGAGTTGTTCGGTTCGAGCATCCACCCACCCTTATTCCTAAAGATCAATCTGCTCGGCATGATTGTAGCTGTTGTTCTGAAGCTCGTGTGCATGTCGTCGAGTTAGAATCCGAAGTGGAGAAAAATAAATCCACCTGCGGCTGGCCAAGTATCAAGTGCAAGGCGAATCCAACTCCGGAACGAATACTACTCGGCGACATTGCAATCTCCTACGCTACGACGTCAAGTTCCAAGCCAAGAGGAACTCGAATTCTGAGTCAAGTGCGAAACCGAGCAAGAGCAGTGCTCGGTCTCACGGAGTACCCATCTAAAGCTGCGCACGTGAAGGAAAAAGAGCAGAGCATAGTCCTGGCGCATACTTCCTACAATCCGCAACGATTACTACTCAGCGATATGCATCTCCTGTGGCGCCGACGAGTCCGAAACAGAGTAGGCAGTCGGTCATTGCCGAGTTCCAATCTCAAAGGGTTGACACGCTGACCTGCTGCACTGCTGAAGATCATATTTAAAACGGAGGTGCTAGGGCCCGGACGTCCGATCGTTTTTTTTCATCGACGGTCGTTGCAACATCGAAAATACATATTTGCAACATTAGGAATACATGTTTGTAACATCAAAAATTACGTATTGAAACACAGTGAAACATCTGGGTGCGGGGAGTAAAATTCTCGCCGCAACATCGGAGCTCTGTTGCATGTAACATCGTTAATTCATCGTTCAATTTTTGCAACATTGAAACAAAGATATTGCAACATCACTATCATGCAACTGCAACATTGAAAAAATTCTACTGAAACATAGTGAAACATATGGATGCGGGGGAGAAAAAATTCCCGTCACAACATCGGAGTTATGTTTTATGCAACATCGGAACAAACCTGTTGCAACATCAATATCATATAACTGCAACATTGAAAAAGTTCTATTGCAACACCATGGGTCTCGCCGCGCCAACTACCTGCACGTCGTGACATGCAAGCCTACGTGAAGTACCTGTACGCCTTGCACCAAATCACTAGCCGGGAAGACTTCACGGCTCGTATGGCCAAGCGGACGCGACGTCGACGACCTCGAGTACTCAACTCATGCCGTGGACGCACCGACGACAACCTCGACTGAGCTTCAGCTCGCGTTGCTGCAACGACCTCGACTTGTGCAGCAGCGTCGACGCGTTACCTCGTCGCCTGGTGACCTCGACAACTCAATGTGGCTTCAGCTCACGCCGCCGACGCACCGACGATGACTTTGACTACTTTAAGCTTGCGCCGCCACTGACATCAACTACTCGGTTCAACCTGAAACTACTCGGCGACGGCTCTCGCGCAATCAAACTAGTCAGAATCAACTCCGACTAGTCTACTTCATCGACAAACGACGACGAATCAAGCTAAGTTACTTGTTTCAATTATTTTTATTAAATTATTGTTGAAGTTTCATTGCTTAAAAGACTAAATAAAAGTAAATCACCTCTTTAAGCCAATTTAAATAAATTAAATATTTCACTCCTCACACACACCCTTGTTGTTTTGTGAGTAATTCAAATCCAATAATTTTATATGTGTACACAATCACCATCAACCAACCCCAAGTACTTTTGTGAGTAACTACAAACTAAATTAAAGAAAGGGAAGGTCAGACCAAAATTGTCCAGGTGAATGTGTCACTAATTACACCCCGGGTTTATCATTATGCAATTATGATGACTCGATATAAGATCACCTCTTATGCATGTGCAACTCGTGTAGAACAAGCACTCGACGACGGTGACTACGAGTTGGTGCCGACCGGAGAAGAAGGACAGGCCTCGGGAGACGTGAACGTGATCCAGGTGGAGGACGAACTGAACCCCGCCGCCGAGAACCCCCAAGCTAACCACGTGCCCGAAGGCAAGCCCCGGAGCATGTCCCATGTTTCGAATACATGCAACTATGTTTGTTAAGATTTACTTGTGCATTTACGTTCAGGAGTTGAATTGAAACCTTAGTTGCATGATCCTAGGTACCTATGCTATGCAATACTAGTATGATAGATCGATAGTGGCTATGCTATAAGGACCCGGTAAAAGTCGAGTGATTTCCTGTCACTCGCGAGATATAGGAATCAACTGCTTTACTTATGTTGGAATCATAAGGATGACGGGCGGGGATTTTTGTCATGTAGATGCCCCGTCCGTGTAAGCAAAAGTTGGTTAAGGCCGAATGGTGTGGTACCGACGGTTAAGTGTTTGAAAGCACTAAGCACTTGTTTGGGCATGGGACCGGTAAGTTTAGTACCTGTTCGGAACGGGGAGTGGCCTCGCCCTGCTTTCCCTGGGATTCACCTCCCCATGCGGTACACATGTGGCTCAAGACCGAATCCGGCCGGCGTGGCCGCGAAGTATCAACCGGATAGGCTTGTGTCCAAGGGAAGTAGGCTCGGATTAACGAACCGGGAAGACATGGGAACGGCCTGGTTAGCGTCGACCATGGTGGTTGGTGCTTTTTCGTGTGTTTAGTTTCCACCTTGCAAGGTTAAAATCGGTTCGAACTGTCTGTTTCTCGCAGCTAATGAGACTACTTAACCCCGCTACCGCATTGAGTAAGAAAGTGGAACATGACGTTGATGATAAACTGGATGCTTTCTTAATTTCTCGCTCAACATGCTTGATTAGAATAAGGTGCTTACCTAGAATGGTTAACTCGAACTAGAACTTGATGCTAAAAGATTGAAAGCAAGGACCCACTGTTAGCCGCTCTTTGGCAAAACAAACCCACCTGCCAAAAGCCTTGCATGTCCAGGAGTCGGTGACGTAGTTCTCACCCGACGGGTAAGTCTTGCTGAGTATTAGTATACTCAGCCTTGCTTTGTTGACTGTTTTCAGGTAGTACTCTTGAGGAGATGGTAGCCGGTCTTACCTGGCCGACCACCCTTCCTCCGGGTTGGACCATTGTCTGGGACGAGGATGCTTCTGAGTGATGTCACGACGGCTTCACGTGATGTCACTACCTTTCCGAATAATAGTTCTTTCCACTGCTTTTAAAAACTCTGAATTATCCTTACTCTATGCATGAACTGAATTTGTAATAAAGTACCAAAGTGGGACCTGCTTAAATTATCTGTGGATTGTTGTAATCTCTGGTACTCTCCTTCGAGGGAGTAAATGCACGACTCGTTTCGATCTCGGTAACTGTGCGTGGTTGCATCGGGCGTGACCCGACAGACTGTCACTTTAGTTCGGCTAAGTGTCTAATCGCGTCTAATGCGATGTTTAGCACGCTAAGCCGGATTAATCTGAGCGGTTCTGCCACAGAAGCCTCATATGAACAACATGAGAGATATCTAAGAGCAATATAGATTATCCAGGAGCATTTAAACTCCATGTATTTTTTATATTTTTTGCTCTAAGGGTGATGTATGTCACATCGGCCATGTATCTTCCGATTTAGACCAACATCGGACTAGGAGTATTCGAAACGGCTATATTTTGGATTCGCTCATCCTTGTATGTTTGCTTTGAAGAATCTCCGACCTGTAATCGGTCTATGAATCTAACCAAATACTGGGATAATATTTCTTCAAATATTTTCCATTTAAAGCTCTTGTAAATACTTCTCCTTCAAGTGTTTCCAATATATAAGCATTGCCTGATGCACAACGATGAATCCGACATGGTCCTTTCCACGTTGGCGACCACTTTCCGAATTTAGATTCTTTCGACCCGATTGGTAAAATTAATTTCCAAACAAGATCTCCTGCAATAAAATTCTAACTTTAACCTTTTTTGTCATACCACCGAGCCACACGAGCTTTATCCTTCTCAATATTGCTTAAGGCTCTCAACCGATGGCTTGCCACATCTTCTAACTCTTCTTTCATCAAAATGGCATAATTATCGGCTGTCAAATCATCTTGCAAATCAATATGCCTAGATCCAATCTTAATTTCCCAAGGCAAAACAGCATCATGGCCATACACCAACTAATAAGGAGATAACTTTGTAGCACCATGACAAGCCATCCGATATGCCCATAATGATTCGCTCAAAGTAGTATGCCACTTTCTAGGACTTTCTTCGATTTTTCTTTTAATCAATTTGATGATTCCTTTGTTTGAAGACTTGGCTTGACCATTAGCTTGAGCATAATAAGGAGATGAATTCAAAAGCGTAATTCCCATGCTAGAAGTAAACTCCTCAAACTCTCTAGAAATAGTACTCTGATCGGTCGTGATAGTCTGAGGAATACAAAATTGGTAGATAATATGTTGCTTCACAAACTCGATCATATCGGCTGATGTCACATTTTTCAGAGGAATAGCCTCAACCCACTTGGTGAAATAATCAGTCGCCACCACTATAAACTTATGATTTTTACTAGATGCTGGATTAATCTGTCCGATTAAAATCAATTCCTCTTTCATGAACCATAAACCCCAGAAATTGCCCAGCTGATACTCCAAAAGCACACTTGAGTGGATTCATCTTGAGACCATGCTTCCTTGTACATTCTAACGCGCGTCGTAAATTGGATAAATGATCATCATCACTCTCCGATTTAACCACCACATCATCAATGTATATTTCAACAATCTTTCCAATGATCTCATGAAAAATATAATTCATGGCCCTCTGATAAGTAGCACCAGCATTTTTAAGCCCGAAAGTCATTACAACCCACTCATATAATCCGATAGGAGCAGGGCATCGGAACGCAGTCTTGTGAATATCTTCAATTGCCATTAAGATCTGATTATATCTAGCGTTCCCATCCATGAAACTAATACCTTTGTGTTCTGCCGCCGCATCAACCTGCACATCGGCAATTGGCACCGGATATCCATCCATCGGAGTTGCTTTGTTAAGATCCCTAAAATCAATGCAAACCCAAAGCTTTCCATTTTTCTTATACACAGGAACGATATTTGAAATCCACTCGGCATACCGGCATTGTCTAATAAATTTAGCATCTATAAGCCAAGTAATTTCTGCCTTAATATCATCCAAAATTTTAGGATCAGAACGGCAGACGGCTGTTGATACGGCCGAAACCCTTGTTTGATCGGTAACCGATGTTCAACAACTGATCGGTCTAATCTAGGCATCTCAGAATAATCCCAAGTGTCGGTGATATATTCTCCGGCAGTCTTTCACGGGGTGGCCCACGGAAGTGATTTGTATTGCAGGGAAGATCGCAAAGATCGGAAGCAAGATGGTTAGGATGGACAGACACGGGGGTTTATACAGGTTCGGGCCGTCGACTCGACGTAATACCCTACGTCCTGTTTTGGGGTCACTTGCTTCAGTCTTGTTTTCGATTTCTTTTATATTTTTCTTTATCCCAATGGTTACTATGTGTGTGTTGTCAATGCACTCATCAAGGGGGAGATTGAGGACCCGGTGTGTCCGAGGACCGGTGGATGGTCGCTTCCTGGTGTGATGAGTGATTGACAACGTGGTGTGGATTGACGTTTCCCTTGGCTCAAGTATTGCAGGTGTAGAATGCGGCTTGGTTGCATTGGTGCAGGTGAAGAACAGGCGCGAAAGGTCTTAGCCATGGCGGCCTCCGAGGAGCGGAGAGACAAGTAGGCTTGGTTCGAGGGACCCGGTGGCCGGTGGATCAAGTGCGGTTCACATGCTGGCAAGAATGAGCAAGGGGACGTGGTTCCGGTGCGAGGTAGCGGCTCACAACCGAAGCTCGTACGCGGACGAGAAGCCGGCGCAAGGTGGCGGCTAACAACCGAAGTTTGCGCGCGGGGTTTGGTGATTTGGCCACAAAATCATCGGTGAACGGTTTCCCTTGGTTTGGGCCTCAAAACCAAGGACCGAGGACTCGACGTGGCGAAGATGGGCTGTTGGGCTGATTGTATGTACTAGGCAGTGCCGAGTTGAACAACTCGGCAGTGCCGAGTACATGCACTCGACTGGGCCGGCCCAAAACTCGGCGTCGAGGAGCTTCGATCCGGAGGACACGCGGCGTGACTGCAAGGCTTGCGTCGGAGGGAAGCTAGCTTGCAGTGGAAGGTGCCCGAGCCGGAAAATATCTGAAGATCAAATGTAAAATTTGCCCCTGAGGGGTATGTATCACTTAGGGGTAGTTTAGTCTTTAGAGCACCACCACTTGGACTACTAATAGCCCCTTCCAGGGCTGGTGGCTGCTATCTCTCTAGTTATCTTTCATTTGGCTTGTTTAGTTTTTCCCTTCCCTTCATCCTCTCCACCTAGAACTACTTCGAATCTTTCTTAGTTTTGTATAGGTGAATTCATGGTTATGTGATGGAGTTTGTGCTGCTCATCTTTGTGCCATGATTTGATTTCCCGAGCTCCTTTTCTTTTTCCCATTTTCGGAGGTATTTTCGGAGCCATTTTTGGGGGATTTTCGTTCTTCTCGTTCTAGGGCGTTTTCTCTCGGATTTCTTTGGGGGATTCACGTATGAGTGCCTTGTGCCTCTTTTGCTTGTGATCCTTTGCCCCCAAGCGCCGAGAATCGCTTTGGATTTGAGATTTTTGGGATGAACTTGATGTCATGGTGTTCATCACGAGATCTGAGTTTCCGGGAGTTGTACTGAGTTAGAGGCCGAGATCTTTTGGGAAAACACTCCACTGGAGGTCTAGATCATCTGACCAAAATCTCGCCTCAAGAGCTCAAGCCGTTTGGGAGATCCATCCACGAGTTGACTTTGGGGCTGGGCTGTTTGCATGTACTAGGCAGTGCCGAGTTTTGAAATCCGGCAGTGCCGAGTACATACACTCGAGGGCTGCATGTACTAGGCAGTGCCGAGTTTTGAAACCCGGCAGTGCCGAGTACATACACTCGAGAGCTGCATGTACTAGGCAGTGCCGAGTTTGGTAACCCGGCAGTGCCGAGTACATACACCCAGTGACAGATTTGTCAAGTTTTTCGATCGAGGATTCTTTCTGTGTTTCCGCTGCATGTTTCTTGTTCCTAGGGTCAGTAGCATCTCAGTTGCTGCGTGATCTTGGCAAGATTGTGTTACGAAGTCCGGAAGTGATTTTGGGGTGAAAGCCGGATTTGGAAAAGAAAGTTTTATCGGCTCCCATTCACTCCCCCCCTCTCTGGTCGCCGTTTCGGTCCTTCAATTGGTATCAGAGCCGGTTACGGGTCTTTGCGACTCTAACCAGTCTAAGATCCAAAGATGGCGTACCAAGATCGGGGTTCCGGGCCTCTGCACTTCGATGGGAAGAACTACCCGAACTGGGTTGCGCGTATGGGCGCTTTCTTGCGAGGCAAAGGAAAGTTGTTGTGGGATGTGACGAAAGATGAAAACTATGTCAATCCCACCAACTTAGATGCCCAGGATGCAAAGGATAGATTTGAGGCGAATGCCCGAGCTGTTGACTACTTGTTCCGTGCTTTGTCCGCCGAGGAGTTTGAGCGTGTTTTGGGCGAGGATCTAGCTAGCCAGATCTGGCTAAAGCTCAAGGTAGCCCATGGTGGTGATAGTCATGTTAAGGCTAGGCTTTTCTCGGTTTATCATAGAGAGTACGAGAACTTTGAGCAGTTGGATGGTGAGTCGGTTGATGCGATGTTTCAGCGCTTTACTGCCATAGTCAACAACATGAAAGCCAACATTGCCGCACTTCCATACACGGATCATGACAGAGCTTTGAAGCTCTTGCTTTCCCTTGATCGGTCCGTGTGGGGTGCCAAGGTTGAGGCGATCATGGAGTCGGCTAACTATGAAACCTTGAGAGTTGATGAGCTTTTCTCGAAGTTGAAATCTTCAGAGGTTGATAGACGGTTTCTTGCCAAGGCTAAGAGTCCGACTGATCCCCATAGTCTGGCTCTAGTCGGTGGCTCTGGATATGGACAGGCTAACACTTCCAGACACTTTGCTTTGTCTTCTCTTGTGTCTCTTCCAGATGAAGAATATGAGGTGCTTAGCGAGGAGGATCTCGCGTTGCTCACGAGGAGGTTCGAGCGGATGTACCAGAACCGCAAGGGTTCGAGGCGTGCCGGGAGTACGTGCTACAGATGCGGGAAGATGGGTCACTTCATCGCCGAGTGCCCCGAGGAAATCAAGAAACACAAGCACCGCCCGCGAGATGAGCACAAGCACCGCTCCAAGGACAAGCACCACTCCAAGCACAAGAACAAGGAGGAGAACACCGACACCTCGTCAAGCTCAAGCAGCGAGGAAGAAGACCGCAGCCACCGCAAGGAGAAGAAGCACAAGAACCGCAACTTCAACGGGCTTTCTGGGGTCGCTATGAACTTCTGCACCATGGCGCACGACTCCAACAACAAGAACGTCTCCGACTACGACTCCGACTCCGACTCCGAGGATGAGGTATTGACCGATCCCACCTCTTTGCGTCAGGAGATTGCTAGATTAGAGCAGTTGGTCGATAACCGTGATGATGTGCTTAGAAAGACCAACAAGGAAAAGAGGGAGTTTAGGTCTTTGCTAGGAGAGTCCAAGGATAGAGTGGCTGAGCTTGAGACCTTGCTTTCTGAGACTGGAAAGAAGGCTATGGAGTTTGAATCTTTGCTTTGCGAGTCTAGGGAGAGAGCAGATAAGCTTGAGTCTGAGATTGCCATGTTGAAGGATGCTCCTCTTGTGTCTGATGAGGTTGAATGCTCGTTTTGTGATGTGCATATGGCTGATCTTGTTGTGCTTAAGGAGAAACACATGACTTGCTTGGATGAACTAGAGGGTGCTAGAGTTGAGCTTGCTGAGTTGAAGTCTAGGTCATCTTTGCTAGGTGCTTGTACTTCTTGTCCTGCTTTGCATGCTCAGTTGCTTGAATCACGCACCATGATTAGTTCACTTGAAGCACAACTTAAATCTCCCATTGCGAATTCATGTTCTGCTTGTGATGTTGTTGCATTGAAAAATGTTGAGTTAGAGCAGTGTGTGAATCGCTTGCAAGATGAGAATGATGAGCTGAGACAGTGTTTGGGTTGGTTGTCTGGTCGTGAGCCTCAGCTCAAGATGTTGATTGCGAGTTTCAAGAGAGCTGATGGTTGTGGTCTTGGTTCTGAGAAGGTTGGTGAGAGTAGTGGTGAGAGAGAGAGAGATCCAGAGAGCTCCACCGCAAACATTCCCACAAACCCACCAAAAACCATTCTCAAGAACACCTTCACACCCAAACCAAACCACCTGCTGAACAAGCTTGACACCACTCCAGATCCTCCCAAGTTTCCACCTAAGTCAGAGAACTTTCAGAGGAGAGTGACCTTTGTGAGGAGTGGGGTTTACCAGCCGAGAGAGAGGGCACAGCCGAGAGAAACCCCAAAGCCAAAGCCAGTCCGCTTCCATTGTGAGCATTGTGGAAGGGATGGACACCTTGAGGAGTTCTGTTGGAGGAAGAAGAGGGAGGTGAGAAGAGAGAAGGAGGTGGGGAACAGGGACAGGTACTACTCTTCTCGTAGTGTGCCTGTGTCTCGTTCACCCTGGCCGAGAGGCGACGCCTTTGTGCGTACAGTTCCTGTGGTTGCTAGTCGTGGTGTTCCAGCTGTTCGTGAGTTTGCTAGGCGGCCTCCGTTTCGCGGTCAGTTTGGTTCAGGGAGGTTCGACCGTAGCTTTGAGGCTAGGAGAGAGTCTAGGCCACGTTTTCCCCCGCGTGGTGCTAGAGGTTCGATGGTGAGAGACGGGAGGGTTTCACGCGGTAGAGTTGATTTTGCTAACCCCTCTTTTGAGCAGATGGCCCGACACTGGTTTGACTCTTTCTGTGCTAACCCTAGTGTCGAGTCATTCGCTCGTTCTCGTTCTCGCTTTTGATTGTGCAGCTGTGAGGTATGGAGAACATGAGCTTGGTGACTCTTGGTCTTTTGCATGATCAAGGTTTGATGGTTCTCCACACCTTTTTTGGATGGCCCCGATGTGGCCCTTGTACACTATGTATTGTGAGTATATCCCTTGTACACTCTTGTGTTCATCTGTGTATATTTAGCTTGCTTTGTGCCTGTATCTTGGTTTTTATGTTTTGTGTAGCATATTGTACATTTGTTTATCTGGTATCCTTTTAGTTGGTATCTTTTGTTGCATTTTGCTCATTTGAGATTTTTCTTCCTTTTTATGATGGAGCTTTCCATTTGCCTTTGTACACCTTCTCTAGTTTTTCTAGGTGTCTTTGATTGAGGGGGAGCTCAGCTTTATTTAATGGGGAGAAATTTGCTCAAGTTGGTTTGACAAGGAGATGACTTTGTTTATAGCTTTTTGGATTGCATGAGATTGTGAGTTTGCTGCATTTGCATTTTGATTGTGCATATTATGGGAGTTTGAAGTTTGCACCTGAACCTTGGATTTGCATTTCAGTTGCACATTCCAAGGGGAGCTGATGATTGAACCTGAACCTTGGATTTGCATTTCGGTTGCACATTCCAGGGGGAGCTTTGTATTTGTGCTTTGATTGCGCTTGTGTTTTGAGATTGAGCTTGCCCATGTTTCTACCCAAAACCAGCTTGCAGACATTTTCACTAAGCCACTTGACCAAGTTACCTTCACCCGCTTGCGAGGAGAACTTGGTGTGTGTGCGGTTTTCTGAGCTGTGTTTTGGAGGCTTCTCTTGTAGCATATGTATACTGTTGTACCATCTTTGTATCTTGATGTATATTTTTCTTGCTTTTGTATCTTGATTTCATCTTTTGTATCATATCTTAGGATGAGCTTCTCCTATATGCAGTGATTGGTACAACTTGCTACATTTTAGAGTTTAGGCAGGCTGGCTAGGGATAGCTTGTATGGATGGCTATGCTCTTGATGGTTTTGATATATATTCTTTTGAGATAGTCTCTTTTCGAATTAAAATGACAAACTGAACTTAAATTCTTCACCCATGAGTAAATGCCTTTGCATGTCTTGTTTGAGCCGAAATGGCTATATCTGGCTTAAGATCATGTTAGGGTGTGATATTCTTTTCAATTGGGTCAAAGACCTTTGTCATTATAAATGTTTAGCCCATGCTTTATCTTGTGGAGGAGCATAAGCTTCTTTCTGTCGCAAAGACATTTCATGTACCATGCTTAACTTGAAAAACTTGAAAAATGAGATGTCTATGCATGAAAGAAGAAAGTTGAGAAAAAGATATATTTGCAGAAAATTATGCTCATGTCTCTATGCTTTCACCATTGCACACACTTGCACACATGGGTGCTAAGCGGTTGCATGTTGTTTGCCGGAGAAGTCTCCCATGAGAAGTGAACACATGGCTCCGTGCTTTGACATGACATGAGGTAGAACTTGGGCGTTTATGATGATCTTTTGTCAAGAATGCTTGTCCTTTCATGATTTTGGTGAGATGAAGTTTATTTTTGCTTAAACAATCCATGGTTAGGACTTTGCTCATGCGGTGACATTTTTGATAAAAATCCACAATTTGCTCATGGCTTTGTCAATTGGATATATGTCTTCACCTTCTTGATGGCAATGCCCGTGTGACACGATGAACTATCTTGTTTGCCTCTTCTCTAACCTGTAGCACTTTGTATTGCTCATTGTATATTTGAGAAGCTTGTAGTTGCATTTTTGCATTTTTTGCTGTGCTGCCTGTGCATACTCGGCAGTGCCGACTGGAGCAACTCGGCAGTGCCGGTTCTTGCGCTTGTAGTTGCATTTTTGCATTTTTGCTGTGCTGCCTGTGCATACTCGGCAGTGCCGGTTTGTGCAACTCGGCAGTGCCGACTTGTGCAACTCAGCGTCGGTTTTTGTATTTTGGGTTTTTCTGACCTTGATTCATGCATTGTCAACAAGGGGGAGAATGTCTGGAGCATTTCTAAAAGAAGAGGGAGAAGTTTTGAAAATTTTCTGGATAGATTTTGAAAGTTTGTGCAAGATTGCATTTTCTAAAAGAGAAGCACATGTGTTGTGGGTTTGAGCCATTTTCAACACATTTTCGCACGCACAAGTTCACTTGTTCAGGGGGAGTTTGCATCAATGCAGGGGGAGTGCTTTGAGTGTTCTGAGAAGTGATTTGGAGATTCGTGACTTGTTTTGTGTTTTTGCTCTTTTGCCGATGGTGTTGAGCCCTTTCGCTTCTTCTTGAAGGGTCGGCGTTTCTGGAGCTTTCTCTTGCAGAGTGACTTTGTTCTCAGCTTGTTCTTGCTTTTAGTCACTTGCTTGAGTCTTGTTTTTGATTTCTTTTATATTTTCTTTATCCCAATGGTTACTATGTGTGTGTTGTCAATGCACTCATCAAGGGGGAGATTGAGGACCCGGTGTGTCCGAGGACCGGTGGATGGTCGCTTCCTGGTGTGATGAGTGATTGACAACGTGGTGTGGATTGACGTTTCCCTTGGCTCAAGTATTGCAGGTGTAGAATGCGGCTTGGTTGCATTGGTGCAGGTGAAGAACAGGCGCGAAAGGTCTTAGCCATGGCGGCCTCCGAGGAGCGGAGAGACAAGTAGGCTTGGTTCGAGGGACCCGGTGGCCGGTGGATCAAGTGCGGTTCACATGCTGGCAAGAACGAGCAAGGGGACGTGGTTCCGGTGCGAGGTAGCGGCTCACAACCGAAGCTCGTACGCGGACGAGAAGCCGGCGCAAGGTGGCGGCTAACAACCGAAGTTTGCGCGCGGGGTTTGGTGATTTGGCCACAAAATCATCGGTGGACGGTTTCCCTTGGTTTGGGCCTCAAAACCAAGGACCGAGGACTCGACGTGGCGAAGATGGGCTGTTGGGCTGATTGTATGTACTAGGCAGTGCCGAGTTGAACAACTCGGCAGTGCCGAGTACATGCACTCGACTGGGCCGGCCCAAAACTCGGCGTCGAGGAGCTTCGATCCGGAGGACACGCGGCGTGACTGCAAGGCTTGCGTCGGAGGGAAGCTAGCTTGCAGTGGAAGGTGCCCGAGCCGGAAAATATCTGAAGATCAAATGTCAAATTTGCCCCTGAGGGGTATGTATCACTTAGGGGTAGTTTAGTCTTTAGAGCACCACCACTTGGACTACTAATAGCCCCTTCCAGGGCTGGTGGCTGCTATCTCTCTAGTTATCTTTCATTTGGCTTGTTTAGTTTTTCCCTTCCCTTCATCCTCTCCACCTAGAACTACTTCGAATCTTTCTTAGTTTTGTATAGGTGAATTCATGGTTATGTGATGGAGTTTGTGCTGCTCATCTTTGTGCCATGATTTGATTTCCCGAGCTCCTTTTCTTTTCCATTTTCGGAGGTATTTTCGGAGCCATTTTTGGGGGATTTTCGTTCTTCTCTTTCTAGGGCGTTTTCTCTCGGATTTCTTTGGGGGATTCACGTATGAGTGCCTTGTGCCTCTTTTGCTGGTGATCCTTTGCCCCCAAGCGCCGAGAATCGCTTTGGATTTGAGATTTTCGGGATGAACTTGATGTCATGGTGTTCATCACGAGATCTGAGTTTCCGGGAGTTGTACTGAGTTAGAGGCCGAGATCTTTTGGGAAAACACTCCACTGGAGGTCTAGATCATCTGACCAAAATCTCGCCTCAAGAGCTCAAGCCGTTTGGGAGATCCATCCTCGAGTTGACTTTGGGGCTGTGCTGTTTGCATGTACTAGGCAGTGCCGAGTTTTGAAATCCGGCAGTGCCGAGTACATACACTCGAGGGCTGCATGTACTAGGCAGTGCCGAGTTTTGAAACCCGGCAGTGCCGAGTACATACACTCGAGAGCTGCATGTACTAGGCAGTGCCGAGTTTGGTAACCCGGCAGTGCCGAGTACATACACCCAGTGACAGATTTGTCAAGTTTTTGGATCGAGGATTCTTTCTGTGTTTCCGCTGCATGTTTCTTGTTCCTAGGGTCAGTAGCATCTCAGTTGCTGCGTGATCTTGGCAAGATTGTGTTACGAAGTCCGGAAGTGATTTTGGGGTGAAAGCCGGATTTGGAAAAGAAAGTTTTATCGGCTCCCATTCACTCCCCCCCTCTCTGGTCGCCGTTTCGGTCCTTCATCTGCGCACTGAATCCCAATTCTATTCTTCATATCGCCATCTTCATCAACCTCTGTGAGGCCTATCTTGGGATAGAGCCTCACTTCAATCTTTTTCTTCACCTCTTTCTGTTGAAACCTTACCCTGGAACCGAGTGCCCGCGAGTAGTCGGTGGCGCCGGATTCCAACTCCGCGAGGGTCGAACCCGGGAGTATTTTGATATTCCTTTTCTTACCTCCAACAAAGGGTGGCAGTCCGAGTGGTTTTACGTAGGAAACCACTCGCCTGCCATTTCCCCTGAAATCGATTCTCGTCCTGTTCCCTCCCAGTCCTAGACTGCTCTTCCCAAAGAGAGTGAGATGGACGAGGTTCGGGAATTGCTGGGTCTCATAGCCCAGTTGAAGGACAGAGGGTTGTCTGCCGTAGGAGTGGCAGCCAACTTCATGCTGCGTCGGATCCAGCCCCTCAAGCAGCGGGCTCATCCGGCGTATGAATACTACGCTGAGGGGGACAACACGCGTGAAGCCCCCGAGCGTGTTGACAAGGGCCAAGCCGCAGCTCGGCTTGGCAAATTCTTTGTGTCTGGGACTTCTCTGCGGACTACTGATTGTCCTCCAGCGTACAACTTATCGAATCCACGCCCTGAGGTATTTAACCAGTCTGTTGCTGTTTTATGTTTTCAATTCCACCCATTGGGTGCAATCTCAGTAAAGAACTGAACCCAACTTTTGCAAGGTCGAGCTGCCTTTGTATCTCTTCCTCCTTTGCCTGAGATGCCAAAGGGAGTGGATCAACCGGCTCGGCGCAGAGCCAGTGATGTTAAAGAAGCAGTCGGAGGAAGTGAGAGTGACCTGCATGACTCTGATATCACTCTGTCGTCCTCACCTTCTCCAGACCTGCTATCTCCGAGTGGTGGGAAGGCTGCCCCTGTCCCGAAGAAGCGGAAGATTTCAACGGGGATCGTGATTGGGGATGCGCCGAGCCGTCGCCAACTCCTCCTTTCCGAGTCATCTGACTCGGATGAAGACGAAGCTGGTGGTGCCGAGTCGTCAATCCCGCCCCCAATTATCAGCTCGGAGCAGTCGCCCCTTGCCATAGTACCTCTGAGTACTGCAAGTCCGAGGGACCTTCCTTCCCCCACTCGGAGAGGAAAGCGCCCGAGAATGCGCGTATCTACTCTGTAAGTATCACTGTCATCCTTTGATTGTTCTTTATGTGTTTCTGTGATTAATCCATATGTGCTTTATCCTGTAGCACGCCGTCTGAGATCCCCTTTGCGGGTCCTGCGCCGCAGTCGGTCGTTGAGACAGAGATCCTACCAATCCAAGTGCCAGAGGTGTCGTCCCACTCGGCTGATCTTCTCAGCGATCAGCCTGTGGGCCCGCCACCAGATTCGTTGCGGGCACCAACCCCGCCTCCACCGAGTCCTGCACCAGCATCGCCGACCACACTGCCAATTCCGCAGGGCAGCCCGCAGCCTGCTCCTGTGGTTGAACAGGCTGCTGCGATGGAGGATCCCCAGGCTGCGAGGGTCGAAGTCGCTTCTGCGGCCGTCGTCGCTCCAGGTGGTGGTGCTCCGATGACTCCTCTGGCGGAGTTCATGTCGCTTCATCGTCGTATGGGCCGAATAGCCGAGGTATTTCCTGAGCCATTTTTCTTGTTTAGGTTGAGTACCGAGTGGTACACCTATTTGTTTTGTTATCTGACTATCTTTTGCAGGACTTAGCTGCTGATGCCGAGGCAAAATCCTCGGTGATTCAAGAACTTTCTTCTGCAGTCGCTAAGGCCGACTCCTTGGTGGCCCGAGTGGCTGAACTCGAAGCTGCTGCGACCCAACACCAGGCCGAGTTGGAGGAAGCCCAACGCACCAATCGCGATCTTCGCGGAGAGGTGGAGCAGGCTAGACTCAACGAAGCCCAGGCCGTGCATGAGCTTAGAGGTATGTTATTCCTTGTTTGTTTTCCTGTCAGACGTGGATATATTATCCAGATCAAACTTTCTGTAGATTATCGGTATCGGATTATGTCCCAATTTGCAGAGCTCACTGCCAAGGTGGCTCGGCTGCAGGGCGAGGCGGAGGCACTGCGCGCCGAGAAGATCGCGCTGGAAGATGTTGTCCGAGTGGTGGCGGAGGAGATCGAGCCGGAGGCATCATCATCTTCGGCATCTATCCTCGACCGCGTTCGGGCGCTTCCACGCTTCTTCCGGCGACAGCTTTGCTCCATCAGCCAGGCCAGCTGCGGTCATGTCCTGGCGGTGCTCAAATCTCTGTTCCCGGCATCGGACCTGGAGCCACTCAGCCGCGGATACGCTGCTGGCACCTCCGAAGATGATGTGAGCAGACTGCTCCTTGAAGTCAAGCCGATCGCCAATGTCCTGTCCAAGGACGTTGTTGATGACTCTGATGTAGTATTTGGTAGAAATAATACTTTTGAACAATGTTGAAGCTTTTGTTATTGTATATAAGTTTTTATGGGACTACTACTCCCTTTCTTTCTGCGCTGGCCTTAATTTCTGAATGGTTGACCTGTTACGGAGTAGATTAGCCTCGTTGGTCTCAGTCTCATGCCGCAGAGTCTTTGTCGTACATTTAGAGCTTTGACTTGGCGAGTACTTTCCCTCTCGATTTAAAGTTTGTGCCACTCGTACTTTATGTGCGTGACGCGAAAGAGGAATTTCGAGTAGTAGATATAGATGAAAGATGAAATCAACTTTATTGATAATTTATTATAAATCTGCCGAGTCGTGACTGGGGGTGATTACCCTCCAAAATCACTCGGAAAAAACAAATCTAAACAAGAAAGATGAATACATAACTGAATCAGGCGTAGAAACGCTGTAAGTGCTCGATGTTCCATGGATTTGGGATGTCTACGCCGTCTTCCGTCATGAGGCGATATGAGCCTGGGCGACTCACTGACTTGATGATGTATGGCCCCTCCCAAGGGGACGCAAGCTTGTGCGCGCCCTTGGTGTCTTGCTTCCTCCTCAGAACCAAGTCGCCTGCTTCAAAAGATCTCTGCTTAACTGTTCGATCATGATACCGTCGCAGGACCTGAGCGTAACGCGCGGCTTGGATCTGGGCAGCCAATCTCTTCTCCTCGATGCTGTCGAGGTCTTCAATGCGCGCCACTTGCGCGTCGTATTCATCATAGAACTCCACTCGGGGGGAGCCGTATGTGAGGTCCGTTGGTAGGATAGCTTCCGAGCCGTAAACCAGAAAGAACGGGGTTTGCTTCGTGGCACGACTCGGCTGGGTGCGCAGCCCCCAGACTATAGCTGGTAACTCCTTGATCCATCGTCCATCATATTGCTTCAGCTGCTTGAATATCCGGGCCCTGAGCGCCTTGATTATTTCGCCATTGGCTCTTTCAACCTGGCCATTGGCCCTTGGGTGCGCCACGGATGCAGGGCATAGCTTGATGCTCCTCTCACTGCACCAGTCTTTAGGCCTATCTGGTGATAGCCTGAGTAGCAATCGAGAAAGCAGAGCAGGGCGGAGCCTGCCGTGGAGTCGACGACTTGATCGATGCGGGGGGGAACGAAGGGGTCTTTAGGGCAAGCTTTGTTGAGATCTGTATAATCGACGCACATTCTCCAATCATTATTATTCTTTTTTCTTACAAGAACTGGATTAGCTAACCAGTCGGGGTGGAACACCTCCTGAATAAAACCAGCAGCTAGCAGCTTTGTAATCTCTGCCCTAATCGCCTCCTTGCGGTCCTGCGCGAATCGACGAAGCCTCTGCTTGATCGGTTTGGCAGTCGGATAGACCTTCAAGGAGTGCTCGGCAAGTTCCCTTGGGACACCTGGCATATCGGATGGTTTCCACGCGAATATGTCGGCGTTTTCCCGTAGGAATTTGACGAGCACCTCTTCCTGTTTGGGGTCTAATTCTGCCCCGATGATGGCCGTCTTCTTCGGGTCATCCAGGTCCAGAGAGATCCTCTTCAGCTCCGTCTCCTTGCTTGGCGCGATGGCTTCTCTTGCTGGCTTCTTGGCGGGGATCTCCAGAGAGTCCTTGTCCACCTCCTGTGATGCAGCCAGTACTTGCTCCATGCGCTTGGACATGTCCAGGGCAGCTGCCGCGTTGAGGGTTTCCAGTTCGCATGTGTAAGCGACTCGGATGTCCCCCAAGACGGTGATTACGCCTTTAGGTCCTGGCATCTTGACCTGCAAGTAGACGTAGTGAGGAATCGCCATGAACTTGGCGAGCGCCGGCCTCCCGAGGATGGCGTGGTATGCAGTTTCAAAGTTCGCCACCGTGAACTGCATATGCTCGGTCCGGTAGTTGTTCCGGTCTCCGAAGGTAACGGGCAATGTGATGTGCCCGAGTGGTTCCGCCCCCTCTCCCGGTATCAAACCGTAGAACGCGGATTGGGGGGGGACTTAGGTCGAGAGTAGTCAGGCCGAGCTCCTTCAATGTGTTAGCAAAGAGGATGTTCAGTCCACTGCCACCGTCGACTAGCACCTTGGTGAGCCGAACGTTGCGGATCGTCGGAGCTACTACCAAGGCGTGGGACCCGGGCTTCGGTATGAAGTTTGGGTGATCCTCCCGGGTGAAGGTGATCGGAACTTCCGACCACTTAAGGTACTCAGGTACCGGTGGTTCCCTCGCGTGCATGACTTGGCGATGGGTGAGCTTCTGCTGGCGCTTCGTCTCGAACTCCGCTCCGCCATAGATCATGCGAACCACTCGGTCGGCTTCCTGGAAGTCGTCGCCGGGCTCGTCAGTCCGCCTGTCGTCTCGCGGGGAACCATCGTTCCTCTTTCTGTAGGGAGGGCCTCTATTGCCCCCAGTAAAGGCTCGCTTGAGCCCGTAGCACTCTCGTGCCGAGTGCTTGTGCTTGTGGTATGGACATTGCTCATCGAGCATGCGCTGGAAATCCTCTGGAGTTACCCGGCCTCTGGACCGGTCCAGGGCGGCGACCATATCTCCCTCGCTCTTCTTCTTGCGAGGGTGACTGTCGGTGCGACGATGGTCGTCGTGTCGGTCTTCGTCTTCGCGGCGGTCGCGCTTGCGGGTCGTCTTGTTCTCTTCTTCCAGCGGCTCCTGAGCTCGCTGAGCTGTTCCTTTTCCGCGATCTCTGCGTCCGCCCACGTGCTAGCGATCCGGAACATGTCATTGACAGTCGCGGGTGGCTTCCGAGTCCACTTGTGAATCAGTCTTCCGTCGGAGATGCCGTGCTGGAAGGCTGTCATAACCTCCTGATCCGTCACGTCCGTGATGGAGTTGCGCTTTTCTGAGAACCTGCGCACGAAGTCGTGCAGGGATCTCGTTCTTGCGCTGTCTGATCTGGCCGAGGAGCCGCTTGCTCCCGGGCCTTTCCCAGGTACCGAGATAGTTACCGACAAAGAGTGCGGTAAGCTGATCCCAGTTGTCGATGGCGTCCTGCGGGAGTCCTGCCAGCCAGTTGCGGCAGTCCTTGGTGAGCATGATGGGAAGGTAATTTGCCATCACGTCCTCGTCGCCGCCAGCCGCTTGTACGGCGGTGTAGTAGATCTGAAGCCATTGAGATGGATCAGACTTTCCGTCATACTTGTCGATATCCGACAGCTTGAAGCCTCTGGGCCATGTCACGCTTCTCAAGCGCTCAGTGAACGACTGGAATCCGCCGATCCGACCTCTAGGGCGGGAACCGCTCGGACCCGAGCCGTCTGTTGTTCTTGGGGAGTGCTATCCCTCCTGCGATCCCGGTCCCTGGGCGGGGAACGGGTACTCCGATAGTTCCGAGTCCTAGGTGGAGTTCGGTCCCGTCGGTAGGTTCTGCTGCGCGATGGAGTCCGCTCCCTTGGCGGGGTCGGTCGCCTGGGTGGTGGAAGCGCTCGTCCTCGTGGCGGAGTGCGACCGCCGTCGTTGCCGCGCCTTGGACTACCGGAGGGGTCAGAGTAGTCTGACTCCGTCGAGTAGCCGCTCCTGTTGGAGTTACGACGGGGATTTCCATGATCCCGATCGTACTCTTCGCGCCGTCGGATTTCCTCGCGATGGCGCTCCTCGGTGCTGTTGCGGATGACGTCCCTCGCGTCTCGATCTCTGTTGATCGTGGTGCGAAGGTCTTCGTCGCGATCCGATCCACCGCTGGCCCGGCGTCGAGACGGACCGGGCTCAGAAGCGACCGTGGTTGCTCTGCCCTGCATCTGGTGAACCTGGACGGAGGCGGCCTGCACGAGAGCCCTTACCTTTTCCAGGCCTGGAGTGCTGGGTGGCAGCCGACTGATTTCCTCGTTGATGGTGACGAGGTTCTGGACTAGCGTCTCGTAGACGTCGTATCCGTTGTACTCGAACATGCCGTCGCGCATCAAGTTCCGGGTGCTCCTCCTGTCGTGCCGATCCCGTTGACGACGATGATCTTCAGAGCGTGGTTCCTGGAGTCGAGCAGTGCCAGATCCTGATGCGGTGGCACCGTGTGGTCGTGCGGCTCTGCGAGTCGCCCGACTGGCGTTGCGTCCTCGACGCTGGTCCCTGGCTTCAGTCGTCTCCTCAGCCGGAGTGACCTCGTCTTCTGACACAGGGTTGGGTGGCGTCGCTGGCGCCACCATGTAGCAGTATGACCCAACTCCTTCTTGCGCGAGGTAGTCTTCCTCGGACTCGGAGAAGTCGGATGTGGGCGTATAACGCTCCAAACTACTCGGAGTTAGTTCTCCGGGTGATCCTAGCAGTTCCGGCTCCGTAGAGGCGTCGGACACTGTGTAACCTTCCGGCAGGTCGTCCAGGATTGAGGGTCCCTGTGGGTTTAACTCGTAGGAGTCGCTCCCAGAGAGGGAATCATCCGCCTGGATGATGTCCTTCATCTTCTGCTTCTGAGCAAGTGCGCAAAAGCCAGGGGTCTGGACGGTGATGACCTCAGGGCTCGAGACGCGCGTCGGTTGAGCGTTTACGCTCTGAGATGACTCGGCGACGCGACTCTCAGGAGCCGGATCGGAACCGAGTGATTGTAGATCTGTTCCCGACTGGTTGGGTCTCGCGTTCAGCGATGGACTCAGCGGGGTAGAACCGGCACGATCAGATGCGATCGGACCGGATTGGGCCGTGATGGCCGAAGTCGGCGCCAGAGAGGAAACCTCCGTGGCGATCGTAGCTCCTGCCGCTTGGGTATCCAAGGCGGCGGCGGTGAGGTTCCCGAACTGGATCTCGAATCCGTCGACGTCCGGGAGATTGCAGCTGTCCAAGATCTTGACACGATCCATCAAGCTTACCAGATTGATCTCGGCGATACCCCCTACCTGGCGCGCCACTGTCGGTGATATATTCTCCGGCAGTCTTCCACGGGGTGGCCCACGGAAGTGATTTGTATTGCAGGGAAGATCGCAAAGATCGGAAGCAAGATGGTTAGGATGGACAGACACGGGGGTTTATACAGGTTCGGGCCGTCGACTCGACGTAATACCCTACGTCCTGTTTTGGGGTGTTGTATTGCGTGGATTGTATGTCGATGTGAGTTGAGTTGTGGTGATTTGTTTTGGAGGGGGTCCCTGCCCGCCTTATATATCGGGGGGCAGGGTTACAAGTCGGTTTGTAGCCGATCCTATCTCTAAGAATCCTTTCCTTCTTTACAATAATTCCTATTCCAACTGGAACTTCTCCTTCCAGATCCTTCCTCCGTGCGCCGACTTGTCCCGCACGTCTTCAGGTCCAGAACGATGGGCTGGGCCGCCCCCTTTTGGTGGGCTGCCAGGCTTGCTCGTGAGGTACCCAGGTACTATATCCCCCACACCAAGCAAAACAATCTTTATATTCTCGCAATAAAGCTATTAATTTAGTTTTGAATACAGGATCCAACTTGTCACTTACATATGTCGGCCTAGGCTTACTACCATCTTCGAAATCAACCTCCTCTAACTTATCAGCCGACATAAATCCATAGCCTAATTTTTCGTCATCTTCAGCATCCATTAAGACAACTTTTCGGGACCGACTGCTTGGATCGGATGTAAACCAAAATCGGACATCCTGAGAAAGTCAAGATTAATAGCCTGTCCTGATATGCAAGTCACCTCATAGCTCCAAGGACATACTTCAGCTGTCGCAATATTAAACGGAGCATCGGCTTTTACCATTTCTACCGAATCTCCAACCCACTGAATTACACATTGATGCATCGTAGATGTAATGCAACAATTAGCATGGATCCAATCCCGTCCTAGGAGCATATTATAAGAACTCTTTCCATTAATGATAAAGAAAGTAGTGGGCAAAGTCTTACTCCCGATCGTCAAATCAACACAAAGTGCCCCCCGAGCTGGAGAAGTTTTCCCCTCAAAGTCCCTCAGCATCAGATCGGTCTTCATCAAATCAGACTCACCTTTACCGAGTTTTCTCAACATGGCATATGGCATGAGATTAACAGTAGCACCACCATCAACCAACATTCTAGTCATCGGAGTCCCATTAATATATCCCTTCAAATGATGTCGGACTTCTTCTTCTGGCTTTTCAAAAGTAGCAGTTGCCGGATCGAATGTCAATTGAGCAACTCCTTCTTCAACAACCGATTCTGTGACCTCATCCGATGCCATAAATTCCCTTGGAAAAATAAATGCCATAAGCACATCTGCAGTTGGAGCATCATTTTGACCACAATCTTGAGCCTTCACACGCCAAACCTGATTCCGGCTGCCTTTGTTATCATCACGATGTTGTTCTTCCAATTCGATTTGTCTCAACCTCTGAACACGTCTATTCTGAGATTTAGTCAAACCTTCAGGACACCACTGAGGTTGTGGTTCCTTGAATCAGTGAAACGGTTGTCACTCATGAACAGATCCTCTTTCAGGATCCCTTCGCATGATTTCATCATCAGGGACACGATCATCGGCCATGTCTTGAATTTCTTGGCTCATATATGGCTTCCTTCCCAATCGGTCCCTTATGTCAACTCTACGGCCAAGTCTTTCATGAACAGAAATACGCTGATTTGAATCCTCTTGTTGATCCCTGCTATCCGACCGTCGATCTCTGAAGATTGATCGGTCCTGATTTCCTTGATTTCGGTTATCAAACCGATTAGGCCTTTCTTCAACGCATGGCCTCTTCTTTGGCCGAGTGTTCCAACCTTGCCTGTTGCACTCAGGACAAATTTCAGGAGTTGGCAATTTAATTCCTTCTTCCCAGCAATAAATAAAGAAAGGACATCTCCAATGATCTGCATTGCTTTGTCTCATTTCTTCTTTGAATCGAATCTGTTCATTCTCCCTTTGGAACTTACTGATCAATCCTTAAGAAGTAATCCGCCTCTCCTGACTCCTAGAACTTCCAGCTTCCTCCGATCTTCCTTTTCCTTTTAGATCGGTTATATAAACCTGAACTTTAGGATCAACAGCCCCTTTTTCCTTAGCCAGCTGCGAAGTAAGAACTTTCTTGGGAACAGCTTCTTCTCTAGATATTTCCACCATGTTGATGGGAAAAGGGTGTTGATCAATCTTCATCGGCTTTGTAGGTTTGTTAGGCAATTCAAACTTGATCTTCCTTTGTTCAATAGCCGATTGTAATTGTTGACGGAATACCTTGCAATCATTTGTGTTATGAGAGGTAGCATTATGGAACTTACAGTAGACCATCTTTTTTAATTCCTCTTCTGAAGGAATTCTATGATAAGCAGACAATTTAAGCAACCCCTCTCTTAACAGCATATCAAAAATCTAATCGGCCTTTGTAATATCAAAGCCGAATTTTTTAGGCTCCTTTAGCAAAAGGGACCGAAATCAGTTTTTTATTCTTAACCCACTCAGCAAGACCGATTTCTTCTCCATCATCAGATTCAGAATCGGAACCATAGCTTGCATAATTGACCTTCTTTTGAAAATTTCTCCTCGGCTCATACTGTCGATTTTCATGCCAGATATCCTCTGCACAATTTGGCTTATACTTTCGAACTCCTGATTAGCAAACCTCTGTTTCAAATATGGCAACAATCCATCGAAAGCCACCTCAGCCAATTGTTTATCGGTCAACATCAAGCTAAAACATTTATTCCTGACATCTCTGAACCAAGCAATGAATGCGGAAACCGATTCATCGTTCCTTTGCCTGATGTTAGTTAGATCAGAAAGATTTTTCTCGTGAACTCCAGGAAAGAAGTACTGATGAAATTGTCTTTCTAAATCGGACCATGTGACCACAGAATTGGGTGATAACGTCATGAACCAATTGAAAGCTGAGCCAGACAATGAACTTGAAAATAACCGGACCCTTAATGCATCAACGTTAGCAGCCTCTCCACATTGCATAAGAAATCGGCTAACATGCTCAACAGTTGATACATCATCTTGACCAGTAAATTTTGTAAACTCGGGGATTTGATATCGATGAGGATAGGACATCATGTCATAATGTGCAGGATAGGGAGGACGATACATGACACTCTGAACCCTTGGCTTCAAACCGAATTGATTATGAATCACATCGGCTATTTAAGATGACCAATCAATCTATTTTTGAGGAGATTGTTCTGCAGGTTGATCATCCGACTGACAAATCGGCGGCCCCCTTGACTGAAAGTTGGTCGGTGTCGTCAGAGCTGGGGGCGCCATTGGAGCAGGCGGTACAAAGGAGCAGGAGGTACATAGGTGTGAGTTGGCTGAGAAGCCGATACACTTGTTTGACCATGTGGTACCATCTGTCCAGACTGCTGACTATTGAACGGAGAAAAATTGGCTGGTACTCGAATTTTCTGTATGGTCCTGTGATTACTATCCACCAGAGACCAAGTTTCTCCATCACTATGTTTAACCCAAGCAGCACCTTCTCCTGGTGTGACAATTTCTTCTTCCTTCTTCTTCCCAAAATCAGGCGGCATGCCCCAACCTGTCTGTGGATTATACGTACCAGTCCCCAAACCCTTAGAAGTTGTTTGATGTGAAGTATGTACTCCTGCCATATGAGAAACTGATCGTCCTGACGAGTCGAAGGGCATGGTGTTTGCAGCAGTTAATCCAGTCGGCTAGTTGTCCGATTGGTTCTGAGAAGACATCGCACTGGCAGAAGAAGATTCTGGAACTGCTGATGGCGTAGTTGTAGCGGGAACTAATGCACTAGTATTTGATGTTGCATTTGGAACCGATGTGAAAGTCCCTGCTACAGTACTAGAAGCAAACAGAATAGATCCGAATGCTGGAGTAGCGGGAGATCCATAAAAAGGAGGTATATCATAATAAGGATATGGAGCATGATAGGCTGGACCTCTGAATCCCGCCAATGATTGATCTTCATGCAGTTGAGCCAATACGGCATTACGTACCGTATTTGTCAGTACAGGTGATTGGTTAATAAAAGCATGATGAATAGAGCTATCAACCATCTCCTGAAGCTTCCCTGATGATTCAGCAATAGTGATCGTACGCGGAAGAGGAAGTGGAGCTTTCTTAATGGCCTCTCCTCGCTTAGTAGAACTAAATGATTTGAGACACTCATTACGGTATTCTTGCTGATGAAGATCAAATTCCTTCCTCTTCTCTTCATTCAGATCATCATAAGTTACGTCAATAATATTCTCAGGATGAAGATCAGAGTTATTGTGGTCCTTGGGATCAACTGGTTTCTTCGGAGGCATCGTGAACTTTTTCTTCGGGTCCCGCCAGGCGTGCCAAAAGTGTGTTGGCGCAAAAATCAGGCGGAGACAGATGCGCTAACACACGAACGAAAGGTGTGGCCTTGAAATCCGGGGCGTGCCAGTCAATCTGACCTGTTGATTGACAAGGATAAAATCGGATGTTAAGAAACAGCTGAAGAGTCGATTCTCTCGTTAGTGAAATTGGAAGAGGTAGGACCGATTCCGATATATAGTGAAACAACACAGGGAGCCGATTCTGATAATCAAACAGCTGATAGCCGATTGATAACTAAGCAGTAAAAGAAGACCGTAAAGTGATCTGATACAGCTTAGTAAAACAACACTTAGAACTGAACTAATCAGCTATTAGATAAATTTCAAGATTAACACTTTGACAAAGCCGATTAGATAGAATTCTAAGCTGGATAAGTGGTGATAAAGACTAAAACAACAAGAAAAAACTTGTGGATCTAGCAAATATCGATAACTGTCGAATAAATCTAAACGAAGCAATAGCGATGCGCCCGATGCTAAAGCTTAGATTTTACTCAGTAAAAGCAAAACTCACGAGCAAGCCTTGGAGATCGGGATCGCCTTGACTAGCTCAGGAGAACTCGTGAAAGAGAAAAGCTTGACGAAGTCACCGACTTGAAAGTAAATTGCTAAAAGTAGATGCAAGTAGTAAAGGTTTGTTGTATTGAACTCCTCACGACCCTCAGGGTTTATATTTATACCCTGGAATTACAGACTCCTAGTCGATTACGACATGAACAAACTTGACGCAAAAGAAAGAAACTACTTTAACCAAGACTCTAAATAACAATAAAAATGTCGGCCCATCATGGCCCACTTTAGCCCAAAGCTCGCGACGCCCTTGATCTATCTTTCCGAGTTCGATCCGATTCTGGAGTCTTGAGTCCGATGCCGATTCTTCTTATGGAAACAAACTCGATCCGATTTCAATTCAAACTCTGTCTTCAATTTTAACTCAATCCTCATTGAAACTCCCCCAAGGCGTCGGCTCTGACACGTGTCAAAAAACGTCATCAACAGTCGTCAACACTTTGAAATGTTCAAAGAGTTTTAGAATGAAGTGAAAAATCAACGTGGCAAGAAAATTGAAGCCTTACGATCCTATCATGGAGGCGAGTATTTGAGCCACGAGTTTAGCAGTCATCTAAAGAGTTGCAGAATTGTTCCACAACTTACGCCGCCTAGAACGCCTCAAAGAAACGGTGTGTCCGAGCGACGTAGTCGTTGGACATGGTTCGATCAATGATGAGCCAGTCAGACCTACCGTTATCATTTTGGGGATACACTATAGAAACAACAGCTTTCACACTTAATAGGATATCGTCTATGTCTGTAGATAAGACAACATATGAGATATGGACTGGCAAGACTCGCAGTTTATCCTTTCTGAAAATTTGGGGTTGTGAAGTGTATGTCAAGAGGCTTCAGTCAGACAAGCTTACACCCAAGTCAGACAAGTGCATATTCGTGGGATATCCAAATGAAACTATTGGGTATTATTTCTACAACCGATCAGAGGGCAAAGTGTTTGTCACTCGAAATAGTATTTTTCTTGGAGAAAAAGTTTCTCAAAAGCGAGAAAAGTAGACAGAAGGTGTTTCTTGAAGAAATTCAAGATGAGCCCGTGAGGCAAGACTCTACGAGTGATGCTAATGTAGCAGAAGCGGTGGAGGCATCGGTGGTAAGAGAAGAACCACAACAACCACGAAGGTCCGAAAGGCCACGTCGTGCACCTGATAGAATGAATCTCCTAATTACGGGAGAGCACGACATATTGTTGATGGAAAATGATGAGCCTAGGACATATGCGGAAGCAATGATGGACCCAGATTCTGAGAAATGGTAAAGTGCCATGAGATCTGAGATAGATTCGATGGGACACAATCAAGTTTGGAACTTGGTTGATCCGCTTGAGGGTGTTAGACCCATCGAGTGCAAATGGATCTTTAAGGAAAAGAGAGATATAGACAGAAATGTTCACGTCTATAAAGCACGGCTTGTTGCAAAAGGTTTTCAACAAGTTCAAGGAGTTGACTACGACGAGACATTTTGTTCAGTAATGATACTTAAATCTATTCGGATCATTTTAGCAATAGCTATGTATTTCGATCATGAGATATGGCAGATGGATAACTGTACATCATTGACGTTTTTTGAAAAACTGAAAAGACAAACCTTGGTACAAAATATGACAATAGGCTTCATTGAAGGATGGCAGTTCAAAAAAAAAAAACTTAAGTGGCCATATCTTTGAGACATTCATCTACTTCTTATCAGATTCAGTTTTAGTGGCCATATCTTTTGGGATCGCTGTTACCTACCAGGTGTCATATCACATATCAAGGCAGCCTTAGTTATGTACATATGCCCTCAACTGCCATGTATTTTGGACATTTCCATATACTATTACATCGCACCTTGCAGATGCATACTACCCGAACGTGGATACAGTCATATCATCTCTGTGTATTAGTACCTTGGTCCATTTCTAAAACCATGGAAACTATGTAACTTGGTCATAGAGAACAATGCAGTAAACTATTTGTACTTTAAGGTTTCGGTTATGTAACTAATTTTCATTGCTTTGAGTTTCAGATTAGTTTAGGTGGATTGGGATATGCGCCACTGAACATGCTGGGGACTATACAGGTACTTCATTTCTGGACAAATACTTTCAGTCTCAGAAGACTGCAGGACTACTTTTTGTTGGCCTGCTATATCTAATCTTCAACAATTACAAGCTAATATTCAGTTTAACTGCAGCATGTGCTTGTCTGAATCCTATGCATGTAAGCAGCACAAGAGCAGTGAGCCTTGGTCATCAGGTATTGGCAATTTTCAGCAAGCCTTGGTCACCAGGTAAGCATCACAAGAGCAGTCTTATCTTTATTCTGCATAGCAGCCTGTTGCTTGTTTGAAATCATGAACACATGACATGGCATGGCATGGCATGGTATTAGCATGAACTGCACTATCTGTTTGAAATCATGAAGACATGGCATGGCAAGGGGAATGTTTGAGTATATTTTCCATGTCTGTTATAGCATTAGTTTCATCTACTGTTAGTTAGTACTGATTCTGCTCTTGTGAGTGTATAATATGCCTATATATCTGTGTATTTTAATTTCTTCAGTGTGTTTGATTGATCTAGTGTGAACTGCGAAGATTGCTTATTAAAAATGGTTATGTTGTGCCCTCTGTTACACGGATACGGCAGGAGGGTGGCGTATCGCGTGTCCGACACGGATCGGATACGGATACGCCCCGGATACGCCCCTGCTCTTATCTGATCATGAATTAGTAATAAACCAAGTTAAGAATAAACAACGCCAATACCTTATCCATTGATGGCACTAATTGTTGACTGCTTTTCCTGTTAAGCTTTTAGATTTACCTTGGGAATTTAAGTGGATTGGTAGAAAAGAAGTTCTTGATTAGTCATTATTAACTGCAAATTTTCTCTTGACTCTTTTTTTCTCTATTTATGTATTGTGCAGGAATTTCAGTAGCGGCTAGCCTGAAAGCAGAAGCTCGGAAGGGTATGTTTCTTTGTCTCACCTCAAGTTGCTTTCGTTTAGATTTATTTTGAACTTACAATTATCCTTGGAAAAATAAATAAACTGCCACCATTCTACCTTGATACGCACCTGCTGTAAAATGCATAAGTTATGATTTTGAACCCTGGTAGTCCTTGCTGAATCATATTGCAGCAATTTAAGTATTTGGACTCCTGTTTTTCTCATTAAATGTTGCACTCGAGTCTTTTATGTTCTTTTAGAAAGTGCTCTGGTCCCTGTCTTCAAGTTCTTTGTGGCACTACACTTTCTTTTCATGAAAGCTCTGGTTTCTAATCTTATCTATGTCGTCTTTCTTGTGTCAATACATGGTCGCTTGGTCAAGATTAGAAATTGAAAGAATTGGCAGTGTTGTCAATGACATAGTCTCTTTTATTCCTTGAAGCTTAAACCCACAACTTGTTTAATTTATTTTCATTTCAGGTTCCTTGCTATTTGCCAAGTTTCGACTCTAGCATTGTTCGTTTTCATTTCAGGTTCCATGCTATAAGGGACAAGCTCCACAGATAGCCAACAGGTACATGATCCTAAATTCATTCTAGATATTTTTCTGATTATTCTTGCAATCTGAATTTTGAGAATGTGTCATTCAATCGAAATCTGCAAAACTGTTTATTTTGGCTTTGAGACTCTATATTTATGATGGACAATAAGTGAATATTAAGATGTACATGTGTATGTATGAACAATTGTTGTTGTCAATTACTCTTGCATATATTTGTGACTAGAAGGAACTGTGATGTATGTATAACCTATTTACTGTCTGGCCTATTTTTTTTCTTTTTTTTGTTTTTTAAATTCATCATAGGAGACGCATCTTGAGAAAACACGTCATCAATGCCTGACTCATTGGAGACGCGGGTTGAGGTAAAGCTCACTACTACAAAAACAATTTTCAGAGACGGTTTTTTTATATTAACAGAGGCGGTTTTTGCAACCGTTTCTAAGCTAGGGTCTCTGTTAATCTCTCTGTTAATCATCGATTAACAGAGACGGTTGGGAAACCGTCTCGGTTAATGGGCATTAATAGAGACGATTTTTTTAACAAAACCGTCTCTGTTAATCTGTTAATGCTCATTAACAGAGACGGTTTTGTTACAAAAGCCGCCTCTGTTAATAGTTTTGCAGATTAAAAAAAATTGATATCTGCAGTAGCAGTTCCATCAGTTCCAGTTAGGGGACCGTCAATCCGGCCACATTTGCGACACAACCATTTGCATTCAGAACATTTAGACCTTAGAGTACCATACAATCCAGGTTCACATAATCATACAGACTACTCTATGTACATCTGATACAAAACAGGCCTGGCTAATTTATTTGCTCAACAGATGAGAGATATCATAGGTTTACCAATAATTTGTCTAGAAACTCTTCCAAATAAAACGAATTCAGCAGTAGCAGTTCCATCAGTTCCAGTTAGGGTCAAATGATATCTGCACACGTTTCAATATTTGTTGTAAGTAAAGATGCAAGATATGCACACAATAGAATCAAATGGACAGAATAAAGGTCAAATACTTTGGTTCAGCTTTGTGCAGGGATTGATGATCTGTTACATTTTGTGCAAGATGCAGAAGGAGCAGACATTTATGTACTATGCAATCACAATGGGTACAACAGGTGAGAAATCTCCATGTTCTGAAAGTGTAACAGACGGGAGGAAGAGCAATTTTTTTCTTTTTTTTTTCTTGAATATGCAGGAGAGCTGCATATCATTGTATTAATAGAAGAAGAGAGTGGCCAAAATAGCCTTACACCACACACACACAACTCACACCAACACAACCAAGTTCCAGCCCAGCTGGAAACAACAAGACCAAACAGCTCTCAGCTAACAGCTAGTTAGGGAGGAAGAGCAATATATCTAGCTGGTTTGGTTACCTCAATTTCCCAAGGATCAATGTCCTGAAGCAGCAAAATAGTTTTTTCTTCAAGATCTTTTGCTGCTCTAAAGCCCTGGACTGCTGTTAGCCTGCTGATATCCATCCAATTTTATCCTGGTTGTCACAGATCCTACATGAAGAGCACACATCATCAGACGCGGGTTGAGGTAAAGCTCACTACTACAAAAACAATTTTCAGAGACGGTTTTTTTATATTAACAGAGGCGGTTTTTGCAACCGTTTCTAAGCTAGGGTCTCTGTTAATCTCTCTGTTAATCATCGATTAACAGAGACGGTTGGGAAACCGTCTCGGTTAATGGGCATTAATAGAGACGATTTTTTTAACAAAACCGTCTCTGTTAATCTGTTAATGCTCATTAACAGAGACGGTTTTGTTACAAAAGCCGCCTCTGTTAATAGTTTTGCAGATTAAAAAAAAATTGATATCTGCAGTAGCAGTTCCATCAGTTCCAGTTAGGGGACCGTCAATCCGGCCACATTTGCGACACAACCATTTGCATTCAGAACATTTAGACCTTAGAGTACCATACAATCCAGGTTCACATAATCATACAGACTACTCTATGTACATCTGATACAAAACAGGCCTGGCTAATTTATTTGCTCAACAGATGAGAGATATCATAGGTTTACCAATAATGTCTAGAAACTCTTCCAAATAAAACGAATTCAGCAGTAGCAGTTCCATCAGTTCCAGTTAGGGTCAAATGATATCTGCACACGTTTCAATATTTGTTGTAAGTAAAGATGCAAGATATGCACACAATAGAATCAAATGGACAGAATAAAGGTCAAATACTTTGGTTCAGCTTTGTGCAGGGATTGATGATCTGTTACATTTTGTGCAAGATGCAGAAGGAGCAGACATTTATGTACTATGCAATCACAATGGGTACAACAGGTGAGAAATCTCCATGTTCTGAAAGTGTAACAGACGGGAGGAAGAGCAATTTTTTTTCTTTTTTTTTCTTGAATATGCAGGAGAGCTGCATATCATTGTATTAATAGAAGAAGAGAGTGGCCAAAATAGCCTTACACCACACACACACAACTCACACCAACACAACCAAGTTCCAGCCCAGCTGGAAACAACAAGACCAAACAGCTCTCAGCTAACAGCTAGTTAGGGAGGAAGAGCAATATATCTAGCTGGTTTGGTTACCTCAATTTCCCAAGGATCAATGTCCTGAAGCAGCAAAATAGTTTTTTCTTCAAGATCTTTTGCTGCTCTAAAGCCCTGGACTGCTGTTAGCCTGCTGATATCCATCCAATTTTATCCTGGTTTTTTTTTTTTTTGAAACTGAACACAGCGAGGGAGGCCCCCGCTGAGGGTTTTTATTAAGGAGCAATAAAAGGAAGTTATACTTACAGAGGTCAAAAGGGGGTGAGGGACCCCAGTTAAGCAAAACTAAAGGTAAAGAACTATATGCAGGATCTAAAACAAACTAGATACAAAGAAGAGTTGGGGAGGGTGGGGGAGCTCTATATCTCTATACAGTATTGCTGACCCAGTTAAGGAATATTGGTCTTATAGAATCCTTTATTCTGACAGCTTGAGTGATACACTCCTCTTTGAATTTCCTTTTCCAACAATTGATAGTTGCTGGGCAATTCTCAAAAATGATTCCATTTCTTTGCTTCCAGATTTGCCAGGCTGCTATTATGGTTATTTCCATGAAGCAAAGGTGGTTGAAATTCTGCTTTGCCCTCTGTATCATCTGGAAGAAAGGAATTGACATGTCCCATTGCACTCCAATTGCCTGCCAACAACTTTTTGCAAAGGGACAAGTGAAGAAGAGATGCATAGCAGTTTCTTCAGAGTTTGTTTGACATAAGACACATGTGTAGTCATTTCCTTCAATCTGGAAATTCTTTCTTCTCAAGATATTTCTGGTATTGAGTCTATCCATCATTAATAGCCAAAAGAAAACTCTTAGTTTGTTGGAGCATCTTGATTCCCAAATCCATAGGAAGGGTTTTGGTGGCTGAAAGTTTTTGTATCTGTGATTGTAATAGCTCTTGGATGTGTACTTCCTTGACCCCCAGATATAATGCCAATTGTCCTTTTCCTCATCATTCATTTGTAAAGCTTGTATTATGTTCTGTAGTTCCTGGTATTCTTGTTGTGCTTGATCTGAGAGAGGTAAGTGGAAGTGTTCTTCGGTGTTTGCTGCTTCCAAAAACTTGGCCACCGAGATTTTTTGGTTTTTGGCATATGAAAAAAGCCTTGGAAACTTCTCCTGCAGTAGGTGTCCATTCCAGACATCAAGCCAAAATAACACTGTTGTTCCATTGCCCACTGTACAAGCAGCAACTCCTCTGAATTTATCACAGAGATGTAGCAAATCTTTCCACCAAAAAGAACCTCTATCTGCAGTGGCATGTGGGATTTGCCCTCTGGAGTAGTATGAATTCCAAATTAGGTTTACCCAGGGTATATCCTTTTTGTTGTAGAACTTGTCCAGGTGCTTAAGCAACAGGGCATCATTTTGTGACCTGAGATCAATGATTCCTAGTCCACCCTTGTTTTTTGGTCTTGTGGTTTTTATCCAGGCTACCAGTGCCTTCCCTTTTGCATTAATATCTGACCCCCTCCACAAGCAATGCTTTCTTGCTCTGTCTATAAATTCTAGAACTGCTATTGGTATCTTTAGACTGCATAGCATGTAGGTTGGTAGTGATGACAAAACTGAGTTGACTAATTGCAATCTTCCAGCTTGGGTGAGGAAAGCTGAGGTTGATGTGAGCCTTTTTTCTACTCTGTCCATGAGAGGCATGTAGTCTTCAATTTTTGGTTTGGTTGTTCCAAGTGGTAGTCCTAGGTAGGTAAAAGGAAAGGAGCCAAGTTGACATCCAAAGGTGCTTGCTAGACTTGTTGCTTGCTCCTGAATCAGGTTGAGGGGAATCATTTGTGACTTGGCATAATTAACTTTCAGTCCAGTTGATTCAGAGAAGGAATGTAGGAGTTCTTTCAAGTAGAGTAGTTCTTCCTGTGAAGCTTTCATGATCAAAATGGTGTCATCTGCGTATTGTATGATGGGGAAGTTGTTACTAGGGTCAGCATTTATGGGCAGTGTAATGTCTCCATTGCTACAAGCTCTGTTGATGATATGTTGTAGGAGATCTGCTGCTATGACAAACAGAAGTGGGGAGAGAGGGTCTCCTTGCCTGACTCCTCTTTTGCAATGAAAATTTTTCCCAGGAATCCCATTCAGTAGGACTGAGGTAGATCCACTTTCTAGAATCTTTTGTATCCAGTCCAGCCACTTGCTATCAAAGCCAAGTGCTTTCATCATCTCAATAATTGCAGCATGTTCAATGGTGTCAAAAGCCTTTTCAAAATCTAGCTTCAAGATGACCAATTCCTTCTTTGATTGCTGGCACTGGTGGATATACTCAAAAGTCCAAGCTAAGCAGTCCTGTATAGTCCTTGTTTTGATGAAACCATACTGGTTCTTATGGATGAGGGCAATGATTACCTTCTGTAGCCTTTCTGCCATTAATTTGGTAAGTAATTTGAGGACTGAGTTGAGTAGAGATATTGGTCTGTAATCATTTGGAGTTGTTGGATTCGGGTTCTTTGGGACCAGAGTGATAAATGAATTGTTAATGGCTTGGAGGTTTGTGTTCCCAGAGAAGAAATCATGGCATAATGTGTATATGTCCTCTTTGATAATATGCCAGCACTTCTTGAAAAATAGCCCATTAAAGCCATCTGGCCCTGGGGCCTTGTCAATTGGCATTTGCTTCACCATCTTGTCAATTTCTTCCCTACTGAAAGGTGCTGATAGTTGTTCCAATTCTTCTTGCGCTGTGATCATTTGTTCCAGGTTGAACTGCATTTGAGGCTCTGCTGTCTGCCCCATTCTTCCTTTGAAACTCTCTAGTAGCACTGCAGCCTTTTGAAAATGATCATGAACTATTCTTCCATCTTGATCCTCTAGGCTGGTTATTGTGTTCTGCCTGAACCTTTCAGTAGCTGCTGCATGAAAAAATTTTGAGTTTTCATCCCCAAATTTTGTCCATCTCACTGTGTATCTCTTCTTCCAGTATTCTTGCTTGGCTTTTATTAGCTTTAGGATGTGCTTTTTTAAAATGGTTCTGAAATTTGCCTCCTGAATGAAGAGTACCCTTTGTTCTTCTATTTTGTCCAGAACATTCAACACTTCATTGCATTGGTCAATCTGCTTGTTGATTTTGGATATGCTCTTACTCCACCTTTTGAGCACCTTTCTTAGCTGTTTGAGCTTTGCTGATAATCTGGTGACGCTATTTGTTGCCCTTACTTCCTCATTCCAGGTTTGTTGTACTAGCTCGAAGAAACCAGGTTGTTCCACCCAGAAATTTTCGAATCTGAAGATATTTGCTTTGGGTATTGTTGTGTCTATTTGCACCATGCAGGGAATGTGGTCTGAAGTGGGTTTTGACAATGGCAGCATCAAGGTGTTAGGATAGCAAGTGCTCCAGTTTGAGGATGTAAAGCACCAGTCTATCTGTTCTAAAAGTGGTTCTTCTTGCATGCTACTCCAAGTGAATTTTCTGCCCTTCAGAGGTATTTCTTGTAAATTCACATTACTAATGATCTCATTGAAGATGAAGACATCATGTATATTCCCTCCCTCTCTATTTCTGTTGGACAATGACCTATAAAAATTAAAGTCTCCTACCAGCATCCAATTCTCATCATTTTCAATCTGCAGGTTATTGAGCCAATTGACAAAATTCTCTCTCTCAATTCCTTGGCATGGTCCATAGACAGTAGTCAGTTTCCAAACATCATTGTTGTGTCTTGATGTGAACTTCACAGTGACTGCATATTTTAAGGTCTCCACAATCTCTCCAGTGAAAATTGCACTAGTTCCACCCCAAAATAATTCCCCCAGAAAGTCCTTGTGAGGGGGAGTATGCAAACTTGTCAAACCTTTTTGGTGCAAACTTCCTGATGAAGGAGTGATCAAAGTGTTCCCTCTTGGTCTCTTGTATACAATAAACTGCACAGTTGCTTTCCTCTAGCTTCTGCCTTACTGCATTACACTTGTCTTCAGAGTTTATACCTCTTATGTTCCAATTTAGGATGTTCCAGCATTTTTTATGGTTATTTCTATCCATTGGTACAGTGTGAGTGTGAAGCATATTCCTGGTAGCACTCAAAACAAAGTTGTGGCATATAATATCTGAAAATGAAATTCTTGATCATATCATAAGTTGTCTGCTTAGGAATAACATAAGACTGGGATACAGGATCCAAGCTACCAGGAGCCCATTGGGAAGGGGCCACCCACAGGGAGGTCAACTTCCAAGAGCAAAATAGGCTGAGGTTCGAGCTAAGTTTAAACCATTGATACAACTTAAATGCATGGCATACCATGCAGAGAGAGCAAGATAAACGATGGCTATTCATTGATGACTTGTTCTTCAGCATCATCCCTCCTTCCTTCAGCCTGTGGTTCTTGCTCATCAGTTCCTGCAAGGAGGAGTTCTTGGGTGACCTGGCTAAGAGATAACCCACACTTATTCACTGCAACTTCCTGTATTGTGCTGATGCTAATCTCAGGGACAGGTGAGCCATTGCTAAGGTCAGTTAACCCAGGAAATTCAACATCTTGTGCTGCAGATGGTATAATGAGTTTGGCATTCAGTTCCTCAAAGCTAGCAATCTTCCTTTTCTTGTTTGCTCTGACTCCCTTATTTGCAACTGATTCAATGATATTTCTATTCTTGCAGCCTTTTAGTTTATTGCTGATTCTGATGCTCCTTCTGGGAGCTGAGGTTGGTGCAGCTTCATTTGCTTCTCTGCTACTTCTCTTCTTTGCTCTAGGTGTCTTGTTGTGGCTGACTTCTTGGTCTTGATTCTTTTGTCCCAAATCTCTTCTCTTCTTCCTGACATAGAGATGCTTGATTGGCTTCTTAGTGTAGTTCAAGTTCACATACTCCAGGGCCTTTTCTTTGTTGTTTTGGTGAGTGTCAATTGCTGCAGTGTTAAATTCCATTGCATCTGTGCCTTGGATTCCCAGTTTGTTCTTGCTCTTACTTGGTTCAGTGATGATTTCAACAGAGTCTATGTTGTTGCCTGTCATGTTAATTTTGATCTTTGAGGCATCCAAGACTATGGACTGTTTGATGTTATGAGATGCAGGCTGTTGGCATTGTTGCAGGAAGGCTTTGATGTATTCTTCAAAAGCTTTGTTTATTTCAAAGGTCGCCTGTGACTGTAGCCTTTGAAATTCAGGTGTTGCTGGCTGCTTTCCATCAGAGAGGCTGCTGTTAGCTGAGGTTTCAGTTGTAGTATCAGTTCCAGTTTGGCTTCCCTTCCTCGTATCCTGTGTGGATTCCTCCTCTTGCTCTACTTGCATATTCTCTTGGTTGAGAGCTTTGCTGATATCAGGAAATTGCACCTCATGGAGCATATCCATACCATTTCCAGCCATGAAGATGTCCTGGCCCAATGATCCTTGGTTGACAGAGCTATTGTCAGATTCTTCCCCTGCCTGATCTGGTAGCTGTCCATTATGCTGGCCCTGATTTCCAGGTGCATTCCCTTGTTGCTGCTCATGTAAGTCAGCTAGGTTTGCTACAAAGTTGGCTTCCACTTCATTTGCATGGCCACCATTGTTATTGTTTGGGAAATCATCATCATCATCAATGATCTGATCAGCAAACTGGCTGTTTAGGATGAAAACCCTTACAGCCCAAGATCTGCCTTCTCCATCTAGAGCTCTTCCATTTTTTAGCTTGAGGATGCGAGGAACTCTTGCTATGTTGTCTATCAGGACCTTGACAAGAACTCTGGCAGTGCTATTGTCATTTGCATGCCACTGAACTACTCTGCCAAAAGGACTACATGCCTGGTTTATGAAATGAATTTCTTTGTAGTCTAGAGGATAGCCAACTAGCATCACCCATCCAACTCTAGCAAAGACAGACCTTCTACAATTCATTGCCTCATCATGGTTTACAAAGGAAAACTGCCTGTTTCCAATCCAGTGTGGATTATTGAACACTAAAGTATCTCTATCACAAGCTGAGTCAAGTCTGTATATGCCAATACCATGAGGGTGGGGGCTGTAGGAGATGACTTGCTTCCTAGCTATCACTCTGATGTAATCTCGTACCTCGTGCATGAAAGCAAGGCGTTGAGCTGGTCCCAGGTCTTCTTCTGTCGTGGCGATTGCAAATTCCTCATGCCTCTTGATTGGAGCTCCAGAGAAGCACACAGTGGCCCTCTGCAGCCTGTTCTGTCCACCATCTTCCATCTCCATTCCTGTTGGAATGAACCTTTCCGGCTGAATGTCAATCTCAGCCATGTCTTCTTCTTCAACAGGGTTACTAGCGTTGGTTGTGGCAGGAGGGTTTTGGGTGGCAGGAGGGTTTTGGGTGGGGGAGTGGTTCTGTTGGGAGGAGGTTGCCCCCGTTTGCTGTTGCGTGGGTGTGCCGGATGAGGAACAGGAGGCCGATTGCTGTGTGGGGGTAGTATTATTATAGGACGTACCAGCTATTGAGTCAGAAGCCGAGGGGTTTAAAGTTGATGCCTCGTGTTGACAAGTGCCATCAAGGCTAGAGCCGTTGGCTGGAGGGGCATAATTAGGAGCTTTTGGTGCCCAATAGGCCCTGGTTTTGCTTTTAAAGCAATTTCGGGCCTGATGACCATAGTTAAAGCAGTTTAAGCAGCGCATTTTCCCTCTGCAGTCTCTGACACGGTGACCCTGGGCAAGGCATTTGAAACAAACCCCCCACTGAAGAATGCACGCGCGTTTGGTGAGCGTGCTTGTGCTGGCGCATTGAGTGTTGCTGTCCCTGCCATCAATGTTGAGAGCACGCTTGAGGTTTCCAAAGACTCTTTCGCATGGAATTTGAATTTCAACTTCTTCTTCAACCTCTAGCCTTTCTTGTGCAGCAATGGTGAAAGGAATAAACCCCAAGCTATTGTCTTTACTAAAACTGCAATTGACACCTCCAATCTTGACCGATTGCATTGGGGGATTCTTATCGACAAACTCTCGAGGTGCTGCTTTGCTTGGTGGCGAATCTTGTATTAATTTGGCACAGAACCGGACCTTCTTGACCTCTTTGTTCTTTGCTTGTGCTTTCTCCTTCTTCTTGTTCAGAACTTTGGTCCAGCTTGTTTCCTCTTCCCTTTGCCAATTTCTTTCCTCTCTTACCCAGTTTGCACCTCCATCTCTCCACAGATGGAAATACACGTCGAAATGCTCAGTAATTATCCTCTTGAGCTCATAAACCATGAAACCCACTGACTTACATGAAACCACAAACTTGAAATGCCTGTCACTGATGTGCATCACATGGAATCCTGCCGGGGTACCTCCCAAGCAAGCATGAAGTGCCAAGCTAACTGATGCTTCTGTAAGTCTGAAAGTGTACCTTCGGAAGACAGCAAGGAGGGCAAACGATCCCACTAGTGAAGAAGAAGCATGGTGTACTGACCGCTTGGCAACTTTGCACACTCTTGCTTGAAACTTCTGTCCATCTTCAAAATTCCAGTCCTTGACGAGTTCTGCCAGTTGCGCATCTTCTTCAAGCTCGATCAGTCTTGGGGGCGCCATGGTGCTCCGTTCCTACTTGGAGGAGGAAGTAGACGCCAGCGCCCTTGGCTTCCGACGGGCTGGGGAGAGGGGTGGCCGTCGACGGGAGGGAGGGAGGGAGGGAGGGAGGGCGGCGCCGGGACCGGGTGGTCCTCGCTTACGGCGCCGGCTTCATCTCAACTTCCCTTCTTCGGGGCTACTGGTACTGTTGCTTTAGTTTCGTCCAATTTTATCCTGGTTGTCACAGATCCTACATGAAGAGCACACATCATCAGAACGATGTAGCGCAAGGGCTGGCACAATGCTAGATTTTGATGAAGGTAACTATACTGGTAACCTTATGCTGTTCAGTTATAACCATGTCAATGCAATTTTTCAATGAGAGAAATCATGTGACTTGAGATATATACCTTTTTCGACTATGAAATCAGCTGATGGGCATTAACAGCTCCAGTCTGCAGTAGGGAGGGAGTGCTTCCTGACGCTGCAGCATCAAATTGTCGCTTCAAACAATTATGGATTCCTAATGATGACTCCTTTGGGCCACTTTTACCATGTGTCTGGATGTCAGTCTGCAAAAGAAATGAAAACGAGTTAGAAATTGTTGCTTCAAAGAATTATGGATTCCTGAGTTGATCCATTGTAAGTAAAATATTCAGTCTACAACCAGTTTTTTATTAAAAATGGCGGCTGTGATGTGAATTTTGAGGTTAAAAAAATTCATCATATACAGATCATATTATTCATCATGTAGCCAACACAACACAAGTGTTCCAAGAAGACAGCATAGACATGTAGTTCACACTTCAAATCACCCAATAGACTCCAACTTGACAAAATACAATACTATCTGTACCAGGTCAAGCAGATGTTGAAGAGAGGATATACACATTCAGTAGTAAATGTTTCTATGATTAGACGAGATATTATTAATGCACCCTATATAAATTTATCCACCCAGTACGAAATTGATTTCTAATGTATCAGACTATCATGACATAGAGACAAGATGAGGTGGAAAAAACTCACGGAATAAAGTTCCTCTCGAAGACGGCGGCGCACGCGGGAGGTCCCCGTCCCCGGCGGCGGCGGCGCGAGTGGAGGCGAGGGGGAACTCGAAGACGGCGCCGCGGGGGAGGCGAGGCCGCGCGGGAGGGCAGAGGAGGACGCGGCGGTGTGGAGGTGCGGAGGGGGGAAGGGGAGGGGCGATGCGTACGGGAGGGAGGAGGGATGGGAGGATAAGGTTGAGGGGTCTGGATGAAAATTTCGATCGCCAGATATTTTGATTAACAGAGACGGTGGCTTTCCTCCGCCTCCGTTAATCGATCGTCACCGCCTCCGAAAATGATGGGCATTAACAGAGACGCACGCATTTTGCAAGTGTCTCGAAAAATGTTTTGGCAGTGTCTTCTAAAATGTTTTTTAGTAGTGCCTGTCTCTGATGTAGGTCTTTGGAGACGCAGTTTTTTAACAAACGCGTCTCTGATGAGGTGTTATTGCAGACGTGGATTTCCGCATCTCCGATAAGGTCACATCGGTGACGAAAATTTGCAGACGTAAAAAAATTTTCGTCTCCAATGAGAGTTGAGCCGCGTCTCCGATCTTGGATTCTTACATAGTGTGGTGCCCTTCTCATACTGTTCGTGCGTGTTGAGCAGCTGCCTTTCGCTGTACTGTGCTAGCTAAGCCCAGCGAACCATCCATGCGTGTTGAACACCGGACTTTCTTCCAACGCCAGCCACTGCACCATCCATGCAAGCCTACACGTACGTAAAGCCTCGTAAGCAATATATGTTCTTAACAGCTACTACTGATCCATTGTACGTGTAGCACGCAGTGCATACTTTTCTGTTCAAGTGCACTTCCTATGTACCTGACATTGCACAAGCCCAATACACACATGTCGATGCCATATTTCCAGCATGATCAAAGATCCAGTCTTATCGTTAGCATCATTGATCTATAGTATATTTTATTTCAAGTACTACAAACCTTTGCCCACCGTTAACTTTGCTACTTAACTTCATAACCTCGATGGTTCACTTCATTTATTCTTTCATTGTTTCTTGCGTCAATGATATATCTCTTGCAGCATGAATTCTGATTTGTTCCTACTGATACAATATGCTTATTCCGTGACAACTTTGTTTATCTCATATCTTTCTTGTTTCAAATCTGATATTAGTGATTCTTGCGCTTGTGTGACTATAGCAGCAAGGTCTATCCTTTAGTGTGTTCTTTTAAAGCTTTTCTTTTGAATGGTGTATTATCCTTAGTTCTTCTTGTTTATTTGCTAGTAAGCTCGTACCGATGTTTGCATCGAGTAGAAGTGTTGTTGTTCGGAAGCTTGAAGAGTAAGAGTTCAAAAGAGCAAGTGCAGAAGTCAGTTGTTGGTCCCGGAGCAAGCTCGAGGACCAGGCACGAAAGTAAAAACAAGCAGCGAGATAGAAGGAAGGAAATTCACTGCCGTAGTAATTGGCCAAAAATCAGAACCCTTACAAAGTGGTACGCCCTCTCCTTTTATAGGCAGGCGAGGGGTCACTTCCTCAGTCACACATCTCTTTTCTACCCCTACCTGCTACAATTATACTAGGAATATTCTACTTTATCGGATACAAACGGGATTTTACATGAGGAGGCCAACTTCAACTTGTACTCGTCAACTCACACCCTCGTGTTGCCTCGGAGGTCTTGGCGCCTTGGCTGGGCTCCGCCCACTGGGCTGCTCGTCGTCCCTTTAGTAAACTTGTCTTCAAATGACCATACATCAACATGAGATCGTTAGTGCCCTGAGGCGAACTAGATGCCCCTTGGCCGAACGTTCCGGGTCGAATTATAGCCCGATTCGGTCCGGCCACCCGGTTGAGCCGTTCCCCTAGTCGCGGAACGCGGCGGACCGAATCCTGGGCCGACTCGGTTCATGCGCCTGGTCGAGACACTTCTCTAGCCGCCAAGCGCAACGAACCGAATCACGGGCCGATTCGGCTCATGCGCCTGTTCGAGTTACACCTTAAGTCTCCGAGTATGACGAACCGGATCTCGAGCTGATTCGGTTCGTACGTCTGATTGAGCTTCGTCTCTGGTCGCCGAGTACGACGAACCGAATCACGAGCTGATTCGGTTCGTGCGTCTCTTCGAGTTTCGTCTCTGGTTGCCGAGTGCAACGAACCGAATCACGAGCTGATTCGGTTCGTGCGTCTCTTCGAGTTTCGTCTTAGATCGCAAGGTGTTTCGAAACGAGACGTGATCCGATTCGGTTCGCGCGCCAGTTGGTGAAAAACCGAATCACAGATCGACTCGATCCTTTGAGCCGTGGGCTGATGCGAATCAGATCCTAGCGCAACGAGCAAGTGGTGGAGTTTGCCTGATACGCGTCCCAACATCAGTAAGAGTAGATTTTCGCTGGAGAAAGGCAAGTGACCCTAACCATCCTTCTACCTATGCTGCATTTATAAAAATACCATGCATTAATTGGAACATGGAGCGACCACCCAGGAAAACAGTACAACCATGAGAGTGTGAGACTAATGGGCTCTGGTCTTGGCTGAATAATTAGAATCCTTTATTTGTGATAGCTTTACCTGAAAAGGGCAAGGTGGAACTGAGTCGCGGTATAGCCCAGTCCTCTTGAGATGTAGACTTTGCTATGGTACATGCCCATTAGGGAGGGTTATGAGCGCCAGACACCGGAACCATGCGAGCTATTACTTGTTAGAGAATCTTTGTAAAGGCCTCGTAGCGTCGCTATGCAGTCACACCTCGGTAGTATGATATGTGCCTGTGTGGTGCAGCATGGTTGGGTCTAAAGTTCTATTGAACTTTTACGCGACTTATGGTGAAAGTGTACAACCTTTGCAGAGTGTCTAAAATTGTTATAACAGCCGTGCTCACGGTCTAGAGCGGCCTGGACCCTCACATCAATAATATACTTGAAAATTATAATAAATCGTTCTCTGGTTAATTTTGGTAGCCTTGCTAAGTACCAACCATAAGTGTACTCACCCTTGCTAAACTGTTGCTCAAAAGAGAAAGGTGTGAAGTTGTTGAAGATGATGCTAGGCGTACGCAACCCCCGGTCGATTGCTCGTGGAGTTGGAGCCTCCATTTTCAGGATTAACCTATGTAATACTATGATATTCTCTTTATTTATTTTCTTTTACGTGATATTGTCTATATTATTCACTTTTTATTTGTCGTATGTGTGAAACTTGATCCTGGCACACATACGGTGTGCAGTCGGTTTTATTTCTAGAACCGGGTGTGACATCAGATTGACGGGCACGCCCCGGTTTTCAAGGTTACGTCTTTTCTCGTGTGTTCGCGCATCTGTCTCCGCCCGATTTTTGCGTCAACCGTCAGATATCACCTTGAAAGGGATGCTTTAGATCTATAATGCCATGTGTTATTTGATATAAAAGAACTCAGAGATCCCAGAGTAATTTCTACACAAGTAATTTGTGATATCATGTTGACTTTTAGTATTTGATTTAACATGAGAGGGACACTTCCTAATTAAGGGCAACTGTACTTTCACAAATTAATTTTTTTAGAATTATAAAAAATATTAGGAGAACTTAACATTATTAATTTAGGCAAATCCTAATCATATGCAGCAGTATACATGCATACAAATGTAGATAGGAATGAACATTTGTTTACTTGAGGAAGGGGTACTGTGCCATGAATAGACAACATTATGTGATTGTGTCCGGTTTGAACAGATATCCGGTGGATGAGAGATCACACCGGTTTATTTCTAACAGTAGTGAAGCTAATAGAATGCAGGTCACAGGTCAGAAATAATTCAGCAGCTACAATTATACAGCTGGCCTGTAAATAGGCTGGATGTAACCATTCGTAGCCTCTCCTTTTCATCAGCGCATCATATCATTATAACAGGTGCGTAGGACTGGAGAAGAAATGTTCAGCTAGTATATTAAGAGATTGGGGTCCTCCATTTGTCTGTAATAACTTTTTCCTCCATTTCAGTTACAGGGAAAGCATAGCCTGCAGAGAATAGATTCAAGTTATTCCGAGCGGCGGCGGACAGACTGGCCGTCAATTCACGCAGAAGCAGTTGCCTAAGCCTGACACGGCTCAATCAGACTAATTGGAGAATCACAAGCTTATATTAGGGCGTGTTTAGATCGAGAAAAAGAGCTTGATAGTATCAAGTACACAGAAATAGAAATGAACTAACACGGTTCTATAGGTGGATAACTTTTCGTGAAAGGGTGACACTTTTCTAAATCTAAATAGGACCTTAATTGTACATATATCATTGTCGATGCAACTTGCAAGTCGAAGTGACTGCATAAATACTGATATGTTGACATTTAGAAGTTGAGAGAAGTGATCTGTCGGGCCACTACTCTCTAGTAGTGTTGCAAAAAAAAAATTATCTTTTCATTCTTCCTTTTGTTTCCTTTTCTAAAGGAGAGTATGGCGTAGGGCTCTTAGCCCATATAGTCTCATATATCATTCACTTCCATTTCAGCCAGATAATTCAAATGAACACAAAATCAGTATTCTCTGCTAGCCACAAGTTGGCCACCTGATTAAGGACTCCATGTAATTTTGCCAGCTCTTTTGAGCCTTGTGACAAATGACAGGCAAACGCAACAATATATATACATGCGTCATTGTAATTAAGGACAATCTAAAAGTAACGAGGTTTCAGCCACAGTAATTAGTCCACAAACTAGCGCTGAAACAGAAAAGGTGAGAAATGTGGACCCCCAAACCCCCCCCCCCCCCTCCCCCCCCCCCCCCCCCCCCCCCTCTCTCTTTCTCCCTTCCTACTTCCACTATCTCCACACTCGGTCGGCTCCCTTTGCGGCCACTGGCAACGGGCAAACCAGCGGCGGTAGGTAGGGTCAGCCTAGCAATCCTCACACACTAGACCACATGTGAACCATGCTGAGCTACTACGGGAAGCGGCATGCTATCGCGGGGGCAAAGAGAGTCGCGAGCCACCTCTTTCCGGCGCGCATCGACAGAGGAGTATGGCATGTGGAGGAGCTCGACCTCACCGATCGAAGCACGCGGTGGCGGCCCCGGCGGCTCCTAGAAGGAAGTGAAGCGGCCATGGTCTCATGGTGAGCTCCATGGAGAGACAGATGTGGGTTAGTAGGAGCGGGAGGGCTCCGCCGGTCCGCTCATTGGTTTTTTTTCCTCTATTTTTGTCAACGCTTTTTCTAGAATTTTTTTCTCTTATTTTATATTCAAAGTTTTGGTCGAACATTTATTTTGTTCACAATTTTTTCCTGCTAGAAATTTGTTTTCAATCTGTTGTTCCCTGCAATGTTTTTTTACAATTTTTGTTATTTTTCCTTCTAGAACTTTTTTGTGTACAATTTTTTTGTTATTTTTAAAAAACATTCACTTTCTATACTTATTGAAATGTTTAAAAAAACTAGTAGGGTGGCACTTGTGAGAGGCACAAACTATATAAAAAAATAAAGATTTAAAAACAATAAGTTTGGAACCATTACATTGAATCCAAAATCTCTATTAATTCATAAAACTCTTCTAAACTATAATTTTATATATTTATAGTAAATATGTTGGTGGTGGAAAATATGGGCGGAAGAAAAATCTAATAAACCATAATTTTAGTTTAATTAACCATACCTAGAAATTTGTTTTCGATTTGTTTTTCCCTACAAAGTATTTTTTACAATTTTTTGTTAATTTTTCTTGCAGAATATTTTTGTGCACAACTCTTTTTTAACAAATCATTGTTTCTGCACTTTTTTGAATTTGAAAAAAAAAATATTTTCACTAACGCTCCTCCGCCCCAAACCAAACCTCCGCCGGCTCGCTGCGCCACTCCCGCTCATCCGCCCCAAGCTCGAGCTCCGACTCCACCACCGAGCCGGCGCACCTACGGACCCGTTGACCCGAGCTCGGATTTGATGTCTCCAGATCGAAATCCCTGGCTCACTTTTTTCCAGATCGAAATTATTCTGTGAAACGAGCCGCCTTGATTTCCCTGTGCCAAAGCAGGTGAAACGTGCATGAGAGCCAAGATCAGAGATGGAGCGAGATGTGCTTGGATTCAGCTCCTAGGCAACTGAAGTCTGTCTGAAGAAGGTGAAAGGAGGGGAAAAAAGAGATGAGACAACAGAGAGAAGATGGCACCTGAGGTGCTCGCCGCAGCACCGGTCGCCGCTCCAGCTGGCCCGAGCGCGCCAGCCCCTGCACCCTCCTCCCGAGCTCGCCGGCTGCCGTTCCAGCCGCACGCCCGATGACCGCCAATCCAGCCGCTCGCGAGCCCGCCGCGTAAGGTACGGGCTATTTAAAGTAATATTAAAAATGGTGCTTTTATAGTCGGTAATGTTATTTTACTACACCTGGTTTGATCCAATACACCTCGAAAAAAGTAAAATGTGTCGTGACACCCTACTATTTTTCTGACGTTTATCGGGGTGAACTCGTATGTGTCCTATATCGCATTCGCCAGCGGCCATGTGATCTCTACCACACTCTCTCGTCTTCGTTGTTGTAAAGTAAAATTGAAAGACAATGAAGGGGATGAATTGTATTGATTGAGGGGGGACCTGTTACATTTATACATGGCCAAGTGGCCAACAGGTTGCCACCGAAAGGGTCTTTGGTCCTTTCAGAGATGGCCCTTTGGACAGGTTGGTCCATTCGGACCAACCGACCTACGGTAATTAGCAATCACTAATGACATCATTAATCCTTAATCTAATTATAGAAATTGATCATTAATCTAATTTCTCAACACTCCCCCTTGAGCAATTTCTTCTCGAGATCTTGTAATCGATGCTTCATTCTTTGATGATTGTATAGGAAAAACTCCTCCAAAAACCTTGCAGGAAAAAACTTGAGGAGAATCTAATTTTATGTGTATATGCCATCAAAACTCCTTTAAAACCCGGTGGGAAAATATAAGGAGAAAATGATATGGCATATATGTGATTATTGTCTCATTGTAAACTTATATGAATAAAACCTTGAAAGGAAAACTCATAAGAATTTAAGATCAATAGTATAGTATGATCTGTGGATCATATTTGAATAATCTCCCCCAAAACCCAATGGGAAAATATGAGGAGAAATAATATGTCTTTGAGACCTTCTTAAAAAAACTCTTATAGAGAAAACAGAAGATATGACATGGAATATGTCTTGAATATCATCCTTTAAAAACCCCGGCGGGGAAAATAGGTGATATGACATTTATTCTTATATTGATATTGCCTCATTAAAACCTTTATGAGAAACCTTGTGAGGAAAAACTCATATAGGAAAAAGAGTACAATATAATGTTTGAACAGATTAAAATTTCATGAGAGTCTCCCCCTGAGCCTTGCAAAGTTGTTACTTTCCACTGTTGGTGGATAAGGACTTTATGGATAAATCGATGAGATTCTCACATATTTGATTTGCAAGATGTTTATTTCTCTAACGTGTGATAAATGAGAATAAGCATGCCAAGCAATACACATGTTGATAGTGCTCTATGAAATCTGTTATATTTATGCAATACAAGCAATATTATCTATGTAGATAATTGTTCAATGATTCAGAAAAATCTAATTTAATCATTCATTATAGTTATCCACATAGGTGGTACTTTAGAATGACGGATGGAAATAGTTATTTGAGTCTACTTTTGATGACTCCCGTTAGAACTATATCATCATGATATCAGTTTATTTTCTAGCAAAATGGGGATCATATATCTAGAATCACTATGGTTATATCTCGATTGAATAAACAAGATTTTTTGGTGCCATAATATATCTGTAGATATACTTTTTGACTCATGTCAAATGGCTTGATGGAGTTGCGCATTTTTAAGCTATAGCAAACTATTTGCAACTGCAATGTTTGGCCTTTTTGCAATTTGCAAGGTTTTAGCGCTTGCATGGCACTATAGTTGTCATCCCAGGGTCTAAATGGTTATCGATCCATCTTTAGGGATTGACCACCATAAGTGATGATGGATATGATTATCCAATATTATTTTGATGTTGATGAACAATATATGTGAACTGATATATGTGCTTAAGTCGTAAACTTAAGTATAATTAGGTTTTTAACCAAATATGTCATCTCACCGTCTTAAAATGATTGCTTGTTTGTTTGTGTGCTGAGATGATGGAAAATCCAGTTTGGATTATTTGTGAACACACATATGCAGTCGTAATGATTGGAGTAATTCTTCTATGGAAGAGACTCACATAGTCAATTGTACCACAATCAACTTGACTATTTCAAGTCATGGAGTGACTTGAGTTTATACACAATGTACGTTGCGGTTTGTACTTCAATTAAAATATAAAGTCTAATGATAACTTTATATGACTGAATTTATCCAATTTATTTGATCTGCCAATAATCGAATGAACATAATCTTTTACATATACCATGAGAGGTATTGCTTGGTTTTTGCGTGAAACTATGTGCTACAAGCTCTTGTTATTTCACCACCTTGCTTTTGCAAAGAATGCAATGTGAGAATAAGATATCACTGTGGTAAATACTTCTCACTAATAAACAAGAGCAATTCTCCTTAATTGCCACCTTTTAATATGACCTAATTTGAGTGTTGAGACACTCTACTTAGGACTTTTGGTCTGGATCCAGTTAAAGGTGTAAGGCAAATTTGAGAAGGAGTACATGTCAACAATTTGTAGTCTTAGAATGATTGATTAATGAAATCAATATAGCATGTGAAAATAATAACCTTTTAGAATTCCATGTTATTTCCCACAACAATGGAATTAGGTAGTTCCAATGATCCACTGACTAAATTTATGTGCACTTATACTGTACTTTTGAATGCATAACATTCATAGGCTTTGGATTTAAATATCCATAAAGCGTCAGACAATATTCATGATGTTGATTTGCATTTACTATTTTGGGGGATGTCTCCCCCTGTTTTCGTGGATGCTTGTAATAAGCTATATCCATACTGACCATACTTCTCCCCCACTTATTTTAATTTGGGAGTTTAGTGATTTTATTTGGTATCTTCACTCTTTCTGGTACATTAATCCATAGGGATTGGATATGATTACACTTTGATTAGCAAATGCATTTGGCAGGCTATTTGTAACATATTACAAATATAGGATGTTCTAAACTTGTTAGTTTAGATATTCTTTGGTACGTGAATGTGAGGACTGAATGTGATTAAACATTCTGATTTCTGGCATTCTTTTGTGTGGCATTAATCTCCCCCAAATGCGTGGAATCGTCCTCAAAATATAATCAACATACGGGCTTATCTAAAATTCCCATAAGAGACCTTAGGTATTATCTAAATGAAGGATAATAATACCTTTGTCATGGTCCCTAATTCCCATGGATGTATGTTGAGGTGGTGATATTGGTATATGCGAAGCATAACCAACATGCAATGGGAAATAATTGGCTGAAATCAAATTTTCACGTAAATACTGCTACGGAGGGAGCCTTATAATTGCAGTTGAATGAATTTGGATTAATTATGTGGTGTGTAAGTCCACATAGTACCAACTAGATGTCGGTGAATTTCAAATCTATTTTGCTGGTCATGCAAATGAATTATTTCAATAAGATATCCAGTTAAGCCATAATTGATGTGGACATATATATATGGTACTTAGTGCTATAGTTCCCAAAGTCAAATAACTCCAAATGATTGGATTTGATCCTGCGTCCAGGACAAGTTGCTCTAAATTGAATATCTGAGCAATGAATTTGGTAAATTATGGTTTCCTATGAGTAAGAAACACGTGTGGAACTATTTGTTAAGTGCATCAATTAGCATTTGAGAGCACTTGAATGGTCCATTTGGTTGGCAAAATACAACCATATGCTTGTCTTGAATGTGTTCAAGAACTCGGCTCATCATTTGAATTTTAAGGTAAGAGGGCCTTAAAATTAATTCTCTTGTGACACATGTGGTGCACATTAAATCTGAAGATTTCGAGAATTTTAAGTATGACCAATAGAATTGACAATAATTTTTCATATTATTCATACGATAGAAATGATGAGGTCAATCATATGCAAATGCTTGATTGAATCAAGACTGAAAAATTATTTTGTACGCAACATGTGATAGGTATTGATGTATCTTGAATACATCCTGAATAATATCAAGGATTTTTCAAATGAGTATTCAGTTTGCATATATCCATTATAATAAATTGAGTGTTGATATGTCATAATGACTCTCAGTAATAGGTTTCAATATGAAACCATAAAATGAATATGTTGAAAACATATTTACAGGATGTAGATACATGAGTGTATCTATGGTTAATAATTGAATACTCATGAGAAGATTGAAATCTCTCATATTTTGATAGTGGTTATTTTGATTCTCTAAATGAAATTCCTTTTCTGATTGGTTGAATCCCTAATGGTCATGTATATAGAGTTTTGAAATACTCTAGTACAAGTTTTGATTTGTATGACATATGGGTATTATGTACGAGATACATGATATTAATGATGGACAATATACTACACATTAGAGTATAGTTTTAGACTAATGGTAATTCTAGGGATAATTTAGAGACTTATGGAGGTCTCATTAGTCGAAGTGAGCTTCAAACTTAATCCACTAGAATGCTCTTATCTCCGATGGAGTTGAGGATTTCTTGAACCAAATATTTGATTTGGAAATAATATGTACATGAAATGTACAACCACAGTTTAGACAAACTTAAAATTTTGTCATTATGATCACTTTTGATAAAATGATATTTTATGTATGCGATCCATTATGTTGGATATTGCCGTGGACTTGAAAGTCCTGATAAAGTTTAGGCAATATTTATTCTTTGTTGGTAATTCAATTGAGAGTTGTAAAGTATAAATGGGTCTTCCTCATTTTCATACTCAGTTTTGTAAAACATGAGTGGAGGAAATGTAATCACACCCAAGGTGTATGTGTGGTAATTTTATGGATAGATAAGGTAGTTTTATTAGGGTAGAACTATAGTGGTAATGATGCCATGTGTCTCCCAATGATATTTTTCATATCAAATACCCATATTGCAGAATAAATCCTATCCAATGAGAACTTGAAAATTCTATTTCAAAAACATTAGTCATGTCCTACATGAGTAGATCCTGTATTTTAATGAATTTACTCGAAGAGTAAATTATATAGCATGACAATATTGATGTGCAAATTATTGATTCAAGTTGACTATTCTGAATGTGACATACGACAAAATTGTTGCACATGTTTTGGACTCCATTCTTGTGAGAATAGATGACCGAAGGATCAATTTCCAAATCATAGTCTCTGTCTTTATGATAGAAGATAGTCACTAAAAATATTGCACTATTTTCTATTATTTATTTAAGCAAAGTAGATACCCTTGATTTGTGAATTCAAGATGAGTCTTAAATTAATATACACAAAATCTTATCTATTAGAATTGCGAGTAGTGTGGGCATCATATTTGATAGGTGATGAAATCACTGCTATTATCAAGTGTGTATTGCTATGATATAGTCTCTATCATAATGTACTAGTGAGTGAACACATTGAAAGGTAATCACCAGAATGGTGTAGATCTTAAAATAGTGGACGAGGACTTGTTGCTATAGGCATAGTTTGGCATGATTGCGCTAGATGCCTTAGAGTCCACTGTCTTATGTGTTACACTAGTAGGTAATCACCATGTTAGTATAATCCTTATTTAATTCATATTTAAAATTAGGTATGATAGGTCACTATGTGATAATATACATATCATAGTAGTATTGTGATACTACCTTATGCATGGCCAATATGAAATATAAATCAAGGTAACTACCAAAATAAAAGGTGGAAACCTTTGACCATTACAAATTTTCATATTTGGTATGATATGCCAATTTTCTAAAATGAGCAAATCATGTATAGCTTTAATTTACTGTGGTAAATTAAGTGACATGTGGTCTTGTAGTTAGCAAAATATTAAAATCAAGATTATTCTTGCATGTATTAAGGTATAAATAATGTAATTGTTTTAGCGGTATTCCTGTGGGAATTAATGACTCAAGAGTCAAATATTATACGTTTGTTATTGTATTTAATAATTTGGATATACACTTTCTAGGTAATCATCATAAGATGTAGACCTCTCGGTGATGGGCAAATAATTTGTTGCCTAAAAGCCTGGTCTCAGGGCAAATAAATTCTTATAGAACTTTTGCAATTCTATAGAACTTATTGCAGCCAGTGCCTAGGTCTCCATCACCTTGTGTTATTCCAAAAATTTAGATTTATATACCTTAATTTAATAATTTGCTTGATACTACTGATGTAGTTTAATGTTTAAGTGTCATGTAGTAATGTTTAAAATAAATGACAGATGAAAATTTGTTCTGAAATAATATTTGCATAACCATGTGAATCTGCGGATCACATAATGTACAATTACTGCGCTAATTATAGTACATTGGTACTAAACTTGATAGTCTAGATAGCTATTTACAACAAATATGCAAATATTACATAGTCTGAGGACTTAAACAGAACAATCCAGGGACTTATTTATGAACATGTAGAACTGGAATTCTAAAACATGTAAATACTGATAAGTTTGGGGCCTTATTGTAAAACAGTGGAGGAGAGAAGGGTGGCTTGGGCCAGCCTGCTGGCGGCCCGTCTCGGCGCGGCTTGGCTTGGCCCGTGGCGGCCTGGCTTGGTCGGCCTAGAGGCGGCTCGGCTCAGCCTGGTGTGCCGGCCTAATGGCCGAGCCGCCCACTTGGCCCATGCGGGGGAACCCGCATAAAGGGCTGAGGGCAGGGGGCGGTTAGGGTTTCACCCAAACCGCCGCCCGCCCCCAGTGCCGCCGCTGTCGCCTGATGCGCCTGGTGCCGCAGCCGCGTGATGGCGCCACCGTCGCTGCTTGAAGTCGCCGGAGGAAGGAGCCCCACCGGATCTATGCTGCCGCAGCCCTCCATATGCACCACCACCTCTCCTTCTCCTCCCCTCTTCCGCCATTTCCGCCCGCTCCCCCGAGTGTCGGCTTGCACCGGCCGCCGTTCATGGCTGGCCCTCCATCGCCGGAGGATAAGCCCTGCGCGGCTGTGCTCCAGGTGCCATGCCAGATGTTGGGGCGGCTGTCCACGGCCGCGACGTGGCCAAGTGGGTGAGCGAGGATGGCCGCCCGTGATGGGTCGGTCGCCGATGGCGTCGCAGCTTGTGCCAGAGTTGCGGTGGTGGAGGCGGCCATCAAGGTTGGGGAAGCGGACGCCGCCAAGGCCGGAGGTGTCGCCGTCAAGGAATCCGCTGATGCGGTTGCGGTGCCGATGGTTCCTCTGGTTGGAGCCAGAGAGAAGAGGAACGAGGAATGCATTCGTGGTGAAGGAGTGTAAGTCGCCAGAATTCATGCTTACTAGTCTTTCTTGAAGCCTTCCGGCGTCTCTGTTGTCCTTTTCTTTGTGTGTGATGCGTGTGCAATGTCCTCGTTGAGGGAGTCACCAGCGAGGCGTCGTTCTTTCTCGATGTATGAGGCCATTGAGCCTTCTGTAATCATGCCAGCCTCTGACTTGTTGTGTGCGCTCAGTAGAGAGGCTATGTGCTGATAACGTGTTGTAAAGTAAAAGTGAAAGACAATGAAGGGAATGAATTGTATTGATTGAAGGGGTACCCTGTTACATTTATACATGGCCAAGTGGCCAACAGGTTGCCACCAAAAGGGTCTTTGGTCCTTTTCAGAGATGACCCTTTGGACAGGTGGGTCCATTCGGACCAACCGACCTACGGTAATTAGCCATCACCAATGACATCATTAATCCTAATCTAATTATAGAAATTGATCATTAATCTAATTTCTTAACATTCGTCATCCAGTTGCTCGCCATCACCACTGCCTCCCTAGCGCTCCGCTGCCATCTTTGCTCCGCTCCTCGTCCTTCCGCGCTCTTTCCTCTCCCCGTTGAGACTCACCAAACCCAAGCTCCCTTCTTTCACTAGCCTCCTCAATTTGCGCCAGCGCCGCATCTAGTCAACAACGACAAGCTCTAGAATCATGAAGCCGTGTGGGAATGAGCATATCTACTTCTCTTTAGCGGCGGCGGCGCCTACCGTTCATCGTACTCCCTGTGTTTTACTTCCAGCTTCATCTGTTTTGTCTTCTACCTTCGCAGAATGAGGTTGTGCTTCCTTTTTCTACTTCTTTTTATCAATTTGACGCGTATAAAAGGGTCTCCATTTTAACCAAACATCTAGTTTACAAGTGAAAGATTGCATAAATTTTCTTGTTGCAAGGATTTACATGCGGAATACATTTTAAAGGTGAAAATTCTTACAAAGTTGCCAAGCAGAGCTTAAGAGAAAATTAGCTGAAATATATTTCTTATCAAACAAATTAGGAAAAAAAATAGCTGCAAGATTTTTCTTGTCAAACAAATTAGGCCACATCTTCATTTTGCCCGTGAGATCAACGAACGCCAGAAGATTTGCCCGTGAGATCAGGGCGACGTGTACCGCAGGTCCGCAGCTGCAACACCAGCTTCCACAGTTCCACCCTGCAAAAAAAAAGGCAACGTGGAACCCACCTACCTTCCTTACCGACTTCTTGCTCGGTTTGTGCCTGTCGCTCCCACAGCTCCTAGTCTCCCACCCCCTGGTTCCTCTCCATTGTTAGTTCTCACGCGAGGCAGCACAGACAGGGTGGCGATGTGGCGGCTTGGCGGCTCGCGGGTGGGTCCTGCGGGGGAGCGAGCGTGCGGCGATCCATGGCAGCGCGCCGGCCGGGGCACAGTGTCGCGCCCATGGGCTCCGCATGCAGGGCGGCGCACCTCCTTCCTGTTCTCAATCGAACAAGCAATGCCAAACTGAGGTAAGATGGCCGGGGCCGGCGGCGGTGCGCGAAGGTCGGCGGCGGGCGAGGAGCTCCCGCAGCTCTCCATCTCCTCGGCGCCCCTGATGGATTTCCTCTCCCTCCGGCGGCGGCGCGGCCTCCCCAACTCTCCTTCTCCTCGCCGCTCGCTCGCCTCCGCGCGGATCCGGCACCGCTCGCCCTGGGCTCGTCGAATCGAGCGGTCGGGCCACGCGGCGACGGCTGCTACGGGCTGCGGCGAGCTGGCTCCCGGCAGCGCCGTTCGCCCCCGGCAACGGGCTTCGTAGCGGCTGCGGCGGTGGCACAAAGGCGGCCTTGCCGGCGGTGCCCGAGAGGATGGATGCGGCGAAGAACCCTACGTCGCGCGCCTCCTCTCCCACTCTGCTCCGGCGGCGGCGCACCTCGCCGCTAGCGCGGCAATGGAGCAGGGGCCAGTGCGGGTCCGGAGGCCATGCGCCCCTCCCACTCCCTGACCTCCACCCCTCCTTGTGTCTGGCGGCGGGTGGCCAAGCGGCGTGGCGGTAACGGCGGCTCCAACGCGGCGTGGATCTTGGCCGACGGCGCCTCCGTCCCCGCCCTATCCGGCGGCTTTCCTCCTCTTCGCGTGCGCGGGCGCAGCAACAAGGACCCGAGTGGGGCCCGCGCAGGGGCACGGGAGCGCGGAGGCTTGGGAGGTGGGCCCATGGCTAGCGGGCGAGGGATTGGTGGGAGGCGAGGGCACGGGAGCCGGGGGCACACGAGGGTGGCTACGAGGAATTGCGGTTTTAGTAGGAGTAGAGATAAGGGAGACATAGAGAAGCAATGGAGGGGGAGATAAATGGAGAGAGCACAACGAAAGCGCGGGACGGTGACTAAAATTTTGGTTTTTCAGTTCGTGCCTAACGATTCGCTTTATGGTGGCAGGTACTTAATATCACCCGTCAACATAAAAAATATCTGTGCTGGCGGATGGTATTATAGTCCGCCAGCAAAAAAATAAATTTTTTATACATTTTTAAAAAATTGTAAATTGATTCGGACGTATTTAAAATTTGTACATATGAATTTACATGTCCCATAGTGCATATAAAAATTTTAGTTGGATAGAAAACATAAATTTTTAGCATAGTAAGTTCACATGTTCCTATACCTCTAAACTTGACCTGAGTTGTATAACTACTTGTGAAGTATGTATATTCCAAATCTCTCGAAATGTGTTGGATTTTTTATGCTAGCGTTATGCACTCATAGAATGATCCTACCCCAATTTATATAGCTAAACAATATTTAGATATCATTATAATTTATTTTCACTAAAAGTTTTAATAGAAGGGATAAATGTACCTAGCAAACTTGTGAGTCTTTTGTATACTCTCATGATTTGAGTTAAAATGGAGCATGTGTATTGAACATCATTTTTTGAATTTGTTTTATTCTATTTGTGAAAACTTTAGTTCACATATGTATTAATTCTAATAAACATTTTTATAATCATTTAAATCTTAAAAATAGTAATCCACTTCTAAATTTTTGCCACAAGTGCATAACAACATTTGTGTAGTCCAATATATTTTAAAAAATATATTATGATATTTAAAACAAAGTTTTTGGCTTGTTAACTTTTTTTACCTTCCCAACCATATGTATTGAAAAGGATTTGTGGTGGCGGGTGACGTAAGCACCCGTCACCGCAAATGGAATTTGTGGTGATGGGTGCTTATGCCACCCACCACCACGGAAATAGCATATGTGCTGGCGGGCGCTAGCTACGAGAAGGCCTGATGGCTTTGTGCCGGCGGCTACGAACTTGGCGCTGTCAGCACGATAAAAGGCCTCTGCCAGCATAAATCTTTTCTGGCCTAAGTGACTCTTCCACGTGTACGAGTCAAACCGCCGGCCATTTTCCTGCTTCATTCATTCATTCATTCCTTGGAAGGAGACAAGTTCAAGTTCGCCTGCGTGCGTGTATGTACGCAGGTGAGAATGCATATATAACTGAGATAGCTCGTGTATGTGAGTCACGCAGTACGAGAGACGCGCATCACTTGCCTTTTTCTGGAAATTGCGGCCTTACGGTGCATGCACATCTTAATTTGTCTGCTCGCGGTCGACATGCCCGGCATTGGCCTCTCGCGTTCGTACTATGTCGATCCCTGCAAGCCTCTTTCTTACTGTAAGTCACGAAATGTTACAGACTACCTAACACACAGCTACAATCCAACTTTAGTTTTGCTGGAAATCGATATATAGATCTAGTCATCTTGCTAGTCACGCTTAACCTCAGCCTATTTAGAAAAAATGACCGAACATTGCAATATAACTTAATCCCCTTATTTTTTTAATTTGAATATAGTCCAATTGGTTAGGTAGATTTTTCTGGCTTGGGCTGTCCAGGGGCGGAGCTACAAGGTAATTTTTCGAGTAAAGTGTATCCACGATACATAAAGTTGTACCGTTGTTTCACTTTGGTTCAACAAGTTACAAACATCGCACCCACCATACACTAAGTTGTTTGCAGTGTGCATAAACGGTTCAATATACACCATTGATGCATATTCCGCGGACGTGACATGGTAACAGGGAGATGGAAGGGTCAAAACGTTTGATGAAAAAAGTGAGAGCGTCTAAACCACAAAATTGGTATGTTTAGGCACATCCACCCTATCTATACTATAAGGATCCAAAACAATTGGTAAAAAGTGCTTTTATAAAACCTCCCGTACCCCTCACAGCGTCCCCACTTGTAAGGAACCCGCCTAAACCCACCTAAAATGTTTGGGCATCAACCAATTCACATGAAGGCCATCTGGGCGTCCGTGGCCGATCCAATGCATGAGGGATAGTTTAGGCGGCATTAAACCGAAAAATTTCACTCACCACCGCCCAATCTACCCACCCCCTGCACCCACCGCGCCATAGATGGAATTGTTATGTGATTTACCGCGCCATAGATGCAATTGTTAGGTGATTTCGAACCGAAATCGTTCTTTCCATAAACATACATCATATCGATTACTTACCATAGTCGTGGGCGTCCAGGTTCATCTCCTTAGCCCTCCTGCCCCCTATATAAGGTGCCCCTCCTTATTCTCAAAGCACACAATCTCTCCCTTCATTCTCATCATCTATTCAAGATTACTGATTTCTTTGCAAGGGCGTTGGCGTCGAGCGTGGCGCAAGGGTGGCCACGACGCTCGTCGTGTCCAAGCTCGCCAGGTAGAAGCGAAACGTGCTCCGCGTTGTGACAGTGTCCGGTGCCGTCGAGTGTGTGGCCTCGTTGCTCCACGACACCGGCGACGAGGAGAGCAACCTTCTCGGCCTCCCCGTCATCAAAAAGCTGGCTGCAGTGCCGAGTTGCTCATGGATACATGTATCGTCAATATTTTCCTTCTGTTTCCGCCGGAGGCCCAAGCTTTCGATGTATGAATATATAATTTTTAATATGAGATGCTATTGAATAATTTTAATATGCGATCTAAAGGCAATCCGAGTGCTTTTCAAGGCAATCCGAGTAGTTTACAAGTCATACGACTAATTTCCATATCGAGAAGAGTCCTTGCAGTACTCTACTCTTGTTCTTCACGCCTGGTACGACTCTGTCTGGAGAGGACATATATACTTTCAATGTTCGAGTTCGAGTAAGCCAATCGAGTGCGTTTTCGAGTTCTTGATCAGTCTTGGACGGCGGGCAGGGTTACAAGGTTGGTTTCGAGTAGAATCCTAACCAATTACTACTCGGAGAGTGCTTTTCAAGGCAATTCGAGTAGTTTACAAGTCATACGAGTAATTTCCATATCGAGAAGAGTCCTTGCAGTACTCTACTCTTATTCTTCACGCCTGGTACGACTCTGTCTGGAGAGGACAATATATACTTTCAATGTTCGAGTAAGCCAATCGAGTGTGTTTTCGAGTTCTTGATCAGTCTTGGACGGCGGGCAGGGTTACAAGGTTGGTTTCGAATAGAATCCTAACCAATTACTACTCGGAGAGTGCTTTTCAAGGCAATCCGAGTAGTTTACAAGTCATACGACTAATTTCCATATCGAGAAGAGTCCTTGCAGTACTCTACTCTTGTTCTTCACGCCTGGTATGACTCTGTCTGGAGAGGACATATATACTTTCAATGTTCGAGTAAGCCAATCGTGTGCGTTTTCGAGTTCTTGATCAGTCTTGGACGGCGGGCAGGGTTACAACGTTGGTTTCGAGTAGAATCCTAACCAATTACTACTCGGAGAGTGCTTTTTCCTCTTGAGAGGGTCCCTACCTAGCCTTAAATTCATGGCGGGCAGGAGGTTGGTTTCGAGTAGAATCCTAACCAATTACTACTCGGAGAGTGCTTTTCAAGGCAATCCGAGTAGTTTACAAGTCATACGACTAATTTCCATATCGAGAAGAGTCCTTGTAGTACTCTACTCTTGTTCTTCACGCCTGGTACGACTCTGCCTGGAGAGAATCCATGTGTCCCTTATATTCAAGGCGGGCAAGGTTACAAGGTTGGTTTCGAGTAGAATCCTAACCAATTACTACTCGGAGAGTGTTTCTCAAGGCAATCCGAGTAGTTTACAAGTCATACGACTAATTTCCATATCGAGAAGAGTCCTTGCAGTACTCTACTCTTGTTCTTCACACCTGGTACGACTCTGTCTGGAGAGGACATATATACTTTCAATGTTCGAGTAAGCCAATCGAGTGCGTTTTCGAGTTCTTGATCAGTCTTGGACGGCGGGCAGGGTTACAAGGTTGGTTTCGAGTAGAATCCTAACCAATTATACTCGAAGAGTGCTTTTCAAGGCAATCCGAGTAGTTTACAAGTCATACGACTATTTCCATATCGAGAAGAGTCCTTGCAGTACTCTACTCTTGTTCTTCACGCCTGGTACGACACTGTCTGGAGAGAATCCATGCGTCCCTGTGGGCCCATGGTCGTACCTCCAATAAGCCCCCAAGCGCTTCATCGTCGAGTATCGTCAACCGAGTGCTTGCTAAGCCAATCGAGTGCTTTTTCGAGTTCTTGATCAGTCTTGGACAGGTCTTGGTTGTCACGAGGCCATGAGATGCTTAAGCCCCGTTTATTCTGATTAAATCAGTAGTCTTCAAAATATTATATGGAGTGGTTGAGGGTCCACAGAATCTTGAATCTTCATCTTGTTCTTGAAATGTGCAATTTTACACGGCCAGCTAGGTTTCCTTTTACACGGCCAGCAAAGTTTCCTGTCAATGTACTCCTTGCATGAAATACACGGCCAGCAAAGTTTCCTTTTACAAGGCCAGCAAAGTTTCCTTTGAATTAGCTCCTTGCATGAAATTACACCTTTCCACAAAAAACATTCACGACTTCGGTTCCTCTTGAGAGGGTCCCTGCCCAGCCTTATATTCACGGCGTAGGGTTACAAGGTTGGTTTCGCGTAGAATCCTAACCAATTACTACTCGAAGAGTGCTTTTCAAGGCAATCCGAGTAGTTTACAAGTCATACGAATAACTTCCATATCGAGAAGAGTCCTTGCAGTACTCTACTCTTGTTCTTCACGCCTGGTACGACTCTGTCTGGAGAGAATCCATGTGTCCCTTATATTCACGGCGGGCAGGGTTACAAGGTTGGTTTCGAGTAGAATCCTAACCAATTACTATTCGGAGAGTGCTTTTCAAGGCAATCCGAGTAGTTTACAAGTCATACGACTAATTTCCATATCGAGAAGAGTCCTTGCAGTACTCTACTCTTGTTCTTCACGCCTGGTACGACTCTGTCTGGAGAGAATCCATGTGTCCCTTATATTCACGGCGGGCAGGGTTATAAGGTTGGTTTCGAGTAAAATCCTAACCAATTACTACTCGGAGAGTGCTTTTCAAGGCAATCCGAGTAGTTTACAAGTCATACGACTAATTTCCATATCGAGAAGAGTCCTTGCAGTACTCCATTGATGAATTCTATTGATCGTAAGGCGCCCGAAAAGTCATCCAAACCACTCTTGCAGTGTATTCAGGAAGCCCCCGGCAAGTTGTACTCATTTGGCGAGTTATACTTCAAAGCACTTGATAACTGGTACTTGAAGATCACTACTCATACTGTGGAGTAGACTCTAGAGTACTTTCAAATAAGTACTCAGAGATTTGAAATCACTACTCGCCTTGTAGAGTAGACTCTGTAGTACTTTCAAATAAGTACTCAGAGATTTGAAGTTACTACTCGCCTTGTGGAGTAGACTCTCAAATGAGTACTCAGAGATTTGAAGTTACTACTCGCCTTGTGGAGTAGACTCTGTAGTACTTTCAAATAAGTACTCAGAGGTTTGAAGTTACTACTCGCCTTGTGGAGTAGACTCTGTAGTACTTTCAAATAAGTACTCATAGATTTTGAAATCACTACTCTTATTATGGAGTACTCTTGCAGTGTATTCAGGAAGCCCCCGGCAAGTTGTACTCATTTGGCAAGTTATACTTCAAAGCACTTGATAACTGGTACTTGAAGATCTCTACTCATACTGTGGAGTAGACTCTAGAGTACTTTCAAATAAGTACTCAGAGATTTGAAATCACTACTCGCCTTGTGGAGTAGACTCTGTAGTACTTTCAAATAAGTACTCAGAGATTTGAAGTTACTACTCGCCTTGTGGAGTAGACTCTCAAATGAGTACTCAGAGATTTGAAGTTACTACTCGCCTTGTGGAGTAGACTCTGTAGTACTTTCAAATAAGTACTCAGAGGTTTGAAGTTACTACTCGCCTTGTGGAGTAGACTCTGTAGTACTTTCAAATAAGTACTCATAGATTTTGAAATCACTACTCTTATTATGGAGTAGACTCTGTAGTACTTTCAAATAAGTACTCAGAGATTTTGAAAACACTACTCTTATTATGGAGTAGACTCTGTAGTACTTTCAAATAAGTACTCAAAGATTTGAAATCACTACTCTTCTTGCCGAGTAGACTCTGTAGTATTTTCAAATAAGTACTCAAAGAAAGATTTGAAATTACCACCCCATCCTGTCACCGGCCGCCGCCGAGCACCATCACACCGATCACCGGCCATCCCATTCTCGAGGTCGTCACCGCAGCGCCACCTCGTCCCATCACCGGCCGCGTCGCGGATCGCCAGCCATCCCATCCCCGAAGTCGTCGCCACCCAATCCCGCGACGGGAGCGCTCTAGATTAATATAAAGAGTTCATGTTAACTACATCTCTAATTTAGTAAATTTTTTTAAAACACGTGCCTGTGGCACGTGCCCTTTTGCTAGTAGCATTGTAATGTGCAAAATCAAAAAGAAAAAAGATCTACAACATTTGGATTACGTACGTGTGCGACGGATGCTGCCTTGCCATTGCTTGCTTATCATTTGGATTAGTCGTCACTGTTTCTTTTTTCGTTTTCATTTTCTTTTGAGATAGAATTTTCTAATTAATCAAGTTCATTCGGAACGGGAAAATCCTCTTCGCAAATGTAACTGAACACGTCAATTTTGTGTTTTAGCCTCTCTCATTTTTCATTAGACCCTTTCATGTCCCTACCATATCACGTCCACAGAACATGCACCAATTGTGTATACTGGACCGTATACGCACATCGCAAACAGTTTAGTGTATGGTGGGTGCAATGTTTGTAACTTGTTGGACCAAAGTGAAACAACGGTACAACTTTATGTATGGTGGATGCACTTTACTCTAACTTTTTTGACATGAATCAAAGAGAAGAAAAAGAAAAAAGAGAGGAGGGAACTTTTTTGACATGAATCAAAGAGAAGAAAAAGAAAAAAGAGAGGAGGAGGAGGAAAAAAACAAGAAAAGAGAGGAAAAATGTGGTGACCTAAAGCCCCCTCCCCCCTCCCCAAAAAAGGTCTCTAGGCTGGCTTCGCCACTGGGGCTGTTCATTTTTTAGTTTTGTGCGGATATGAATTGCGATCAAGTAAAAAGTAAAGGATATATCTAATGTTGGAAGACTAAAAGGGTGTTTAGTTCCATTCTGTAAAAAAATTGAAATGAAATTTTTTCATTTTTAAAGTATTAAACATAGACTAATCATAAAACTAATTACAGATTCCATCTGTAAATCAAAAGATGAATCTATTAAAACTAATTAATCCGTCATTAGCACATGTTTAGTGCAACAATTTATAGTCTAATTACGGATAACTCACGCTCTTTAGATTCATCTCATGATTTACGGACAATCTATGAAATGCGGTTTTCTTTCGATTGCAATTAATACGTCATGCATGTGTCCAAATATTAATGTGTAAAATTTTTGACAAGGAACTAAACACCCTCTAAATTAAAAGGACAAAGGAGACTTGACGTGTGCATGCAGTCTATCCATGTACGTGCTTGAATATTCCACTGCACAGATCGGTGATCGAATCATCAATGTACTATGTGTGCGCGCTATTCGGTGGTGGATCGATCCGATCAGTTACAGCAACCAGTCTTTACAACGAAATTTCTTGCTGTCCGATTCCCAGCTCCGATCAGTCCACCGGTCCGCGCGCAGGATCTAGCTAGGCATTAATTGACGAAACGAATGCATGTACGTAGCTCTGGTCTAATTAAAAAAAATGCATGTAGCTTTTAGCCTCTTGCATCGCTTGCTATATGTATATGCATGCATCCACTTGCTATAGGAAACTGCCTGGGATGTACTCGTAGACAATGGAGACAAGAATAATGAAGCACGAAGAGACTCGATCATCAGGCACAAGCAGCGATCCAAGGACGAATCCGACTGCTACATAGTCATCCAATTATTTGCATCTTCGATGTCTCGTTATTAAAATAATCATTATTACTACTCTATTAATATGCTATATTTATGTTGATAAGTTTTTTTATCAAGTCCCTTTTGCTATGTTCTCACCCTTAGAGATCTCTCAAACACGGCTGGAAAACTCTTCATCAGTGTCGGTCACACAAGCACTTAGTGTCGGTCAGCCTGACCGACACTAATTTGCCGGCACTAACGTGCGTAGGTTAGTGCCGGCTCTAACGTGCTTTTGGGTCAACCAAAAAAATATATATATTACACGCACCCGGGATGCCCGCACGCGCGCGCCGTCACAAGTCACTGCGATTTTTTCACGCGTAAATACGCGTACACGGCCGCAAGGATTCGAACCCACGACCTCTAGGCTCGTGCGTTGCTTCCTTACCATCTCACCTATGCACCACATGTGATTGAGTGAGAGATGGTGTCCTTTTAAAGAAACCTGCTCGGGACACGTTAGTGCCGGTCGATAACACCAGCCGGCACTAACGTGCGTCATTTAGTGCCGGCTGGTGTTATTGACCGGCACTAAATGGGCGCGTCACGTTAGTGCTGGTCAATAACACCAGCCGGCACTAAATGACGCACGTTAGTGCCGGTTGGTGTTATTGACCGGCACTAACAATTGCGAGACAGAATTGAAGGAGACATTTCACACACAAAGCTTGACCGGCTTGCAATTGTTAGCCCAAGCCGCGTTTAGCTCGGTCATCACGTGCACTCAATGATTTAGCGCGCTCATACACACACTAGCATCTGAATCTCGATCTGAAACTAGACAATCTTCCACGAAACTTAATAGTACAGCTCCAAGTTTTTAATACATTAAATTCCTTCCTGCTTGATCGTACGGAGGGGCGTAACTATGTACGTACCTCCAGTCAGCCCAGTCAACAGCGTGTTTCTGTATCTACCATCTTATCCAAATCAATTGACCTTGGCAACTTTGGCTTGACCCATATGCGTCTCAAATTCAACTTGTGGGATAGCTGCTAGGCTACTATACATTTCGTGGAGGGGAGGAGAAATGAGATCCGGCCTCGGTCGTCTCGGCAGCCAAATGGGAGTAACCGCAAGTGCAATGTCATCTCTTCTTCATGCACAGGAAGGATAGTGGCATGCAGTGCTCACAAATACGTAAATAACACAGAAGCAGTATTCCACAAACAACACGCTGCCAGCCAGCTAGCCAGGCACTCACGAGCTTTGCATGTCATCTTCTTCACGGCTTCTGCTGCTTGCCGCGTATAAACTTATGTTTAGCGAAGCAAATAATGCGCGTACGTTCGATCACCAATATCTTTATTTCTTAATTTGGCGGTGTGTATCCATGTTTGTGCCGTTATAATTAGTATAAAAGTTTCAGAGCAAAACTAGGACTTGTACTATCCAACTAATTATAATAATTTGGTGCATGTTTGGTTCGGGCGTTCGGCCATTTAATTTCAGTGTGTGATCATATCCGATTACGCTGCTAACAGGTTATATTAGTTGGTAGCTCTGTAATCAGATGCCCCGGTACCCAAGGAACAATTTGAGATATGGGGCACACCTTCAGAACTTCCACTCAAACTAACAAGAGAAACACCGCCGATGCAAGTACGTGTATATCTACCTGCCTGCTAATTAGCGTGGTTCTGTTGGCGTGTAGGACAGCACACGCACAACGTGGTGTTTCTCTTGTTAATTTGAGTGGAAGTTGTTTGGACGCAAATGGCTACCAAAAGCAATGCAGTCTTCTCTAGTGTCATCTCAAAAATTGGATGAGCCAGTTTTTTTTAAAAAAAAAATGGGATGAGCCTTCTCTGCAGTGCAGTACCACAGAGTCTTCTAAACATGCATGACGGAAAGAAGCCTGAGCTAGCGAGTGGAAAATACAATATCCATGCATGGTTGATCTTCATCGGAATGTCTGACTGAAGATTAACTAGGTACTTGCGTCCCTGAATTTGAATTTGACGTTGCGCGTCACACGCCTGCGTCATCCAGTGACGAGCCATGAGAGAGCAGATGATGATGCCCACCACGTGCAACAGATGACGACTCATCGACTTTGGGTTACAGAAATAGACTACCAACTGGTACGAAGTTAGACACTTAGACTCGTGCGTGGGAGTCGACGACTTGGCTAGTCTAGTAAATAGCCTAGCTATAGGATCACTACTTTCACCGGCTTGCCGGTTGTAATTATTTAAACACTCTGCTCTTTCAATTAAATTAGTACAATCTCATGTTGGTTCGTTTTAAAAAAGTCTATAGCAATAGGAGGCATATATATTGTGCTACTGCCTCCTGATAAAAATGTTTGTTGATGTTAACTTGTATTTCAGAACAAGGGGAGTAAAAATCTATTCCTTGTTACTACGGTGGTCCCCACGTGTAAGTTGTTTGGACAAATATGCAATATTTTTTTCTTTTTCTTTGTTGGCAATACAAATGCATATACTCTTATCTCCAAATAGACACCTCGCCATGGCCCAAACGAAAGTAAAAAGACCTCTAGCTCATAGTTCAATTGGACATGTAGGTTATATTCGTACTGGTTTCTCGTGTGGAACCATAGAAGGAATTCAATCACTACTGATTGGTATATTACTATTAAATGACCTATATTTCATTAGGTCTGTTCTAAGAAAAATATTTCATTAGGTCTCTACTCATCCTAGCCTATATACATGCCATGTATATATGCACGTGTATTTCACAGATTGTAACCAATCTACAATGGTATCAAAAGTTCATACTGTCCTACGACCTCGCTCGACTTCCACTGCCCTAGCTGCAGTGACATCTCCCGATCGCCCGCGTGTTTTTCTATCTCATCTTTGCCTTGCACGATATTTCTTTTCTGCCATACCATACAGCACCGTACCTCACCCGCGGTTTGCTACCCCATCCTTGCTATTCCAGCAGCAAGAACTTTATCAGGCACATGTTGCCTATCTACTACTTAAATAATATATAAAGCCATTTATTTATGTATCAAATTCGAAAAAAAAAATATGAGCCACCCATGTCAAGTCTAAGACTTGATCCACTAGCGCTGAAATGAGCGAACCATTGAGCAAAGATGGATAGAAAATGACAAGATGTGCAGCCCCAATGCAAATGACAAGTTATCCCCTCCCCGTGCTATACGGCAACGGAGAAAATACCCTCCTGGTTTGAGCCGGAAGAGAGAGTCCTCCGATTCACTCCTTCGCTAGCTGTCGTGTTAGTGCTTTTGTTGCCCATTTCGGGAAAGTCCGGCCGTGAGGGTAGGAACGCGGCCCGAATGCAAGAAAGGCTGCAAAGCGCATCTGAATGATCTTGCCGCGTGTTCACACATGATGGCCCTTTCCCCACCACTTCGCCTGTACATCTCTGTATCTCGACGATCTGATGAGAAGTTCACTGATTCTTTTTTTTTTTTTTTTGCGGGTGAATGTTCACTGATTCTTTCACTAAACAGTTCCACGTTATTTCTGAACGTGCCGATCGTGGCAGTCGTTGGTGGGTCAAACATTTTTTTTGAAAAAAACAATGGGTCAAACGAATTGAAGACCACAAAACTAAAGCCCTTAAAAATAAAATTGGCCCGTCACATGCATGCAAAACACGCATGTGCGTGGCTCCGCGTCAGGAACACGTACGTAAGCACAAGACCCGCACAGGCACAGGTCTTCGATCAAGCTCAGGGCCCTGTTCCCACTTTCCATGAAATGTTTTCCATCCTAGAAAACGTGTCAGTTCATTTATATCTGTGTGCACAGTTCCGTAGAAACTTTTCATTCTCTCTCTATTCGAACTAAACACGCCCCACAATTGAAACTAGAAATCCTGCCAGATTTAATAATCCAACTTCATTTTGACAGGTTTCTCGATCGGTTACTCCCTCTACATACTCAAAGCCAAATAGAATTGTACGATGAGGTGCTTTCTGCTTGGTTCTTTATTTAGTTGGATGCAACTTCTGTTTCTTCATTGTTCATTGAAAACAGGCTGGTGTGCTGTTCATGTTGTAATTTGCGTTTCTAAAGGATAAGAAGCAGTGCGCGAGGATCGGACACGCATTTGCGAACGGATAGCTTTACTCTGTTCCAGCAGGCATAACTTAGCAATCATAAGGTGTTTTATTAGTATACAACAAAAAGAAAAGGAACATACACTAGGCCACATCACCGCCTGCCAGCCGGTAAATCTGTGCTGTCAGCACAAATCGTTTATGGCCTAGTGATAAAAAAAAGGTCGTCGTGTCAATTTTGCGTGTAATGCATCCACGCGTACGTACGTGTTACTTGATCTTGTCAGTTGTCACCACACCGAATCGAATGCACGCAGAGGCTGCAAAAGCACATCAGAATCGATCTTGTGTTTTCCCATATGCATATGGACTTGCCCACAGTATATACTCTGAAATCTGATTAATCGCGATCGATCCGAGACCTCACCAAACCATTCCTCAGTCAGTTCCATGTCCGTTCTTTCTGAACCTGCAGCCGATCTTGTGAGCAGCTGGTGGACGAACGAGCAGTCCAGCACTCACAGTAAGGATCAACACGCACGCGTACGTAGCCTGTCCAAACTGACCGTAGCATACTAGGCTACTAGCATGCAACTTCGCAGTCATCTGGCCGGGGGCTGCGTGAGCGCGACCGGAGCAACCACAGGTCAACGATCATATTCTATTTTCTCTGAATTTAATCGCCAACATATATACACGCATACGTACGTACGCAGCTAGCATAATTATATGTTTAATTTGGTTAATTTCATCGATCGAGCTCTGTCTCAGCATCAAGTTAGACTTGTCCCACCAAATTTAGCTTCATTTTCGACAGGCTACCTGATCAGAACGAGAAATCCATTTGGATAAGATTAATTGTGCTTCCTATGAATATAATCCGTTTGCTGGATAAATAAATGTATATGAAAGCGACACGTCTCGAAGTCCCAGTTGGACTTCACATGTGCATTTCTTTCTTTTTGCCGTGACTGGCCAGTGCACCTTGTTATCAGACCGTACCGAACGAGAAAGCCTATCGTCATTCTTTTTGCTGCACTGGGATTCTGGGCAACCATCGTGGTAAGCTCCAAGCAACTTTGGCACAACTTCTGCCAAATTAAAGGTAGGAAGATACGTATGTAGCGTGGCAAAACACGTATGCATGAGCAATGCGCTTTGGTGGTAGCTAGGTATCTGTTTGGATGGTACTCCTATACGGCTATAAAACTTGGATGATTTTAGCTAAAGGTTATAATAGTCGAGATAGATTATAAATATTTGGTTTTTCCATTCCCTATATTATAAGGTGGTTGTTTCTAATCTAATAACTCCATTTTTTAAAAGAAAAGCAATTAACATTGGTTGCAAACCGAGATTCTAGGAATGTGTTTCAAATTAAATTACACGATAAACAAGGGCAAAAACTTCTATATACTAGCTAAATCTCTCTAAACCAAATTCTACACAAGTTGGACGCGGAATAGTTTCCAAGAAGTCGTCTCAAATAATGGGTGTAAAATTGGCTCAAAAAAATAAAGGGTGTAAAACGCATGTCCGAAAGAGGTATAAATATTGATCGGCACACAAAACATGCCGAGGTCTTCTCTGGTGGTTGATCAACACGTCCGCTGAAGAGTCAGAGCATCTCAAGAGTCTCTCTAAAACTCACTCTCTAAATCATCATTTAAAAAGTCATTTGCATAAAAATTATTTTCTATATCTTCATGTTTTCCAACAGCTTCTCTATATCTTGCATGCACTATAGAGAGTTATTATCTTTTCTATATTTTGCTAGCGAGAAATCTGGAACAGAGAGTGACTGTGTTTGAATAACCAAATAGAGAGGCTGTTGGAAGGTACCTTTTTAACCAAAATCTCTAAAATTGACAATCATAAAGTATTTAAAGAATCTTTTGGAGAAAGTTTCTGCGCATCTCCGCCATAGAAAAGAATTGAGCACACGGCACGTGCATGTGTGTCACACAGCAGAAAAGAGACGATGCTCACGTGACCACGTGCTTACCTACTGTCCTCATCAATCTAGGGTTACGACCGCAGAGGACTTCGACACTTTGTTCTCTTATTTTTTTTAAAAAAAAACACTGTGTTCTCGAACATGTAACATTATCCCAGTTCCAAGGTTAAAAAAAACCTTATCAGTACCCAACTCCTTAATGTCTAAGGCCAGATTTGAATCCAAGTGCTAATGGAGTGGAAATGCTAAACTTTAGGACTAGACTAGTCCATCCAAATGTTATTACCTAACAAAGAAAAACTTTATGGGTCGGCTAAACTTACTTTAGCTAAGTTGCTCAAAGGTGTGTCTAGGCATCTATACTATAAAGGATGACAAAATTTTTGTTTCGTCAGTCGTCATCTATATCCTACACTGTCGGATTTTATGATGATCGAACGCTCTAGATTAATCTAAAGAGTTTATGTTGACTACAACGAAATGTTTGTTTCGTCCATCGTCATCTATATCCTACACCGTCAGATTTTATGATGATCGAACACTTTAGATTAATCTAAAGAGTTCATATTAACTACATCTCACATTTGAGTCTACGCCGTCAGATTTTATGATGATCGAACGCTCTAGATTAATCTAAAGAGTCCATATAGACTACATCTGTAAATTAGTAAAAAAATTTAAAACATATGTCGCACCTTCTGCTAGTTAAATGTAACAGGGGAGTTAATGGGTGATAATGGGAACCAACAACCGTAGAAAAAAGACCGAAGTGTCCCTAACATTATTCCTTTTTCTCTCGTCACATGCGTGCATCCTAGTTTGGGCAAAACTGCAAAAGTTATACTTTGTGGATATCCATTAGCCATACCTCTAAATGGGTACGTAGCCAACAGTGGCTAAACGTACTTTAGCATTAGCCTATATAAAGAGACTTAATATCCATAAAGTTTATTTTGCACTTTAAAATCCCTGCTAGCTCACTAGTCGACTCTAGTGATCTCTCTAAACCCTCATAACAGAGGTACTTAATTTATCATGATCGGTGTAAAAGGGGAAGCGTGTTTTTATATATAAAAAATTGGCATATGATCTGCAAAAGAAATTTAAAAAGAAAAAAGTTCAAACTAGCTTGACATATAAAATGTTAAAAGATAATTATGATAAAACTTCCTAATATATTTTTTAACATATGTTATGATGTCCACTACCACCTTAAAAAATTTGTAAATTAAAACTCGATCCACTTGTGTGTGGAGAAAAAAAAGATAAATCATATTGAGAAAATAATTGAGTTTCTGGAGTTATATCCAAACTTTTGTCATAGTTAAGGGGAAATCTAGAGCATTTCCTATTAAAAAACAAAGTAAACTAATATTGGGCAAGCTAGGAAAGGGTGTTGAGAGGTGAAAAGTAGGAATGTAGAAAATATAATGGCCCCCAGCCAGTTTTTCCTTGAAAAAGGAGAAGGAAAATATTTAGATTGAAAATGACGTACAGACGTACACAGTAAGCTTTAATAGCATTATTAGGCCATGTTTAGTTCTCAGCCGAAATATTTTCATCCATCACGTCAAAGAAGAATCTTTGATGTATGAAGTACTAAATGTAAACGAAAAAGGTGAAAAGTTATATAGATAGACTGTAAATCGCGAGGCGAATCTAATGTAGTGCTACAGTAATCATCTGCTAATTATGGATTAATTACCCTCTAATTACCATCGTTAGATTCGTCTCGAGATTTCCAATCTATCCATATAACTTTCCACCTTTTTCGTCTACATTTTACTACTTCTAAATTGATAAAATCAAAACCTGAAATTTTTTCACGAAATGTTTTCACGAACTAAACACGGGCTTAGTGCTGTCCTTTCTCTTCTGAATGCTGAAAGCAGCGCAGAGAGAGGGTGAACAACCGCGCTAGCAAGTTTTCTGTTGGCCTCAGGTTGTCGTCGTCCTCTGTCTAACTGTCAACGTCGTGCGGTCCAAAAAGCTCGGAGGGGGATTTACGCGTCAACGACGTGTAAAATTAGAACGCGTTATGGACGAGGACGCGGCAGGCCGTCGACGTACACGTACCGTACCGTACTGCCTCATCTTTTCCCCACCTTCCTTCCCGCACTCCCCAATTGCTTAGCGTTGCGGCCAAACATTGGCTTGCTTTGCTTTGCTTAGCGTAGCGGCCAAACGTTGGCAAGCCGGACGCGCCGCCGCCGGCGATTCTCACCGCCGTGCCGACTGGCCGGACCGTCCGTCACTCGCCTGCGACGTCGGGCAGTACGCGGACGCTGGCGCCGCGGAGTTCAGTGAGGTGCGGCCTGCTCGCGGTGGTCAACGCGCGTTGCTGTCGATCCAGCCACGTGGGCGTGAGGTGGCCAGACGTGGGTGGGGCCGTGCAGCATGAAGTGTCCATCAACACTTCAATAGCCTGGATTTGATGTCACATCTGTCACACTGTCAGCAAATCCTGTTTCCGCGTTGAAAGGCGTTTCGTCCGGCGTTTGCAAAATATTCATTCCGTTCAAAAAAAATACATTTCTTATTTTTCGAAACGTCCTCGGCGTTTGCAAAATATTTTCTCCGTTCAAAAATAGTTCACTTCTCATTTTTCGGAAAATTTGGTATCTTAAATTTAACTAATTACAAATAGAAAATATTAATATTTGTTATATAATATATCATTAGATCCTTTAAAGAATATACTATCATAATAAATTCATTTAGAGATATAAAAATAAATATAATTCATTAGAAATTTAGTCAAACGTGGAGCATTTTAACCGGCACGCAATTCGAACCCACTTCTTTTATGGGACAGAGGTAGTACAGTAAAGAGACTTCGCGGTTGAGATGGGGGCGTTGCTAATTTACGGGCGCCCGGACGGAGGCTTCCGTCCGGTCGATTCCCGACAACATGTTTTCAGCATGTGGTCCCTCCTCCCACTTTCCTTTTTTGGTAAAACATTTTTAACATAAATATTGCAGAAAAGATGGAAGAGAAATATTTTGAAAAACTTTTTACAAAGTTTAAAAAAATCAAAAAGGAAAAAAATTAGATAAACTTTTCAAGGAAACAACGGGAGAAATATTTCACAAAATTTTCAGAAAACTTTTTGAAAAGATTGAAAAGAAAGATTCAATAAAAGTTTTGCAAAATGTTTTTGGCAAAAAAAAGGAAAAAAGCACCTTCGTGCCTTACATCCTCCCCGGCCGCCGCCGCTCATGGGGCTGCCGAGCTCGCTGGCGAGGCTTCATTGACACCGAGGTCGCTGCCAACCGCGGGGCCACCACGGAGGCCGTTGCACGGCCGCATGGATCTGCGTGCGCCCGGCTCCTCGCTGCGATCCCCCAGGAGATCCTTACCGGGGGCCTGCTACCGCCGGCCGTCGTGGAGCTTGTCGTGCCGCCGCGGCCTCAATGGCGAAGCCTCGTCGGCACCCCCGCTGCTAGGGTCGCGGCTACCATGAAGCTCGCTGCGCCGCCGTCGTCGTCGTCGCTACTCCCGCCGCTCTAGTGCATCCGCTCGCCGTGACTGCCTCACAAGCGCTGGGTCAAGCCTCGGCTTGCCTTGCCAGCCGCCGGCAGAGCTCATCGCCCCGGTAGCCGAATCTGAGAGAGAAAGGTAGAAAAAAGAGAATGGGAAGGGGCAGGTACGGGAGAGTCGAAGAGATAAGGTTTTCAAGCCCCACCACGTGGGGGTGAAAAGAGAGTGAGGAGTGGGGTCGACAAGGCCGAAGTCACTGGACGGACGTTCAGTTAGATGCAGCGACTTTGCACCGACTTGTGGGTCCGGTGGTGCCCGGATTTAGGTGTCGGTGATAGTCACCATTAAGTCGATTCATGTGGTTTCAAACTATACCTATATTCAAACTTGTTCGGAAGTGACGAAAATATGTTACCCACATAAAGTCTTCCATGCAAGCGAAATGTGTCCAGTACCTTCCAACATATTTTGCTAAAGATTTTAGATTCAGCATAAATCAAATACAGTGTAAAGTTGTATCCATATTTAAAATTTTTGGGAAGTGTGACGAAGATGAATAACCCATAGAAGCGTTCCATGGAAGCAAAGTATCTCTAGTGTAGGGGCGGAGCTAGCCGGCGGAGTCGCCGGTGTCAGCTCCATGATCAACGGTGTCAGCTCTATAGATTATTATATGGAGCAGTGATTTACTATTAATTTTGCCCCCAACATGTTGTGCCAAAAATTTTAGAATCAGAACAAATCATCTTTTTTTTTTCTTTTTGGCAAGTAAATCGTCCTTGTGATGAATCGTCCTAGGGGCCTGTTTAGTTCCGCATCCAAATTTTTTCAACCATCGTAGCGAAAAGAATTGTACATGCTTGGAGTATTAAATATAGACGAAAAAATAACCAATTACACAGATGGAGTGTATTTCGTGAGACGAATTTAATGAGGCTACTTAATACATGATTTGTAACAGTAATGCTACATTAACCGTCCATTAATTATAAATTAATTACCTTCATTAGATTCATCTCGCGATTTTCGGACGAGATCTGTAATTAGCTTTATTATTAACCTAAGTTTAGTACTAATAATAATCAGTTGTCAACGCACACGTTATTAGTCGGTTACCAAATCGACTTCTAAAGTGACGTTTTTCATCGTGATTGGAGGGAACGGTAAAATTATTTGTGCTGTCAATTCGCCTTGCGACCGAACTGCTGGATCCTCCATGCCGTACTAGTCTGCCACACGTACGGCACTATGCGCTGAACAGATGGCAAGCGCGGGGCGAAGAAGCCCAGGTCCGCGCGGCGGCAGATTCACAGCTCTGATCAGCGGCCGGCGGCCGGCCCGGGACGTGCGCGCCACACACACACACACACGTGTCGTCCGTACGCCCGTCATGCGCCGCACGCACTCGTCTTACGGTCCCACCGGAATTCAGCCGAGCAGCCAACGGATCGGCCGCCGCGGTCGAACGGTGGCCAGCTAATTACCACCCACCAACGGCTGTGCCTGCCCCAGCTGTAATCGGTTACTACGAATGCACAATCAGTTGGGTGATTAGTTTCCCACCAACGGCATGCAGCATCCTTGTGCCTAACGTAAACTCTGCAGCATCCTCCAGCTACAATTTCGGCAAGGTTCGTTGCGAATATCGGCCTGATTTCATTTCACAAGGCAAAGGCCGGAACTTTCCACCTTGTTTCCTCCCTCGATGGGCCGAGCTGAAACGGCAATGGCGATGCAAAACGGCTTGGAAACAGAACAAAACCCCCTTCCTGAAGATAGGTCCTGAGCCTTTGGCGGAGCTGTTTCCTGGCAGCTTCTTCCCCACCGCCATGAAAGAGACCGTGCCTAAAACCTCGCCTCCAATGACCAATATATAATGCGCCATGGCACCTCGTCTTCCTCCACCACACCACGCATCCAAAGGTGTCAGCAATAGAAGTCATCGAAACCAAGAAACGGGGATCGCCGTCAGCAAATCTGCCGGCCGCCGTCTTTTGAGGCTGCTGTCCCTTTCATAGTTTCAGCCTCTGCTGCTGCTGTCCAGTTCCTTTACAAATTAATCGGCATCGTCCTCGCTGATCCTTGCTCGATCGATTTTCTGGTTGATTATTCATCTTCTGAACAATTCAAATCAATCGCTTCTCTGCTGGGCTTGATCGTTGCTCGTGCCGTGCACGCATGGACCGCGCCGCCGACTACCTGATCGCCGCGGGCCGGTCGCCGTGGTTGAAGAGGTGGAGGAAGGCCACCAACGTCATCCGGACGTGCCAGTGGCTGGCAAGGGACGCACATCTCGACTTCTCGTTCGGCGCCTTGCGCCGGACATGCTCCTACGTCGCCATCAGGATCCACGACGAGGATGCTGCTGACGCCGACGCCGGCACGTGCACGTCCAAGCCGGACGCCGCCGCGCTGGCCAAATTCTCCGTCGCCCCCGACGACCCGGACTTCAGGGGCCTGGTGAAGGACAAGCGCCTCGACTGCTTCCACCGCCTCGGCGGCGCCGCCGGGCTCGCCGCCGCGCTGTCCTCCGGCGCGGAGTCCGGCATCCACGGCGACGACGACGACGTGCTCCGCCGCCGCGCCGCGTTCGGCGCCAACACGCACCCGCGCCGCAAGCCCAAGCCGTTCTGGCGCCACGTGGTCGACGCTCTCAGCGACGTCTTCCTCATCGTGCTCCTCGTCTGCGCCGCCGTCTCCCTGGGCTTCGGCATCAAGGAGCACGGCCTGCGCGACGGGTGGTACGACGGCGTCAGCATCTTCCTGGCCGTGTTCCTCGTCGCCGCCGTGTCCGCGGTCAGCAACCACGGCCAGGCCAAGCGGTTCGACCGGCTCGCCAGCGAGTCCGACGACGTCGCGGTCGCCGTCGTCCGCGCAGGGCGGCGGCGGGAGGTGTCCGTCTTCGACGTGGTGGTGGGCGACGTGGCGGTGCTCAAGATCGGCGACGCCGTCCCCGCCGACGGCGTGCTCCTGGACGGCCACGGCCTGCAGGTGGACGAGTCGAGCATGACCGGCGAGCCACACCCCGTGCCGGTCGACGCCGCCGGGGACAACCCCTTCCTGGCCGCCGGCGTCAAGGTCGTCGACGGGTACGGCCAGATGCTGGTGACAGCCGTCGGCGCCGACACGGCGTGGGGGGAGATGATGGGCAGCATCGCTCGGGAGAAGACGGAGCCGACGCCGCTGCAGGAGCGGCTCGAGGGGCTCACATCAAGCATCGGCAAGGTGGGGGTCGCCGTGGCGGTGCTCGTCTTCGCCGTGCTCACCGCACGCCACTTCACCGGCAGCACCAGGGACGAGCAGGGGAAACCTCTGTTCGATAAGGGCCACGTGACATTCAACGCCGTCGTCAGCGCGCTGGTCGGGATATTCCAGCAGGCCGTGACCATCATCGTCGTGGCCATACCTGAGGGCCTCCCGCTCGCCGTCACGCTGACGCTGGCGTTCTCCATGAAGCGGATGGTCAAGGAGCACGCGCTGGTGCGCACTCTGTCGGCGTGCGAGACCATGGGGTCGGTAACCGCAATCTGCACCGACAAGACGGGCACGCTCACGCTGAACCAAATGAAGGTGACCGAGTTCTGGGTCGGCACCGACCGGCCGAAGGAGGTGGGCACCGTCCACAGTGATGTCATCGGGTTGCTATGCCAGGGAGCGGGGCTGAACACGACGGGGAGCGTGTACAAGCCAGACAACGCTTCGCCGCCGGAGATCTCCGGGAGCCCGACGGAGAAGGCGCTGCTGTCGTGGGCCGTGTCGGACCTCGGCATGGACGCCGCCGTGCTCAAGAGGACATGCAAGGTGCTGCGCGTCGAGGCGTTCAACTCCGACAAGAAGCGCAGCGGCGTGCTGGTCAGGGACAGCACGACCGGCGCGGTGGCCGCGCACTGGAAGGGCGCCGCGGAGATGGTCCTGGCGCGCTGCGCGGCGTACGTCGGCGCGGACGGCGCGGCGCGGGAGCTCGGCGCCGAGCAGAGGAGGGAGCTCGAGAAGGTGATCAGCGACATGGCGGCGGACAGCCTCCGGTGCATCGCGTTCGCCTACAAGCAGCAGCAGGTCGTCGACGACGCCAAGATCGACGACGAGGGGCTGACGCTGCTGGGCTTCGTCGGCCTCAAAGACCCTTGCCGGCCGGAGGTGAGGAACGCCATCGAGGCCTGCGCCAAGGCCGGGGTCGCCGTGAAGATGGTCACCGGCGACAACGTCCTCACGGCGCGCGCGATCGCAAGGGAGTGCGGCATCGTGTCGGACGCCGACCGCGACGGCATCGTCATCGAGGGGCACGAGTTCCGGGCCATGTCCCCTGAGCAGCAGCTGGAGATCGTGGACCGGATCCGTGTCATGGCGCGTTCGCTGCCCATGGACAAGCTGGCGCTCGTGCAGCGCCTGAAGCAGAGGGGCCACGTGGTGGCCGTCACCGGAGACGGCACCAACGACGCGCCGGCGCTCAAGGAGGCCGACGTGGGGCTATCCATGGGCGTGCAAGGCACGGAGGTGGCCAAGGAGAGCTCCGACATCGTGATCATGAACGACAACTTCGACACGGTGGTGACGGCCACGCGGTGGGGCCGCTGCGTCTTCAACAACATCCAGAAGTTCATCCAGTTCCAGCTCACCGTCAACGTGGCGGCCCTCGTCATCAACTTCGTCTCCGCGCTCACCTCCGGCAGGATGCCGCTGACGACGGTGCAGCTGCTCTGGGTCAACCTCATCATGGACACCATGGGCGCGCTGGCTCTCGCCACGGACAAGCCCACCAAGTCGCTCATGCGCCGCCCGCCCGTCGGCCGCACCGCGCCGCTCATCAGCAACGCCATGTGGCGCAACCTCGCCGCGCAGGCCGCGTTCCAGGTCGCCGTGCTGCTCGCGCTCCAGTACCGCGGCCGGGACATGTTCGGCGGCGTCGGCGAGAAGGCCAACGGCACCATGATCTTCAACGCCTTCGTGCTCTGCCAGGTGTTCAACGAGTTCAACGCCAGGGAGATCGAGAGGAAGAACGTCTTCGCCGGCGTGCTCAGGAACAGGATGTTCCTGGGGATCATCGCCGTCACCGTCGCCATGCAGGTGGTCATGGTCGAGCTGCTCACGAGGTTCGCCGGCACGCAGAGGCTCGGGTTGGCGCAGTGGGGTGTCTGCGTCGCCATTGCCGCCATGTCGTGGCCGATTGGATGGGCCGTCAAGTTCATCCCCGTGCCCGACCGCCCGCTCTCTGAGATCCTCAGAACCAGGAAATTCTTCTAGATAGGCAGGCATCTATAGGATGGCACACTATTGAGTTTTTTTTTTTTCCGTATGAAATTATTCTAGGCATCATGCATACTGCTGTATATATGATTACTTGATTTAATTTGTTCAATTTTAATTTCATTACCGTTTCTCAGCTCTCTCCAAGGAAAAGCTATAGTTCTATCAAGATACAAATAAGAAAAAACTATTATTTTAATACAATAGTAAAATTAAGTACTACTGTTTTAGTTAGCTGTGGACAAAAATTTATCTACGAACTGCTAACAATTCGACAATTCTCTTAGTTAATGATTAGTCCATCTACAAGCACGGATTGGTGGACTAGTATTATAACTTAAACCATAAATGCAACTGCTAAATCAATAAAACTTTGCTTATGTGTTTTGAATTTAAGGGAAATTTGAAATGGTTAGAATAACGTACATTTAACGAAATTAACTTAATTTTGTGAGAAGTTATAAATTTTTAATCTTAATGGTTTTCTAAAGAATTTGAACACACTGCAAAATAAAAACGGCACTACACTATCGGGTAACAGTTAGGTCTTTTTTTTTTTTCCGCGTTCAGCTCTCGGCGCCTCTCGGCCGTTCACTGTGTTCTTTTCCGCGAGTGGTGGCGACGGGCGCTCCGCGCCTCCGCCTCCCCGGCGAGAACCGCTCCTTTGCAGCGCTCAAGGACGCCTTTCCGCACCTGTCTTGCCAAGATAAGAGTGTGATACTGCATCGGTGCATCGCGTTCTGACGGAAAGGACAAAGACATGTTCTCATGTGCCGCGAACACTGAAAATGAGCAAATTGGTCCGTAGGGCTCCAAACGAAATGAACAGTGTTTCCTGAAGTGTGAAGCCATGATTTGCTTAAGAGAATGAATTGACCAAGGGACCTGAATTTCAGCCTGGCGCGTAATTCTCATTCACACCGCTGGAATTATATATTTGGTATGAAGTATGGATAGCAAGAAACCTTGGTTGAACCTCTGCCTGTCAGTCATAATATACATCTTGCTTCAGATGTTGGGCAGAAAGACCAGGGCATTTTAGATTTCAATGCAGGAAACGACTCAAGAAAAAGTTCTCGACTGTTTGTTTCAGAAAGAAAAGGCTATATCCGTCCTATAGCTTGGCACTTTCGTTGAAGACCTGACGGTGAATTGCAAGAAAATGCTCCCTCTATTTCAGGTTTGGAAGGCTGAAAAGAAGCTTAGACAATCTTCCGGAGTGTTTTCCTTCACAGGCCTACTTTTATAATCTGATTGGGTTTGCCTCCGTGATTACTCAACGCAACTTTTTAGGAAACCTTTGACAATCTTGCAAGGCATCAGTTCCTTGCTATCGGGTATCTTTTTTTAGGAAACCTTTCCAGTCTGTGCAGCTGCTATCAGGTATCTGCTATGCACGTTTCCATCTTGCCGTTTTCAGCTCACTAGTCTTGCTTTTCACAAATCATACAAAATAAGGCTTAGTTTATTTCTTTTTGGATGAATCGGCACGAGATTGTGCCAATTTCATTGAATAGACAACAGTCTAATGCCGACACATAAAAAAAGGATAAGCCTTTATTAAGCCTAGTATGTGGAACATCGACCACTCAAGGGCTTGTCTGGATACGAGAGGATTGGGGTGGAATGAAAGGGATTGATCTTAAAATGAACTAAGTTCCACTCCAATGCCTCTATTCCACCTCATTCCACTTGTTTCCAAACAAGCCTTAAATGCTTTGGTTTTAACATCCTTTTAGCTTAGGCCAGTCTCAACACTCAATGGAGTTTCACGGGAAGTTTTATAGGTATTAAATTGACATGGTAAAGTCATTTATGAGGAGAGTTTCTAAAAAAAACTTATGCTTTCAGATTTATTTACTACTCTCAGTGCAGAGTTACCAATGATTGTGTGTCATGGGGGTGAAATAAACTCACCCCCACATGTTATGTTTTCATATCCCCTTGGCTAATTAAGCTGCTAAAAAACGAAGCATATATGTTCAACGGGCACAACTTATGATTATTACTAGTTGAAAATTCACAACACGTGACCGAACTGCAACAAATCTAGATAATTGTAAAAGACTCCACGAACAGAGAGCTGATAGTGCCCTTCACGGCATGACTGGTTGTAAGTGCATCCTCTTGCTTGTACATGTACTCCATCGTTCTAGTTAGGTTGAATATCCTCTCAAGTAACTCCTTTGGTTGTGCATGATCAGGATTGAGCCACTCTTCATTAACATCTTTCCATGATTCTTCAATCTGATCCTTTACTTTTCTTCGAGCAGATTCCATTGAAATTTTGTGCTCCTTCATGCAGCTGTCAATTGCTGAAGCCACATCCAAAGGCATTTCCCCTTCCTGCATATGCAATTCCTCCATTAATTAAACATATTAAAAGAAAGATATGAAACTTTGTTGCAGTTTCTGAATACGATAGTTAACATTCTTTGAAACTATGTTGCATTGATTCTAATCATTATATAAGTGAATATTAATCACCAGCGGTGAGATTGTGTGGGTTTTCCGTGGACCAATCCTTGTATTAATGGTTGTAGTTGCCTGCAGACGCGTTCTTTTCTTTAACGAGACTAAGAAACAACACATATTACCTCATATGACTCTTCGAGATCATCTGACAGCCTCAAAATTAGGCAAAGCGCATGTACCATTGTAGGCATACTAGAAACCCAGTCAAAAGATTCCTTTCTTATATCTCTCATTCCGACAAAAGAAGCGCAACTTAGGAGGTGACATGCGCCACTTCTTGCTGACACCTGCAAATGTTCTTCAACAGTTTTTGGGACATATTTCTCATCACGCCATTTCACCTCCGTATTGTAAGCTCTCACTACATCTACTATCTGCATAAGTACACAAGTATAACAAAATTCACATTACAAATATTCAGAAAGAAGTATAAACCATGTTCAGAAGACATAACCTATAAAAAATTGGAAGTCCAATAGCATATACTATATATATGGTAATTACTCCTTTTTTTTAAAGATGTGATGTTTAGGACAAGCTAGTTATTAGTTCATAAACATCAAATTTGAAAACAGAGTGGGTATACTTTTGCCAATGCAGTGTGACATTATTTAATTTCAGGATTGTGTAAGCTCCTTTTTGTCAAAAAAAAAAATAATTTTTTTACACTAGTCTAAAATCAAAAGAAAAAATTTTCTATATCAACTATTTATGTTTGTTTTACAAAATATTACAAGGAATTGTGTGTAAATACCAAAATTACATTTTTGGGGTTTTAGAATTGGTAATAAGGGCCATTGCTAAAAAAAAGATTTGGCAAAAGGCAGCTACGTGTCCCTCCCTGTCCTGAAGTAGGAGCATGAAAAGGAGATGGAAAAGCTGGCTTACAATATTTCTAAGGTAGGACACTTGATACTTTTCATGTGCTGCTAGATTCTGTTTGATTGTTTCAAAGTTATCCAGAATTTGTCCAAGAACAAGCTTCATATTCTCTGGGAGATTTTTTGCTGCCTTTCGATCCCAACTGGCAAATGTACGAATGTATGAATAGACAGTAATACAACACAGATTAAACTTATTGCATCACATACCTCATTGGCTGTGCATTAATAGAAGTACAGAAAGCAGTTGGTAGAATTGAGACATGGCAAGATAGAAATGAAGTTATACAGATTGGCTACTGGTTGTCGTTGCCACTTGGTTAAAGTGAGGACTGTTATTTGAGGAAAAAGTTATAACCATGCAATGTGGCATTTGCATCAATCTACACAAACATTACTAGTCATTTCATAAATTTTGTAAGGAGCAACAACACTAAAAAAAAGAGATTTTTTAGTAGTATATCAGAAGTTGATATTGGGGAAAATGAAATGTATTTGACAATACCTACTATTTAATTAATATTTCTAGAGTTTGGGGCAAACAAAATGTTGATTTTTTTCTTAACTAAAAGTGTACACAATGCATGCTCCTTGAAGAAATAAAGATACAAACCATTCTATGCACTTGGTAAACAATTCACACTCTTCTGAAGTTGCATAGGCATCATAAAAGTCATCCAAGATTACTGCAGTGGCCATCACCATTGTCAATATGACTCGAGCTCGTGAGTAGCTTGGTTCAAAATATGCTCCTACCATCCAGAAGTAGTTCTCAACAATTCTATCTCGAGAGAATGAGAAATTAGCTTGAAGATTTAGATTCTTCCACCACCTATGCATTTATGAATTCATCGCTTAAATACTTTTGTTGAAATGTACGTATAAATCAATATGAAGTGCAATTTTTAAATTGTGCTCCTCATTTAGTTGGAAGTGATATTATTAAATTTACATTCAAACATATTATTAAATGACAATAGTTACCTTACCTGGTAAGGATTTTTAGCTCTTGCTGGTGTTGATTTTGAATAAGATTAGAGTTCAACTTTGCAAACTCTATTATCATTCGGTCCACTGTAGTATCTTCCTCATATATAGAGATATAAAATTTGGCCTCGTATATTCTAACCCTTCTAGGAATAGGAATATCAAGTGCACGTATTATTTCACGTGCAAATGGCCCATCTTGTTGTGCCAAATCAGGCACTAATGATTGAAGCTCGCTTTTGGTAAAAGATATAGCTTCATCCAGTATCTTTTCTCCATGCATCCTCAGATGTGCTGCATTATAAAGGCTAAGTAGGTCCCTCGGATTGTGCCTTGAAAATCTCCCCTCTTCATCTTTGAATGCAGCAAACACATCTAGCATATATGAAATAAAATTATTAATTAGGATAATGTTAAACTAATTGAGTGGGAGTAGAAAGGACAAGTTATATATGCATTTGAAAGCTCTGTGTTGTAAGGACCATGGTTAAAATTCTTTCACACATTGCTGACCGATTAGAAATTTGAGATAGCATCAAAGAAAATCGAACATTTTCTTCTTTACTAGACATATTGGTTGTTTTATCGCAATGGTTCTTCAACTAGTAGCTGACAAGTTGTTCTAGTACTCAGCTGGATCACCATATACTTGACCTTTTTTCTGCACGAGAAGCCTCTTTACCGGGTAGATTATCAGTGAATGCTGAAAGTATTGGATAGTTTTAGGATATTTGCATGGTTGCCCCCATTTTGGGGCAGAATTATGAATTACCTCCTCTCTTTTTTTCACCTTGCATCATTGACCCTACTTTGTCTATCAACAAGGAGAAATGGTGCAAACATCAGAGGCGATGGTGGAAACTTTTCGAAAATAGTGAGTGTGTGTGTGCGCGCGCATGCGTGAGGGGTGGGGGGAGGGTGCAATTCTGCAAACTTGTTTTTAAAAGACGGTGACCATATATTGTTAGACCTCAGTGTACAAGTAAAAAATAATTATACCTGCTGCAACAATGAAAAATATACTTATTGGAAAAACCCACCCGTACCATGCATTCAGTAAATTGAGCGAATAAGAACATACAAACCATATGAACCATTACCAATTAGTTCTTGCAACATTTTTTAAGAATTACCACAATATCAAATCAAATATATAGAAATATTGCCTATTGTTGTCCACACAAATAGAGGAAAATAAAGTATCAAATTCACTAAATGATAGGGCACAGTACACAATGCAGCAATAGATATACATATACAACAAAGCATTAATTTGAAGCAAGCACAAGTCCTACCTGCTGAAACTTTCTGCCTATGACTGTGGAGTAGGTAGAACCACAGAGCAACCGTATGAAGATCATAGTTGCTGATATCAACTTTACTAATTTGTGCTATCACACAATTAATCTCCTCTTCAAAATGATAATCCAGGCAAAGACGCTCCAATGCGTAGATGATATGCATCCTCTGAAGTAGGCTACAATTACTTGAGTTTGACACCACTTGGCTACTTCTTTCTTAAGTCTCTTTGCTTGCTCTTCCATCAATATCTAAACAAGCAAAACTGAAGCTGATAAAATCAACTATGAAGCAAAGCATGCACAGTACTCTTAGCTATTTCCTCTATTTAAACGATTGAAATGATCTCTCATATGCAAATGATATATCCAAAATTGATATTTCATAAATATACTTTTTAGGAAAGCATTTTTGTCCATACCTCTAATGCTATTGGGTTCTCTGATAAAAAAAAATCCTTCTCACAAATCAATCAATGGTCACAGGTTGAAATGTCTAACATCATTTTGTTGCAAGAGCATTTTTACACATACAACAATTTTAATTAAACTAAAATAATACAACTTAAGACTTAATGATGAAAGCTCAAAACGAAGTGCAATGGATGGTTTATATTAACAAGTACAAGTTATACTCAAATGATTCAAACATTTACAAAAAGAAGGAACATGTTTTTTGAGGAGAAACCTGTTGTGCAGGGGTTGTGGTGTTCTTGTAGTGAAGGAAGAAATCACCCCATATAGAAGGGTGGAAAAAGGTAGAGTCTTCATTTGACCGTCGCCTCTCCACATTAAACGGACGCAGTTGCTGGTTGCCACCGGTAGCCACCTTAGCACGGATCCTGCTACGCTGTTGCCACGATGGCAGCATGATGTGCCACTGCCTACTACATGGAAGACTTGGACGTCCACATTCTTGGATACGAGGTGACGCTAAAGCTGCAAGATAGCAACTGCCGCTGTACTGCTGCAAGGTGGTAGTAATCATGCCCCACTCCATCTGCAATGCGAACTCAATTATGAATTTTTAATTTCAATCTTATTACATTGTCAGATATTTGAAATATATCATGCGGATACCAAAATTACAAAATAATACAAATAGCTCCTAAGAGGGCAAAAAATACCTTAGCTCCACATTAGATCGACAACAAGATAAATTGTGCTACAGTAGATTGTGAAACTTATTATGCCAACCATGCATTTGCATGAACAGGCTAGAAAGAAACACTACTGCAGAGACATTCATTCATATCGGTCAATACATGTTGGCCCAATACGCACTAGTGCATTTATCTCATTCGCACCGGCTCGAACGAGGGCCGACTTGATGAATAAGTATATAAATGTGCTGATTTTATTTGAAGCTGGTATGTTTACATATACGTGCCGGAACAACTACGCACCAGCACATATATTTTCATATTCTAAGAGGGTGGAAATTAAGTCGTCTAGTATATTTTTGTAATGTAGTGGTTTGAATTTTGATCGATTGGTTTAGAAATTTGAAGATTCAATCTCATTTCCACGCATTCTTAAAGGGCATCTCAGGAGAGAGAGAGAGAGAGCACATTTCGAGAACGAATATAGTGTGAATTGGTCAGAAGAAAAACCAAGTGCTTCCTCTATGGCTCCAAGCCTACACCCAAGTGTGTATATATACATACGCACCCGATAAGCCACACCATCTTTTCAGGATGGACAGCTCTCATTATTCTCAATCATTCTAAAATTTCTTAATTAATATATATAATTTTATAGTAAAAGTAGAGTATTGAATAGTATGGATTATTTATTGTTCAGAACATATGTACATGAAGTCCCTAGCTTAATTAGGGTTTTAATCATTCCCTGAATAGGCACCTACAAATATGCAACATGGATCTCAGCAGTAGCATGAACATGGTCAAATCATAACAGGGCAATAATCTTACCTCCACGTTTGGGTCTATTATATAAAGTATATTCATCGTTTCAAGTGCTGACGACCCAAACAGACAAAGGCTAAAAATAGGTTTTTGTTCGTATTATCGCGGTGCGCATGGCAATTTTACATGGCTCTGTGCGGCTGACGAGAGGACCAACTGGCTGGAGACTGTAATGTGTTATGCACCGGATCTAGAGAGGGGTTGCAAACAGCTCGTGGTAGGTCCGCTCGGGTGGAGCGCTATCACCAGCGTTCAAACGCTCGCGCTCGCAGCTGGTGTCGCACCCGGTGCTATACCGTGCAAAATCTTTCTTAAAATAAAAAATTTCAGCCTTTCACATGTGTAACTACTAAGGGATTGCGACGCGTACATCGTCTGTGGAGTCTTGGAGAATTCCGATGATCTCTAGAAGTATACGATTATCGGTTCTGAGTGTAGTTGTAGAGTTTGAAGAGAGACATGGTGTAAAAAAAGAAAAAACTAAAGGGCACCCGGCTCCTCACCCGCCAGCCTTCTTCCACCTCCTGCCACTTCTGCAAACTCGGGCCAACTCCGACGAAATCCGGCGATGTTATGGTTTGAGGTTAGGGTTGCCGGGGACGGTGCTCACTGCCGGCCTTAGAGGGAGGGCCGGCGGTGGCAGGCCGGCCCGACGGAGGAGGTGGGCATGGGGGTAGCGAGGCGCGGCAGCGGGGGCGTCGGCGACCAGGCAGCGGGGAAAGACGGTCGGACCGGTGTCAGGGCGGTGGCGCCATGGCCAGAGACGGCGGTGGTGGTCGGAGGAGGCGGCGGGGGAGGGGCAAGAGGCGATCGGCGCGGGGGCTCCGACGGACCCTAGCCCGCTCGCGCCTGAGGGGTGGGGAGGGGCTGGGCGGCGGTGGCGGACTGGGGGCGGGGACGTCGGAGGGGAGGGGAAGAAGATGATGTTAATCTTATTTATTTATTTGTAGATGCAATGGTTAAAAATTTGGATAGGGGGGCTCTATTTTACCTAGATAAACTGTAGACAATTTAAAAAAAAATCTACGGAGGGGTCGCAGCGTGTCGTCAGCTGGCCTAGCAAAGGGCCTCGGACCACGTTAATTTATTAAGGCTCGCCGGAGGCTTTTCCAGCCATGGCACACAATGGGCTGAGGAGCTTATTGCGCGGCGGGTGACGCGGCTGCGACCTCAAGCATGGCGGGCTCGGGTGGGCGCGCAGAGAGGGAGGAAGTTGCAAGGGAAAGTGCTGGGGCGACTCACCTTCAACACAGGATGCGCAAATCTTCAGCGGCGCGGCCTCCCGTGGCGGCGATCGACTGAATGAAGATGAGGCGGAGCGTGGCTCGGGTTGGGGGATAAACAAGACGGGCGCTGATGTCATTTTTATAAGCGGCGGCGAGGTCGCAGGCTCGCAGCGCAGCGGCAGCATACGGCGGCAGGAAAGAGGATCCGGCGCTCCGACCGCGCGCGTGGCCGCGGCATGGAGAATACGGGAAGGTGTCAAGGTGCACGTGGCCCCTGCAGGCAAAACTGCGTAGGAGAATCTCTGGAGAAACGACGATGAAGGCATGGTCATGGATCGAAAGGTGCAACATACTAACAATTCCGTGCCATGTCGCCGGATGAGCAGCTAGCTGGAGATCGTGGGCACCTAGCATCGATCCGCGTGATGCATGGACAGCGTCTGAAGGAAGCCGATGTCGTCGGCCTGGCCATGATGGGCATCCAGGGCATGCACCGAGGTTTCTCCAAGGAGAGCTCCGACATCGTCATCATGTCGCAGTTCACTACCATTTTTTTTTTGTATGAAACTTTTCTAGGGCGTGGGTGCTGTATAAATGTGGTTGTTTCATTTGTTCCATGTTAATTATTTGGTGTACCCCTGTTGGCGTTTCTCTGATCTGGTCTCATGGTAATTATTTGCTGTATAAATAAGAACCATTGCGCATTATATATAAGTTTCGGTATATATGGATATATTCTACTAGTACCTCAGTGGTGGAAATCGGCGTGAAGTAGTTCGGATACTCTAAAAGGATAACAATATGCACGACTGGACCAGATACTGGATATTCACATTTTTATGAGATAATAAAAACCTGATAGTTGGGTGTCTGATATTCGGATATATAGTTAAGCTACTAGAGGCTCAAATTGTTGACTGAAGCCTAAGGCAAGTTTTATTAGCATAAAAGGGATACGTGGCGCATAGTTCTCATTTTTATAGTTTTTATTAAGTTTGGACTATGAACTAAACTAAAATTCCAAAATCACTAAATATTCTAATAAATTGGAAGTAAACCCATGAAATACATGTTTTAAATTCCAAATTTAATGAAATAAGTGTCATTCCAGTTTTTTCTTAAATCAAACTTTCTTAAATTTGTCCAAGTATATGAAGAATTATGAATATTTAAAATAACAAATAAGTATCATTAGATTTGTCATGAAATATGTTTCAAAAATATACTTGTTTGTTTTCATAAATATTGGCCACACGATAACCCTATCCTCCGTTTCATAACACTTGAAAACTTTGACTTTACTATGCATTATTTGACTGCTCGTCTTTTATATAAATATTTGTGCAACAAAATATAAACATATTACATGATTAAAGTATCTTTGATAACAAATATAATGATACATTTCCTATTTTACTTAATTGATTATTTAAAGAGATATTATAGGTCAAAGTGTGAATAGTAAAAGTCAAAGTTGTCAATTATTTTGAAACGGAGGTTAGTAACAGAATGACTTTTTTTTGGTTGGGAGCGGCTGGTAAAAGGGATGGCTGATTTTGATTATTTCAATAATATTCTGTGAGAGAGAAATAAGTTGAAATAAGCCGGCTGACGAGCAGAAAATGGGGTATATCTGCATTTGTAAATGTATTTGATACTAGCCATGTCATAGAAAAGTAATAGGATTAGGACATGATAAGAGGACATCTTCCATATATGTTGTAACGACCCGAAAATTTCGAATATTATTAATGAGATTTATGTGAGGAGTAATTTGAATTTTTTGGTGAATTGTTTGCTCTCATAAAAATTCTTTTGCAATTTAAGGATTAATTCTTTCCTTCTCAAAATTCTTAGTAAAATAAAATGTGCACATTATTTAAAAAGTTCATCTTGCATTTGTGATTTGGGTCTTACTGAATTTTATTGGATTTATTTGAGTGGGATTTCAAGTTGGATTCAAATCTAAACTTCAAATCTAAATTTAAAACCTAAACAAAATCAAATAAGAAAAAGAGAAAGGGAAACCTTACCTGGGCCAAACCAACCTCGAAACCGGCCCGCCTTACCTTTCAGCCCGGCCTGCACCTCCCACGCCCGCGCGCGCCCGCGGCGCCAGCCCAGCATCGGGCAGCCCAGCGAGCCGCCATGCCCGCCTCCTCTCACCGACGCGCGGATCCCACCTGTCAGCACCACTCCGCCCCGTCACCACTTTCCAGCTCCGCTTCCCGCCGAGCCAATAGCAGCGCGCCACCTTCGCCCTACCGTGTCACGAAGCCTCGCTGGCCGCCACCGCGACGTTTCCTTGGCAGCCAAGGCGCCCAAACCCTAGGGCCCGAGCTTCCAGAGTCTTCCGGCCTAGTAAAATTCCCGAGCTACCCCCGGCCGGGCAAAACCCTAGTCGCGCCGCGCCCAAACCCTAGCTCCTCCCCAGGCTATAAAAGGAGACCCCCCTGGCCTCCTCTCCTCAACCATCCGAGGCTTCGCCCTTCACCACCTAGCCACCGACGACAGGAGTAGAGGGAAGGGGAGGAAGGGAGGAGGAGGGGGAAGAGAGAAGGAAGGGAGAAGAAGGGAGGAGGAGGGGAGCTGCTGTGGGAGGAGGAGAAGAAGGGGGCGGGGATCGCTGCGGGAAGCCGGAGCCGAAGCTCGCCGGCCGCCTCGCCAGAGTCCGCCGTCGCCTTGCAGCCGTCGCCGTCGCAAGAGAAGGCCGGAGCCGCTACGAAGGAAGAGAAGAAGGTCAGAGCCGCTGCGGAGGAAGAGAAGAAGCCTCGCCAAGCCGAAGGCCAACGCCAGCAAGCTCGCCGGAGTCCACTGCCGCCGCCGTACGACCGCACAGGATCCGGCAGCCAGACCGGATCCCAGCCAACCCCGCTGCGCCACGCGTCGTCCCCTCGCTTCAGCCACATCTAGCACCACACGAGCACAACCACACTAGATCCTATCTCACGCAGCCACACCAGATCCCGGCCGGCTGCCACGTCAGCCCCACGTGGCGGCCACGTAAACGTTGACCAGTTGACCAGGTCAACGCTGACATCAGCAAAGTCAACGCTGACAACACCAAACCCGGAAAGCTGGCCTTTTGCAGAAACACCCCTGAACTTTCTTAAAATTACAAGTAGGTCCTTTTCATAATTACAAGTAGGTCCTCTCCCAGGAACTTTTACAATTAGGTCCCTGCCGCCTTGTAAATTGTTTTAATCTTTTTTTAATAAATAGTTTCAGCCCCTTTTAAACTTCTAAAAATTCATAACTAATTCATCGTACCTCCAAAAAATATGAAACCAATTGCATTAAATTCGTAAAATCAAACCCGTGCTGTCTTTAGATAGGTTGGAGTTATTTGTATCTTCTTGGCATTTATTTGGGATTTAATTGCTCTGGATGTACTGCCCGACTTTATGTCTATACGCTGTTTCTCGATCTTGTCAGACCCGAGCTACCGTGAGGAAGACTCTCAAGACCCCGACTACTACCCGGAGGACAACTACCAAGAAACTCAAGGTGTCATGTCAACTCTTAATCACTTAGCTCCTCGCATGCGTAGATGCTAGCACACTTGTTTGATGCTTTGACGCCTTATTGTTGAACCATGCACAACCTTATTTTTATATCATGTTCCTTGTTGTCCTACGCGTGAGCTAGCCTTCCACACCGGCTAGTTTATCATGACGGCCTTTTATGTTATGGATGATATGCATGATGCTATGATTGGGATGGGGATATTCTTGGCGTGCGTTTGTGGATACTCCTTGATGTTTTTTTCGTGGGAGCGGGCCAGTTGGTACTTCTCACGTACCTTGTCGGGGTGTCTCTCGGGGAGCACCCTATGCTGTTGCCTATGGCGGGCACATGTTTGAGACTTTGTCTTGAGGTGTTGGGGGGGGGGTACCTATAGAGGGTACCTGTAGCGCTTCGGCGTGGTGCTCACCACCTTTTGTTTGGAGAGTGCCTGCTCTCTGCAATTTAGGACCGAGTCGGCAGACCTTGATCTTTGGATTACTTTTTGTGGGTGCTATTCGCCAAAAGTGGGCATGCGGTACGGCCCAAGATTCATTTGTAGTTTTGGCTCAGCCGGCAAGAGGATTGGCAGTTCAGTGTACGGAGGTTTAGAGCTTCGCTTGCCTACCGGAAGTGCCCGACAACCCTCCTTGATAGGGTGGCTTCACAGCTCTGAGGTTCGACGACTGGCGAGGTGTGCCTTGCAGTTGAAAACGGTCCCTGACTCGGAGAAGCCGGAGAGCCTTACCTACACTCAAGTCCTTGACCGTAGGCGTTTTGCTAGGTTGGTCGCTCCACCTGGTGAGCGCCCGGGTAGTACTTTACAACCTCTGCAGAGTTAAACCTATAGCTATAGTCCGTGTCCACTAGTATGGACAGTCCTCTGATCTCTCTTGCTGACTAGACTCTTCTTGTGCTGCTTCTCTCCCCCGAGTGGTGAGCCCGGCTGAGGCCGTTGAGATGTGGAGGGGTTGGAGTACTCCGCATCGCAGATGAGAGTGGGGCTGGATCACGGGTGGTGATCTAGCATGGTGTTGGGGGTGTTGACCCCTAGAGATGGTTACTATTGGGATACCTGCTACTGCTTCTGCATTCCTTGAATTGCTGCTATGCTGCTTAAACCTCCACAGCCAGATATAGGTTACCCTTGCACGTAGAATATTTCTTTTACCTCCTTGGCTTGCTGCTTTTTGGGAGTTGACATGGCCTACCCGCTTCTCGGTAGATGGTGTGGACGCAGGTGACGATGAACCCGACTACGACTTTCTCAACGATGAGTTTGAAGACTAGGTGCTCGACCTGACGCTCAAGTTGGCCTGAGGAACTTCACCGCTTCCGCATAGATCGCCTCGTAGGATGTTTTACCTTTCATGATTCAGTCTAGACGGACTTGTACCGGCATGTTCCATTCGATGTATCAGACTTAATGTTATAAATTCATGGTTACTACCCTCTTTAATTCTGTGTTGTATGGATTTGTATCACTTGAGACAGAGATTGCACGTGATAGCCACTTCCTGGGACTATCACTGAGGTGCAAAGGCTTGGAATCTCGGAAATGGGATTTTGAGTCGTTTCATATGTTCTCATATCCTGCGAACCTCAGAAAAATAATTGAGCAAATTGGTTCGTAGGGTTGCAAATGAAATGAATTGTATTTTCTGAAGCCGGAATTTTCATGCGAATGAATTTTCAGCGTGCATATAGTTTAGCAGTGTGAGACCTGAATTTCAGCCTGGCGCGTAATTCTCATTCTCACACTGCTGGAATTATATATTATAAGTGATAGGTAAGAAGTATGGGAAGAAACTTGGTTGTCTAGAGATGCAACTTGTTTCGGATGTTGGTACAAAGACGACCAGGGCATTTCAGATCTGAATGCAGGAAAAATGACTCTGACAGAATGGCTCCTGACTGTTTGTTTTTTTTAAAAAAAAGAAAAACAGCTATCCGTCCTAACTTGGCACTTTTGTTGATGACCGACGGTGAGTTACAAGAAATTGCTCCTTCAGTTCCCGATGCTAGCACATGGATCTCGGCAGTTTCAGGTAAGAAAAGCTGAAAAGAATCTTAGAAAATCTTGCTGACTGTTTCTTTCATAGGCCTTCGTCTTTTACAATCTGATCGGGTTTGCCTTTGCTTACACAACACTTTATTGATCCTGGATCATGGAGTGCTTACATTATTCTTGATTTATGAACACAACTTTTGACAATGTTGCAGGGCATCAGTTCCTTTGTAACCGGTATCTTCTATGCACGTTTCCATCTTGTCGTTTTCAGGTCACCAGTCTTTGCTTCTCACAAATCATACAAAACAAGGGCTTGATTTTTCTAACAAGTCGACACAAGATTCTGTGCCCATTGCGCATTCATGAATAGATAAAGTGCCTCATTCAGATTTGATTCAGTAAAAGAAAGACAAGACTTATTGTAACATCCCGGAAATTTCGTCCGGAATGTTAGGAATGCGAAAATGTGGATTTTAAAATTTTTTATGGATTTGTTCCTAGCTAGATAACTATAAGGGTGTCTTCTGTGAATATTTCCCAAAATTCCTAGAAAATAATAGAATAAATTAAAAATTGGTTGTTAGGGTGTATTTGTGAGGACCCGGTGTGTCCGAGGACCGGTGGATGGTCACTTCCTGGTGTGATGAGTGATTGACAACGTGGTGTGGATTGACGTTTCCCTTGGCTTAAGTATTGCAGGTGTAGAATGCGGCTTGGTTGCATTGGTGCAGGTGAAGAACAGGCGCGAAAGGTCTTAGCCATGGCGGCCTCCGAGGAGCGGAGAGACAAGTAGGCTTGGTTCGAGGGACCCGGTGGCCGGTGGATCAAGTGCGGTTCACATGCTGGCAAGAACGAGCAAGGGGACGTGGTTCCGGTGCGAGGTAGCGGCTCACAACCGAAGCTCGTACGCGGACGAGAAGCCGGCGCAAGGTGGCGGCTAACAACCAAAGTTTGCGCGCGGGGTTTGGTGATTTGGCCACAAAATCATCGGTGGACGGTTTCCCTTGGTTTGGGCCTCAAAACCAAGGCCGAGGACTCGACGAGGCGAGTTTTGGGCTGCTGGGCCAGTGGTGGCTGTCAGGGGCGGTTAAACCGCCCCCCAGGGGCGGTTTAACCGCCTCCCCCTGGGCCGGCCCAAAATCGGCGTCGAGGAGCTTCGATCCGGAGGACACGCGGCATGACTGCAAGGCTTGCGTCGGAGGGAAGCTAGCTTGCAGTGGAAGGTGCCCGAGCCGGAAAATATCTGATGATCAAATGTCAAATTTGCCCCTGAGGGGTATGTATCACTTAGGGGTAGTTTAGTCTTTAGAACACCACCACTTGGACTACTAATAGGCCCCTTCAGGGCTGGTGGCTGTCATCTCTTCTAGTTATCTCTTTAGGTTTTACTTTGAACTTGTTTTCCCCTTCATCCCCTCCACCTAGAACTACTTCGAATCATTCCTAGTTTGTATAGGTGAATTCATGGTTATGTGATTGAGTTTGTCCTGCTCATCTTTGTGCCATGATTTGATTTCCCGAGCTCCCTTTCCTTTTTCCATTTTCGTGGGTATTTTCGGAGCTATTTTTGGGGGATTTTCGTTCTTCTTGTTCTAGGGCGTTTTCTCTCGGATTTCTTTGGGGGATTCACGTATGAGTGCCTTGTGCCTCTTTTGCTGGTGATCCTTTGCCCCCAAACGCCGAGAATCGCTCTGGATTTGAGATTTTTGGGATGAACTCGAGGTCATGGTGTTCTTCGCGAGATCTGCGATTCCGGGAGTTGTACTGAGTTAGAGGCCGAGATCTTTTGGGAAAACACTCCACTGGAGGTCTAGATCATCTGACCAAAATCTCGCCTCAAGAGCTCAAGCGGTTTGGGAGATCCACTTTTGTTTTCACTTTTTCACGAGCCACCCAGGCCCGGGCGGTTTAACCGCCCCCCCTAGCCGGTTTAACCGCCCCCCCTGGGTGTGTTAGATCGAGCCGCGTTTCGGGTCATTTTGGTGTTCGTTTCGATTGGTTCGAGTTTCGCTGCTCGTTTCTTGTAACTAGGGTCAGTAGCTTGACAGTGGCTACGTGATCTTGGCAAGATTGCTCTCGGAGGTTTCGGAGTTGTTTTGGGAGAATAGCCGGATCGGTTGGAAAGATTTTTTATCGGCTCCGATTCACTCCCCCCCTCTCTGGTCGCCGTTTCGGTCCTTCATTGGTATCAGAGCCGGTTACGGGTCTTTGCGACTCTAACCAGTCTAAGATCCAAAGATGGCGTACCAAGATCGGGGTTCCGGGCCTCCGCACTTCGATGGGAAGAACTACCCGAACTGGGTTGCGCGTATGGGCGCTTTCTTGCGAGGCAAAGGAAAGTTGTTGTGGGATGTGACGAAAGATGAAAACTATGTCAATCCCACCAACTTAGATGCCCAGGATGCAAAGGATAGATTTGAGGCGAATGCCCGAGCTGTTGACTACTTGTTCCGTGCTTTGTCTGCCGAGGAGTTTGAGCGTGTTTTGGGCGAGGACCTAGCTTGCCAGATCTGGCAGAAGCTCAAGGTAGCCCACGGTGGTGATAGCCATGTCAAGGCTAGGCTTTTCTCGATGTACAGGAGAGAATATGAGAATTTCGCTCATTTGCCTGGAGAGTCGGTTGATGCTTTGTTTCAGCGTTTCACTTCGATTGTTAACAACATGAAAGCCAACATTACCGTGCTCCCATACTCGGATCATGACCGAGCTATCAAGCTCCTGCAAGCACTTGATAGATCCGTGTGGGGTGCCAAGGTTGAGGCGATCATGGAGTCGGCAAACTATGAGACTCTTTCTGTTGATGAGCTTTTCTCGAAGTTGAAGTCTTTCGAGGTGGACAGACAGTTGCTTGCCAAGGCTAAGAGTCCGACTGATCCCCATAGTCTGGCTCTAGTCGGTGGCTCTGGATATGGACATGCTAACACTCCTAGACACTTTGCTTTGTCTTCTCTTGTGTCCCTTCCAGATGAAGAATATGAGGTGCTGAGCGAGGAGGATCTCGCGTTGCTCACGAGGAGGTTCGAGCGGATGTACCAGAACCGCAAGGGTTAGAGGCGTGCGGGGAGTACGTGCTACAGATGCGGGAAGATGGGCCACTTCATCGCCGAGTGCCCCGAGGAGATCAAGAACGACTACAACCGCAAGCACC
>CM027118.1:48323525-48458028 GCA_015476505.1 Urochloa ruziziensis
TTTGGTTGCAAGTGTTTCATCTTGAAGAAAGGAAATTTGGACAAGTTTGAGTCTCGTTCGATGGATGGAATTTTTCTTGGTTATGCTAATCATTCTCGAGCATATCGTGTGCTCAATCTTGAAACTAACCAAATCATGGAGACTTGCCGAAGTCACCTTCGACGAGACTATTCCGTGTAGCTCTTCTGCTTTTGAGTGTGCAGGTGATGATGACTTGGGACAGCCCATCTTTGAGGAAGAACAACCTGATGATGAAGATGATGAGGAATTTCAGGCACCGTGTGGAGATCGTGTACCTTCTACTTCCACTACTACCACGACGTTCGACGACGGCCCCTCTGCTACACCTTCGTCGAGTCGCGCACCAGATCGAGTTCAAGTGGAAGCTGATGTTGAGGGGGAGGCAATCTCGAGGCGAGAAGCTCCCCGGCTGGTACAGAGGGATCATCCACCTTCGAAGATCATCGGGAACATGGATGAACGCACTACACGGTCGAGGTCACAGAACATCTCTCATTATGCTCATTCTGCTTTTGTCGCGTCTTTTGAGCCCAAAAATGTTGGACACGCTTATCTGATTCCGATTGGGTCAATGCCATGCATGAAGAGCTTGAAAACTTTGAGAGAAATCAGGTGTGGAAGTTAGTAGAACCACCTCCAAATTGCCATCCCATAGGAACCAAGTGGGTGTTCAAGAACAAGAGGGATGAGAGTGGTGAGATTGTGAGAAACAAAGCGAGGTTGGTTGCTCAGGGGTTTTCGCAGCAGGAGGGGATAGATTATGAGGAGACATTTGCTCCTGTTGCCCGTTTGGAGGCAATTCGGATCCTTCTAGCATTTGCAGTTGCTAAAGGGTTCAAATTGTACCAAATGGATGTGAAGAGTGCCTTCTTGAATGGGGTGATCGAGGAAGAAGTGTATGTGAGGCAGCCCCCGGGTTTTGAGAGTGAGAGATACCCACACCGAGTGTACAAACTCCACCGAGCTTTATATGGCTTAAAGCAAGCACCCAGAGCGTGGTATGGTAGATTGAGAGGGTTCTTGCTTAGCAAGGGGTTTGTGATGGGGAAGGTTGATAAGACGCTCTTCTTGCTGAGAAATGGCAAAGATCTTTTAATCGTTCAGATTTACGTGGATGATATCATTTTTGGTGGCTCTTCTCATGATCTTGTTGCCAAGTTTGCAGACGATATGAGCAGGGAATTTGAGATGTCGATGATGGGAGAGTTGCAGTTCTTTCTCGGGCTGCAGATCAAGCAAACCAAGGATGGGACATTTGTGCACCAAAGCAAGTACACCAAGGACATTCTCAAGAAATTCGACATGAGCGACTCCAAGCCGATGACTACGCCGATGAGTACGACTGACAGCTTTGGATGCGGATGAGGACTGAGAACCAGTGGACCAGAAGGAGTACCGGAGCATGATCGGCTCCCTCCTCTACTTGACGGCGACGAGGCCGGACTATACAGTTCAGCGTGTGTCTGTGCGCTCGTTTTCAGGCTTCACCGAGGACTTCACATCGTCAGGCCGTCAAGAGGATTTTCAGGTATCTCAAGTTTACTCCTGAGCTGGGTCTTTGGTATTCTGCCGATTCCACTCTTGCACTTCATGGTTTTTCTGATGCGGATTTTGCTGGATGTCGTGTTGATCGCAAGTCTACTTCTGGTCAGTGTCAGTTTCTTGGCTCGTCTCTTGTGTCTTGGTCTTCTCGCAAGCAGTCTAGCGTAGCCCAATCCACCACTGAAGCCGAGTATGTTGCTGCTGCTAGCTGTTGTTCTCAGTTGCTTTGGATCACATACACCTTGAGAGACTTTGGCTTAGACATGTCCCATGTTCCACTTCTTTGTGATAGCACCAGTGCCATAAGCGTAGCCAAAAATCCCGTGCTTCATTCCAAAACCAAACACATAGAAGTGAGGTACCACTTTCTGAGAGATCATGTGGAGAAAGGAGATATTGAGCTTGCCCATGTTTCTACCCAAAACCAGCTTGCAGACATTTTCACTAAGCCACTTGACCAAGTTACCTTCACCCGCTTGCGAGGGGAACTTGGTGTGTGTGCGGTTTTCTGAGCTGAGTTTTGGAGGCTTCTCTTGTAGCATATGTATATTTGTGTACCATCTTTGTATCTTGATGTATATTTTTTCTTGCTTTTGTATCTTGATTTCATCTTTTGTATCATATCTTAGGATGAGCTTCTCCTATATGCAGTGATTGGTACAACTTGCTACATTTTAGAGTTTAGGCAGGCTGGCTAGGGATTGATTGGATGGATGGCTATGCTCTTGATGGTCTTGATATATATTCTATTGAGATAGCTTCTTTTCGAATTAAAATGACAAACTGAACTTAATTCCTACACCCATGAGTAAATGCCTTTGCATGTCTTGTTTGAGCCGAAATGGCTATATCTTGCTTAAGATCATGTTAGGGTGTGATATTCTTTTCAATTGGGTCAAAGACCTTTGTCATTGTAAATGTTTAGCCCATGCTTTATCTTGTGGAGGAGCATAAGCTTCTTTCTGTCGCAAAGACATTTCATGTACCATGCTTAACTTGAAAAACTTGAAAAATGAGATGTCTATGCATGAAAGAAGAAAGTTGAAGAAAAGATATATTTGCAGAAAATTATGCTCATGTCTCTATGCTTTCACCATTGCACACACTTGCACACATGGGTGCTAAGCGGTTGCATGTTGTTTGCCGGAGAAGTCTCCCATGAGAAGTGAACACATGGCTCCGTGCTTTGACATGACATGAGGTAGAACTTGGGCGTTTATGATGATCTTTTGTCAAGAATGCTTGTCCTTTCATGATTTTGGTGAGATGAAGTTTATTTTTGCTTAAACAATCCATGGTTAGGACTTTGCTCATGCGGTGCTATTTTTGATAAAAATCCACAATTTGCTCATGGCTTTGTCAATTGGATATATGTCTTCACCTTCTTGATGGCAATGCCCGTGTGACATGATGAACTAGCTTGTATGCCTCTTCTCTAACTTGTAGCATTGTGTATTGCTCATTGTATATTTGAGAAGCTTGTAGTTGCATTTTGTACATTTTGCCTTGATGTGTGCATTGTCAACAAGGGGGAGAGTTTCTGGAGCATTTGGCAAGGGGGAGTTGCTGCTGAACTTAGAAGAAAGATTTTGCTCTAGATTTTGTCGAAATTGTGTGAGAGGTTGAAGTTTTTGCCCAAATGAAGTTTTCTGAAAATTTGTGAAGTTTCTGAGAGTTTGATCATTGGAATATCTTGCTGGGCATATTTGGAAGGTTTTCAAGTTGGAACGGCATCGTTGCGAGTTGATTTGTGAAATTTTGGGCATTTTCACTTTGGTCATCTGCCAGGGGCGGTTTAACCGCCCCCCTGGGCGGTTTAACCGCCCCTGTGCTGAGAGCACAAAGTTTGTGTTGGTTTGAGCCATTTTCGAGTGATTTTCGCACGCACAAGTTCACTTGTTCAGGGGGAGTTGCATCTTTGCAGGGGGAGTGCTTTGAGAGTCCTGAAAAGTGAGTTGGAGGATTTGAAGTTTGTGATTTGTGCTTTGTGCTTTGCTCTTTTGCCGATGGTGTTGAGCCCTTTCGCTTCTTCTTGAAGGGTCGGCGTTTCTGGAGCTTTCTCTTGCAGAGTGACTTTGTTCTCGGCTTGTTCTTGCTTTTAGTCACTTGCTTGAGTCTTGTTTTCGATTTCTTTTATATTTTCTTCATATCATTGGTTACTATGTGTGTGTTGTCAATGCACTCATCAAGGGGGAGATTGAGGACCCAGTGTGTCCGAGGACCGGTGGATGGTCGCTTCCTGGTGTGATGAGTGATTGACAACGTGGTGTGGATTGACGTTTCCCTTGGCTCAAGTATTGCAGGTGTAGAATGCGGCTTGATTGCATTGGTGCAGGTGAAGAACAGGCGCGAAAGGTCTTAGCCATGGCGGCCTCCGAGGAGCGGAGAGACAAGTAGGCTTGGTTCGAGGGACCCGGTGGCCGGTGGATCAAGTGCGGTTCACATGCTGGCAAGAACGAGCAAGGGGACGTGGTTCCGGTGCGAGGTAGCGGCTCACAACCGAAGCTCGTACGCGGATGAGAAGCCGGCGCAAGGTGGCGGCTAACAACCGAAGTTTGCGCGCGGGGTTTGGTGATTTGGCCACAAAATCATCGGTGGACGGTTTCCCTTGGTTTGGGCCTCAAAACCAAGGACCGAGGACTCGACGAGGCGGACTTGGGCAGCTGGGCCTGGTTGGGCTGACAGGGGCGGTTTAACCGCCCCCCAGGGCCGGTTTAACCGCCCCCCCTGGGCTGGCCCAAGAACGGACATCGAGGAGCTTCGATCCGGAGGACACGCGGCGTGACTGCAAGGCTTGCGTCGGAGGGAAGCTAGCTTGCAGTGGAAGGTGCCCGAGCCGGAAAATATCTGAAGACCAAATGTCAAATCTGCCCCTGAGGGGTATGTATCACTTAGGGGTAGTTTAGTCTTTAGGACACCACCACTTGGACTACTAATAGGCCCCTTCAGGGCTGGTGGCTGTGATCTCTCTAGTTATCTCTTTAGGTTTTACTTTGAACTTGTTTTCCCTTCATCCCCTCCACCTAGAACTACTTCGAATCATTCCTAGTTTGTATAGGTGAATTCATGGTTATGTGATTGAGTTTGTGCTGCTCATCTTTGTGCCATGATTTGATTTCCCGAGCTCCTTTTCCTTTTTCTATTTTCGTGGGTATTTTCGGAGCCATTTTTGGGGGATTTTCGTTCTTCTTGTTCCCGAGCGTTTTCTCTCGGATTTCTTTGGGAGATTCACGTATGAGTGCCTTGTGCCTCTTTTGCTGGTGATCCCTTGCCCCCAAACGCCGAGAATCGCTCTGGATTTGAGATTTTCGGGATGAACTCGAGGTCATGGTGTTCTTCGCGAGATCTGCGATTCCGGGAGTTGTACTGAGTTAGAGGCCGAGATCTTTTGGGAAAACACTCCACTGGAGGTCTAGATCATCTGACCAAAATCTCGCCTCAAGAGCTCAAGCGGTTTGGGAGATCCACTTTTGTTTTGACTTTTACCCGAGGCTCCCAGGCCCGGGCGGTTTAACCGCCCCCCCTGGCCGGTTTAACCGCCCCCCCTGGGTGTGTTAGATCGAGCCGAGTTTCGGGTCGTTTTGGTGTTCGATTCGATTGGTTCGAGTTCCGCTGCTCGTTTCTTGTTCCTAGGGTCAGTAGCTTGACAGTGGCTACGTGATCTTGGCAAGATTGCTCTCGGAGGTTTCGGAGTTGATTTGGGAGAATAGCCGGATTGTTTGGAAAGATTTTTTATCGTCTCCCATTCACTCCCCCCCCTCTCTGGTCGCCGTTTCGGTCCTTCACGGTGCATGCCCTAACTTATATGATGCATCCATACCCGGGTTGATGTCCCTGAGTGGACGTTTATGCGATCCCTGTTTAGACCCCAGTAGCATCCGTGGGTAGACCCAGATGGAAGCTGTCCAGAGATGGACGCCAGTGGATACGAGTCCCGTAGGGGGACCCTACCGTTGGCCACGGGAGGGTCGCCTGACCGTATAGTTTCAAGAGTACAAACCTCTGCAGAGTTATCTAATCTATCGATAGCCGTGGCTCTCGGATATGAGCCCGTCTGGTTAAAGCTCCCACAGATTAGCCAAGAATAGCCCAAAGGAGTGATAATAATGAGATGAAGGTGATTGCGGGATCGACAGAAGGATCCGGGCCAGAATCACCAGGGGGACTGGTAGGAGGGTTCTTGCCCCTACAGGATCCAACACCGATTTATTAATCACCGGTCAACTAATAATGCATGTTTATACCTTCAATTGTTCTGTACTTGCTGAGTGCGGTGGTACTCAGACTTGCTTAATCTTGCAGCTCCATCGGAAGGTCATCCCTCCCTTCACCGGCTCTGCAAGTCGTCTTGATCAGGTCCTAGTTCCGATCTTTACTTTTCAATTCTGGTTAGCCGCTGCCAACTCTTATGCAATTAATGTTTTCCTTTACCAGGGAATGACATTATTTCATGCTAGGTGGGCCCGCCGGGTGGCAGGGCCCACAGGGTTGGTATCAGAGCCGCGTTAAGCCGTAAAATACATCTTTAATTCCTACTTTAAACACCCTGAGGGCTAGAATACGCAAACAAGTAGAATTAATCTGTTTCTCACCTGAATATGGCTCTCTTCTATCTTATTCTGCAAAGGAAGGGAATTCTCTAAACCTTCTTTTCTACACTACAGGTAAATGGCAGAGGATCAGCGCTGGGATAGTTGGGACAATTGGGTTGATGAAGAAGGATGGACACACGGGCACTACATCACGAAGCATGGATTTCCCCGAATTCTGTGGGATACTCTCCAAAGACTGGGATACGGCCAATACCCAGAGTATTCGGGGAAAGAGACAAAAAGGAATGGAGTGAGGAGTTGCGAGATGTACCTCCGAATGCCCGGCATCCAAGCACATCCAGAGTGGGTACCATGGGTAGAGCATGCCGAGGGAACTGAATTTTCAGATACGCTCCAAATTATAGCTTTCCGAACCCTTACCAAAATCCTCTCCCGACATGTGACCGAAACCGAACATACCCCAGCCAAATACCTCCCCGTACTAGACCTCACAGATCATCGTTGGCTACAACGAATTGAACACCTACAGCTGGTCCAACCCACAGAACTCCACCACGTTCTAGCCACCACAACCCAATACGCAGTCTCCCTATATAACCTTCATACCCAGAAGGAAATGGATGCACAAACTTATCGCCAAGAGGCGGAAGAAGCACGCCACCGAGAAAGAAGTGCCCGATTTCGATTGATGAAGACCAAAGATCAAGCCGCTTTATCGGAATATCAGACTGAAACTGCTATGAGGAATATGACCTCTACCATAGACGAGCTCCAACTTACTATTGAAAACCTTACCCAGACCTTAGCTCAACGGCAGGAAGAAATTGAGGCACTTACTGAGGCATTAAATCAGGCTCAGCACGACGCTCAAAATCAGCAAAATCTGATCGAAGAAGAGGAAGTGGAAATAATTGACGAAGAGGAATCTTCGGAGGAAGAACCCACGGAAGAGGAAGTGTCTGGACTAGACTCCACCTCCACCATTCCCTCCGCTCATTCCCCGCTGCGTTTCGAATCAGCGGGAGAAAATTCTGATAATCGATCCCCTGACCCCGACACCCCCGACCAAGCAGTTACCTCTAAACTCCACCCAAATCTAGGCAAAACCTACCTAGTAGTGGGACCGCGGGATAAGATGCTGGAAATTCTCCACCGACATGGACTAACAGAAGAAGATGTGGGGCCCTCTCGCCTGGAATCACCTTCCCCACAGTTTTGAGGGTAATGCTCAGTATAGGCGAAGGGATCACGAGAATAGTAAAATGAAAAGGAAACGAGTGAGAATATGTACTTATGTACAGGAAATAAGAATTGTAAAATAGTTTGTGTAATAGGGGATGTTCCAAATCATACAGTATGCTTAAATAAAGGAATGTTTGTGCAGGAAAGATGGACCGTTGGAACGAGGTTCGGTTCTGCGGTGACCACCACCAGGGATTCCCAGCCTTGCTACGCCAATGTCTTCAGGATCTTCGATTTGATTCACAATATACCTAGTTCTATGGAAGTATGTATGGGTTAAATCATGAGCAAGGAACTGCCATGATTACCCTTACTGTGCCGGCTGCACCTGAGAATCCGGATCGTCACCCTACCAATGTAATGGTGGTAGAGAACTCACTTGATCTAGCTGTGCAGTCAGCCGCTCAAAAAATGTTGTGTCAACTACACACCGAAAACCCTGACCGCTTCGCAGATTCCCCGTACCGATTACTGCCCAGAATGCTACATAGGCAAGGACCGGAGAACATAACACGGATAGCCGAAGAAATGGAAGAAGCACCCGGCAACGAAGATGACTCATGCTGTAGAGTCACAGGGCAATATGTCCTAGCTCAACACAAGCATATCTTGGCTCTAGAAGGACAGCGAAGAGGCTATAATCTGCAGCTTGAGACTAGTGCCAGGGTTCTAAAAGAACTAAGAGAAGACATTGGAAAAGGAGAATTTAGGCAAATGGTATTGAAAGGACAGACCGAGACTTATGAAAGAATGCTGGAACATCAAGGAGAACGATGCCGTCGTTATCAGCAGGAGCGAGACAGTCTAAGGGAGATATTACAAGCTTTGCATACGGAACACAAGCAGTTACAAAACTCTTTCCATGAGCAAATTGGTGCTCTGCAAAGCCAGGTAGAATCTCTAACCAAGACCGACACTGGAAATCAAGCCAAAAGAAACAAGGAGTTGAGATATCGCTTAGGTCGCCAGCGTAGCCACCTGGCCGACAACCAAATCCATCTGACCACCCTGACTCAAAAGGTGATATACCTGCAAGATAAAGTAAGAAGAATGAAGATGGGATGGCAACAATCAGATACCGGAAGACTTCAAGAGATAGAGCAAATGCTCTACCAAGTACCTATGAAATTTAGGAAGGAGATCAAGCCGACCACTTACGCAATCCCTATCACCACCCTGGATTTAGGAGCATGTGATGATGAAGTTCACCCTGCACCTCCTCTGACAACGGAGGCACAAATGGCGGCTACCATCGCTCTACGAATGATTCCAGGATCAAAGACTACATCCGAGAAAGAACGAATCATCCAAGAGATTTACCGTGATCCAGCTGAGGAAGAGTACCTGGGAGAAAGAGCTGAGACTCCCGAAGAAGAGAAACCACTGCCGGATGAAGACATCTTCTACTCCGTCTAGGGTAATATACGAGATAATATGTAAAAATGTAAATAGAAAATGCGAACTCTAAGACGCTAGAATAATGTACAGGCCTAGGTATATTCCGGATGTACATATCGCCAGCTAGAAATCTGTGTGGAAGGAAATTGTTCAAAATGTAAAAATTTCCTTCAATAAAAATTGTTTGATGTTTGAACTAAGGACCAACCCCATACGAATAAATCCACCCCTCGAAACACCTTGAAACCTTGATTCTCTTATCCATACCTACCTTTTGAAAATATACCCTAACCCAGTTACTTTAAGTGGGGTAGACATAACCCCAAAACCGATCAAAAGGAAACCCTTGACCACCCTTACCAACCCCCCCCCCCCTCCACCAAATTATTTCCTAACCCACATCAAGCCCCATTCACCCCAATCCAAAGAAGAATAACCATTGAATACCTTCAGGAACACTCCTCAAGAGTTTCCAAAAGAATCACCATACCAAAATAAAAAATTAGAAGTGATCTTCCTGAAAGTTCCTTGCCCAGAAAACTCAACCTCTAACCAATAACCATCCTCCAATCTCGAGGACGAGATTTCTTTAAGTGGGGTAGATCTGTGACACCCTCAAAATTAATAAGGATTATTTAATTAATTAATAGATAAATTATTAGATTTATAAGGACTATTATAAGCTAGAATGAGAAATATTAGGAATTGTAGAATATAAAATAATAACAGAAAAATAAAATAAAGTTCTATAACTTGAATTAAAAACTAGTATCGGAAGCCCTAGACTCAAATTAAAAAGAACCTAGTTCAAATTTGAATTCAAAAACTCATTTTAAAATCCCTTAGAAAAAGAAAAAGGAATTCCCCGCTTGGTGGGCCGGTCAGCCGTGGCCCAAACGCCTGAGGTCCGCTTTAGGCCCTCCAACTCCCTCCCCCGGCTCACTTCCGCGCGGCGCGCGGCCCAGCCTGGCGCGCCACCTCCCCTTCAGTCTTCTCCGCGAAGTCCACAAAACCCCTTCAATTTCTTCCTCTGGCTCACTCCCGCGCGGTCCGGCCCGGCCCACACCGCCGTCGTCTTCCTCCCTCCTCCTCTGGTTCTTCCCCCCCTCCCTCATTCCTCCGGCGCCGACACCGCCGCGCGCCCATTCCGCCACCGCGACGCCCCCAGCCCGCGTGGCACCCTAAAATCAACGCCACGCCACCCCTGCCACCCCTTGCTTGCGTCAGAGGGCCCGCTCCGGCACGGGAGCCCCCTCCTCCTCCATCTCGCCGCGCCCCTGCCGCCGCCGTCGCCGCTCGATTTCCCTCCTCCTGCCAAGATAGGCCAGACAAAGGCACGCGGGACGCATGTCACCACCACGCGAGGCCACCGCACATGAAGTGCGGCGCCGACGCCCCCTCCCTGGCCATCTGCACGAAACTCCGCTGGCCGCACGCGTCGCACGCCGGCGAGCTCGCCATGCCGCGTGTCATCACCCCGCTGCCCCGGTGAGCCCCGGGGAGCACTGGTAGGCTATAAATAGCCCTGCGTGCGCCCCGAATGGAGCTCACCACCACTACACCGCACCACACCATCACCTCGGCCACCACCGCGAGCACAAGAGCGCCGCCGCGCCGCTTCGGCAGCACCGTCGCCGCCAAGCCCCTAGAGTTCCCTCCGGCCGTCGCGACGCCACCCAGAGCACCCCGTGGCGCCCGAGACGTGAAGCGTGATGCCCCGGAGGACGCTCGCGCCTTGAAGAGCGCCGCCCGAGCTCCGCCGCGACGGGTGGCAGCCGCCGGTCGACTCTGCCGCTGCTCCGGCCATTCCTCACCTCTGCGACACCACGGTAAGCCCCCTAGCACCGCCACGGCCCTCCCCGCTCTCTTTCTCCCCTTCACAATGCCCAGCCGAGCCCCAGCCGGCGGCCGTAAGCGCCGCCGTGCCCCGGCTAGCCGCCGGCCAGCTCCGGCGTCCCTCCTCCGCGCCTCTAGGCCCTAACCCACTCTACGCGACCCCCAGGGTGCGCGCTACCCTTAGCCAAAGCCAGAGACCTCCTGCCGTGCCTTTCCCCTCCTCACCGCCCGCCGCTCGAACTCCGGCGAGCTCGCACCGCCGCACCGGCCACCAACCTTCGACGTGATCATCCTCATCACGTCCGCCGTGCTCCCCTGAGTCCAGAGATGCCCCCACTGCCGCGGGAGACGGCCTGTCACCGCCGGCGGCGAGAACTCCGGTGAACTCCCCCTGCAGCCCCTCCGCGCCGCCGCGAAGCCCGGCAGCCGCGCTGGCGCCTGCGTGGCAGCCACGCCAGCGCAGGGCCCGCCTGCCAGCCACCCGCATCGCCAAGTCAACCACCACCTCCCCCTCCCCGCCTCGCGTGCACGCGGTCCAGTGGACCGCCGGCCCATGAGCCGCGCGGTCCACACGCCCACGGGCACCGGTCCACAGCACAGTGACCTGCGGGATGGCGTCAATGCTGGCGTCAGCTGGCCCCACTCGTCAGCCGCACAGCCCTAGGAAAAATGCTAGGTACACCCAGCTTAGTGCACCCAAGAAGCTATTTCTCCACTTTAGAAATTCCCAAAAATCCCAGAAAATATCTAAAAATATTAGGGAAAATAATAAGCTATTTGGTACCATCCAAATTATTTATACCCATTTCTAGGACTTAGAATTAAAAGGATTCTTTTTCAGCCTATAGAAAGCCTCCGTTAGCGTACCCCGGTTTATGCCTAATTCAAAATAGAGCCCCATAAATAGCCAATAAATTCCTAAAATTTCTAGGATATATTCTAAGGTTTTTCATAAGATTAGATTTCCTAGAAACCTTCCCTAAACTTAGAAATAATTTATTACCTTCCACCGACATTTCCAAACCCCGCCAAACCCCGCAAAGACCCTGAGACACCCCGCGAAACCCCCGGCAATCCACTGCATAACCTAGAAACTACCCCTATAACTAATCTCTCTAGCCTCTCCCCTCCCAAGTGATTCATTCGCTGTGATGATTGATTAGTCATATCTTGGTATTTGCATAGATACTCCGCCAGGAAATCTCGGGACTGTAGCTCCGGCGGAGACTACCACCGTATCAGGCAAGTCTTAGCAATTTCCTTGCTCATGATAATCAATTGCATTAACATGCTCTTCTCTTAGCTAAATGTCTGTAGTTGCATGGAGAGTTAGCCACTCAGATACCCCCAGCTACTAAGACACTACCCAGAGCCAGAAACCCTGGTTGCGAGAGGCCCCCAGGGGGGAAAAAGATGCGAGGTAGGGTGGATAGTCTCGGAGGAGCTCCTGTCCAGAGGCCTACCTTGGTCGATTAAGGACCGGTTCTTGGGAAAGTCTTTCCAACGCCATGTACGGCTATACGGGCCAAAAAGGACATAGCCTTCGGGAATGCCCTGTAATGTGAGGCCTCGACTCACACTCCACCAGCTACCTCTGGCCAAGCTACCCCAGGGGCCACGGTGGGCAACGGAAATGCTGGAGATAGCCCCAGACAGAGGGCTGGGACTGGTCGGCACGGGTCGCATGTGATAGGACTGGTAGGGTCCACGGGCGGTGCATGCCCTAACTTATATGATGCATCCATACCCGGGTTGATGTCCCTGAGTGGACGTTTATGCGATCCCTGTTTAGACCCCAGTAGCATCCGTGGGTAGACCCAGATGGAAGCTGTCCAGAGATGGACGCCAGTGGATACGAGTCCCGTAGGGGGACCCTACCGTTGGCCACGGGAGGGTCGCCTGACCGTATAGTTTCAAGAGTACAAACCTCTGCAGAGTTATCTAATCTATCGATAGCCGTGGCTCTCGGATATGAGCCCGTCTGGTTAAAGCTCCCACAGATTAGCCAAGAATAGCCCATAGGAGTGATAATAATGAGATGAAGGTGATTGCGGGATCGACAGAAGGATCCGGGCCATAATCACCAGGGGGACTGGTAGGGAGGTTCTTGCCCCTCCAGGACCCAACACCGATTTATTAATCACCGGTCAACTAATAATGCATGTTTATACCTTCAATTGTTCTGTACTTGCAGAGTGCGGTGGTACTCAGACTTGCTTAATCTTGCAGCTCCATCGGAAGGTCTTCCCTCCCTTCACCGGCTCTGCAAGTCGTCTTGATCAGGTCCTAGTTCCGATCTTTACTTTTCAATTCTGGTTAGCCGCTGCCAACTCTTATGCAATTAATGTTTTCCTTTACCAGGGAATGACATTATTTCATGCTAGGTGGGCCCACCGGATGGCAGGGCCCACACCCGAGGGCCTCCGTGAACGTAGGGAACTGAAGGAGCGCAGGCAGCAGCGTCTTCAGGGTCACGAAGCGAGAGTCGAGACCACGGATCAGCTGTTGAACGAGGGCGCGGTCACCGACGGGTTGGTCGCAGTCGGCGAGGCCGTGGGTGATCTGTTGAATCTGGTGGCAATAATCGGTAACAGATAGATCACCTTGCTCGAGGGAGTGGAGCTCGGCTTCAAGATCCACCGCGCGACTAGGTTTGTTGGTGTTGAAGAACGTCGCGATCTTGGTCCAAACCTGACGCGTGGTGGGATTGTCCACCATCACCATATCCATCAGGTCGTCGGAGAGTGTGGCATGAAGCCACATGACGACGCTGAGATCAGCCTGTAACCAAGCCGGATCGGTGGCGCGTCGGGTGTCGAAGTCAATGTGGGACAGGAGATCGTAGCGCCCGAGGACGATGCGGAAGAAATTCTTCCAGTGCCAGTAGCAGGTGGACTGCATGTCGAGGGTGATAGGGATCAATTCCTTGATATTGACACCCTGAGTAGAGCTGGAGAAAGAAGAGGATGCCGCAGCAGCAGAGGCGGCGGCGCTGGCAGCAGCGGAAACGAGAGCAGCGCCGGAAGCAGTGTTTAGGGCAGCCATGGCAGAGGACTCGACGGAGGAGTGAGTGTCGCTCATGGTGATGAACCGAAGGGAAAAAAGGAAGATGGGAGAAGATCTCAGGATCGACTTTGCTCTGATTACCATGCAGAATAATGGAATCGCTCAACTGTATTGATCATCTCAGGCCTATATTTATAGGCACTTTACATGTACATGGTATGCACTACGGGAAATCCCGTGTTTGCCGTGTGCCAAGGGCTTTGCCGTGTGCCACCTCGCGGGCACACGGCAAACAAGCATGTTTGCCGTGTGCCTGACACGTGGCACACGGCAAACAGGCTTGTTTGCCGTGTGCCACATGCAGGCACACGGCAAACAGGCTGCAAAAAATTTGAATTTTGCCTCCAAAATTTTTTTGCTAACTTCTTTGTCCATGTATTATTCCATGTTAGTTTTGTGCATGTTTTTCGGTCTGTTTGCTATATTTAATCATTTTATATCATTATTTTCAGTTTTGCCGATACGGCAAATGTGAACTGTAAGTGTTTCGAATAATGTAATGTAATGTTTGGAAAAATGTTATTCGGATTCTTAAGACTAATATGATGCCATGTCCATTAGATGGAATCAAAATTTGAATATATTGTTTGCTTACCGTGTGCCCGAATTTGGGCTCGGTTCGTTTAAAAATTTTATAAAATACAAAAAAGGTCAAAAAAATATAAATTTTGGCGTGATGTCACGTTTTCATACATAGAGGCTATGGTAAAAAATGTAGAAGGTTTCGAGCAAGTTGACGCATTGCCTCTTTACAAACCGAAGCTTCTCGGGAGAAGATCCTAAGACTTGTGAAAGAGATGTTGTGATTTGAAGCAACGTGACAATTGAAATTTTGTTTTACAACAAAACTCATTTTGTATAGTCTACATACACCTTAGACTGGTTCATAACCAAATTTGGTTATTTTTTGAATCCGTTTGATATTTTTTTAATTTTTTTTTGTTTAGGCAGAAAATGTTTGCCGTGTGCCCAGACCCAGGGCACACGGCAAACAACTCTTTGCCGTGTGCCCAGATCCAGGGCACACGGCAAACAATTTTGAAAATGTTTGCCGTGTGCCCTGGATCTGGGCACATGGCAAAGAGCTGTAGATTTTGAAATTCAAATTCTATAAACGACCTCGGATGAACTTTTGACCAAAACGAAAATTGTAGATCTTGAAAAGTTATGAAACTTTGTAGTTCACAACTTTTTTATTTGAAGTCATTTAGGGCCTCAAATAAACAATTTACTCTCAGAAAAGTTTAATATGAGGGGAATCAAAATGGGATATGGACACAAAGACTCGAGTGGTGCAGTGGTAGAGGAGGCTACGCGCGAAGGGGAGGGCGCGGGTTCGAACCCCACCGGCCGCGTAGCGCGCGATTTTTTCGTGAAAAATGCGCGACTTGCGACTTTCGGGATCAAAACTTTGCCGTGTGTCGCTCCCCCATTAAAATAAAATGTTTTGCTATTTTATTTTGCGTTTTTTTTGGGATCAAAACTTTGCCGTGTGTCGCTCTTTGCCGTGTGCCAGATCGGGGCTTTGCCGTGTGCCCGTGATCTGGCACACGGCGAAGAAGGCTTCGCCGTCGTAGGGTTTGCCGTGTGCCATTTTGCACACGGCAAAGCCTTTTGCACACGACAAACAACTTCGCCGTGTGCCTTTCAGGCTTTGCCGTGTGCCCCTGGCACACGGCAAACGCACAGTTTCCCATAGTGATGTATGGTTACAGACGCTAGGGCTAGGAGGAAAACTAGGAGCGTCGGTGGATTCAATCCATGTAGTCCTGTGCCAGCCGTTACGGAGTGCGGATAGTGCCAGAAGAATCGCTCCAATAATTTCAGACGTGCTAAAATCCATGTATGGTGTTTGTTTTCTTTTCCTTAGCTTATTAGAAATTCTCATTTTCCCCTTTTAATATAATTTTGACATGTAGGGGCACTGCCCCTTCTTTTTCATTAAAGAAGTTCTCTTGAAGTAATTAGTTTATACTTCCTTGGTTTCAAATTATAGGTCGTTTTGGCTTTTCTAGGTTTATAGATTTTGCTATGAATTTAGACATAGCGTTTATCTAGGTGTGTAACAAAAATAATGAATCTAAAAAGTCAAAATGAACTATAATTTGGAACGGAGATAGTACCACTTTTCAGTCGCGGCCCCCATGATTCGACTTTGCAGTTTGCACTAGCCCGTGAGTCGACGAAGCATCTTCTATATTAATTCATTGCTATCTCTCCTTATGAAAGATGGCGGGGTCGGCGCGCAGCCAGGCGGTCCACGCCATCAGAAATTCCCTGAGCCGTCCGATTTCGTCATCCGACGGCCGTTTCTTGGCTTCAACAGCGCTCGTCGGCTCCCCAGCGACCCCACGACACGTGACACCGCACCATTGGCTAGAAGCCTCTGGAGACGTCTCGTTCCCTCGGGCTCCGAAGAGTCGGATAAAAAAAAGGCGGTCTCCCCACTTTTCCAGTTCTTCCCCTCTCCCTTTCGCAGCCTTCCCTGGTAAGCTCCTCCCCTTCTCCTCCGCCTCACTGCCGCCGTCGCCTTTTCCCCACCTTCTTTTTCTCGTCCTCGTAGTCCATCGTGGATTGGTAGCGGTGCTTTTTTTTCGTCTGGTTTGCCTTTCGTATTTTTTACCCTCTTTACGCGGTCGGCGGGTTTGACGTCGCGGTCGGCAGATCTGCCGTCGCTGTCGTCCTCGTTTCCTTCTCCCCGCCGCCCCTCTTTCGTGGTCCTCCACAAAGGGTGGATCGGTTTGACCCGGTTTTATACGATTCGTGGAGCTATATTCTGCCTTTTTCCTTTTTCTGGTACCAGCTAGATCTGCGGTCCCCGGCAGATCCGCTGATTTTGGGAGAGATGCGCTGCATACGCTGGCCGTCGGGGCCGCCGCCATGCTCGCCGCCGAGACCGGCGCCGCGACTTCCCCATAGCTGCCGACGGCACTGCCGCCTGGCGGCGAATCGGCAGCGGTTCTGCGTGGCGATGAACAACGATCGGTTCTGTGCTGCTTCAGATAAGGCCAGTCGGATCTGGCCTTGTGCAGCAGCTTGCCTGGTTTTGTGGTTTTACGGAGGCTTTCTATTCACATCTCGCTTGGTCTTTTGTTGATGAAGTTTTACTACTCTCCTCGGTTCTTGGTCTGTTCAACATTTTTTTTTTCTCTCTCATGCTGTTGGGCGATTTTTTTCCTCTGCTGTTAAGCGATTATTCTTCCTGCTTTCTTACTCGATTGGATCTATGGCCTCCCTCTCTCTTTTTTCTGCCCCATTTTTTCTTCCCTTCGTTTTCTGTACTGGTTTAGATCGCATTTCCTTACAAAGTTATGTGCTACTTTTTTCCCCTGCTGTTAAGCGATTATTCCTGCTGCTTTCTTGCTCGATTGGATTTATGGCCTTCCTCTCTCTTTTTTTCGCCCCATTTTTTCTCCCTTTCGTTTTCTGCACTGGTTTAGATCGAGTTTTCCCACAACGCTATGTACTGCCATAGATTAATCTTTCCCCTGTTTTCCGTTTGCAAGGCTTTGCTAGGAGAAGAGGGAATCGTTGCTTCTTTTCCTTCACGCTACCCATCTCCGCTGGTCCCATTCACATCTTGGTAAGTTGAGCCTGTTGAGATGTTCCCCTTTTTTTTTTAAATTGTGTATGTTGTTAAGCTCCGTCTGCGTGTACTCTTAAGAAAATATGGTGACTGCTTCTTCATCTTCCAGCTCGTCATCGTAGCTGCTGTGGTGCAAGATATTGTTGCTGCGCTATACGAGATTGCTCTACACCAAGCGCTTCTGCAGTTTCCTTCTTCAGACCCACACGCTCGATATCCTTGGTCAGTGCATAAATCTCCTTTTTTTCGTTCCTTTTCGATTGGATTTATGGCCTTCCTCTCTGTTTTTTTTGCCCCATTTTTTCTCCCTTTCGTTTTCTGCACTGGTTTAGATCGAGTTTTCCCACAACGCTATGTACTGCCATAGATTAATCTTTCCCCTGTTTCCGTTTGCAAGGCTTTGCTAGGAGAAGAGGGAATCGTTGCTTCTTTTCCTTCACGCTACCAATCTCCGCTAGTCCCATTCACATCTTGGTAAGTTGAGCCTGTTGAGATGTTCCCCTTTTTTTTTTTTAAAATTGTGTATGTTGTTAAGCTCCGTCTGCGTGTACTCTTAAGAAAATATGGTGACTGCTTCTCCATCTTCCAGCTCGTCATCGTAGCTGCTGTGGTGCAAGATATTGTTGCTGCGCTATACGAGATTGCTCTACACCAAGCGCTTCTGCAGTTTCCTTCTTCAGACCCACACGCTCCATATCCTTGGTCAGTGCATAAATCTCCTTTTTTTCGTTCCTTTTATATGTGTGCATATATACGTATGGTTACTTTTCTGTGATATGTGTGCCTACTGTATGTTTACTTGGCGATCTATATTTGTGTTTGGTATGATGCGATCTTATTCAGTGAGAGTGCTTGCTTTTGCCGCACATATATACCTGCGATCCCACAAGCTGCCCAGTTGATCTTGGCAATTAATTAGTGGTAGTGTCTGTTTACTGGCCCCTTCCAAAGTTCAACTGAGATTGCTACGAATGCATTAAAAAAAATAAAAAAAATAAAAAAAAATAAAGAATTGATATGGACGCATGGAAAATTTGTGTAACCAAATACTTCTGTGGTCCTTCCACTTACAATTTCATTCTCTTTCCTTTCAAGCTATTGGATTTTATACCTATGGAATTACAGGATGGCTGACTGACTAATATTCCTCATTTGCTAATTATAAGGAATTGATATGAACCCATACAAAATTTGTGTAACTAAATACTGCTGCGGTCCTTCCATTTACAGTTCCATTCTCTTTCCTTTCAAGCTATTGGATTTTATACCTATGGGATTACAGGATGGCTGACTGACTAATCTTCCTCATTTGCTTTTTTTTTTTCCCTGCTGGTTTTTCTTCCCTTTATTTTCTCTTATTTATATTTTCCTTGACTTCCTTACTGTTTGTATTTTTTATATGTAGATTATCTCCCCCTCTCCCCCACACACACAACACTCAAGCCTGTTTCCCCTTTTAATATTACTTCCCTGCTTTTTTCGTTGATTTCTTTTTTCCTTTTTTTTCCTCATTTCTCTTTCAACTACCAGCTACATCAAATTAAAGAGTTGGCAACATCTCAAGGCAGCATGTTCATCATTGGTGCAAGCTACATTTCGCTCCTTCGAGCTGTGTCTGCCCGATGCTCGTTGCCTTATGTCTCGACTATTTGTGAAGTTGCTGCTGATGGTACAATACTATATGGCATCGAGTTAGAAATGCCACAGATGTTGTCTTCTCCTGTTTCACATCGAGTTTTCTTTTGGTCAGCTACACACTCAGATGCATCTGCAGGCTATGAGCAAGCTGCCTTTCAAGCTGTTTGTTATTTGCAGTCTGTGTATGGCTTTGTGGTGATGGATTACAGTTTTCAGGGATTGCTTATTTACCAAAAGATTGCTCAGACAGCGCTTTCTCTAGCAGCAGTGCCATTTTCTTTTTCTCCTCTGTAGATTCGGTGTATTGTAAGCATAAAACATCCATGTTCTATTGTCAGTAGCGACATTACCTTCTGCATGAATAGAGAGAATAAAGTGCTGCCAGTTTCTTTGTTAACATGACATGTGTACTTTAGAGTTTTATTTGTAACGTCATAAAGCTGCATCGAATAAATAAAATTCCTTTTACATAATATAAATATAAGTATGCTCCCTACTGTCTGTTTCACTGAACTTTGGTCCTCTTTCTACTCTCTTTTGTTCTCTGTGTTCAGATTCGCTTTCTCATTGATGTCTTACACTTCCATGATTAACTTATTTGTTGACTTTTCATTTGCTTTATCTGTTGTTTCTCTCTGCCATCCTGAATCCTATAGACAGAAATATTTTTTTAAAAGAAAAAAAATGTCAACGCCGCTCAACACCTATACTCAAAATACGGCAAATCAAACATGTAAGTGAGCTTAGCTCTCTGCGCACCTGTATGTTGCTTCTATCCTACGCATGCTAATTTTTTTCTCTCCTATATTCCTCTTTCTTTGTTTTTTCGCTTTCTTCTAATTTCTACACACATAGCATCTTCAAATGCAACGAGTAAGCGGTCTGCACGGCGGAAGAGAGAATGTATGTTTTCATGACATTTATCTTTCGCTCTCTTTTGCTCCTTCATAGGCTTAGCATAGAATGAACTCTAAGGTTTAGCTCATATCTTGTAGGTAGCACCGGTCAGTATACTCCTAATCAAATTGATCCTAGTGAATGTCGACAAAAACGCCGAAAGCGTTTGGCTGAAAAACGTTTAGCTTCTGCAGGTGATACCTAATATGCAATTTATGATCCATTTATTTTCCGTACTAGCTATTTTACCTTTCCTCTCCCCCCGACTTACATAAATTTTATTCATTCACAAAAACCCACTGATTACTAACAGGGCCTCTACTATCTGGTGCACACTCTCTGCAGTGTGGCCATTTTAGTGAAGAGTATATAAATGCGCTGAAAGGTACAATACTGTACAAATAAGTACTGTCATGCAAAATATTGTTATTACCTTTACCTCAACACTTTCCCATATGTCTGCTTATGAATTCTTAAACATTCTTAAACAGCATCCTATCCACATCGTTCGTATTATGGCCCACCAGAATACGAATGCCGTCATTGTCATGCTGTTTTCTGGTATGCAGAGAGAATTAAGTCCGATTCTAGCCAGCGCAATAGACGCATTGTTTACAACAATTGCTGCAAAGGTGGGAAGGTCACCATCCCTCCTTTCCGCGATCGACCTGAACCTTTAGCCTCTCTTGCCAAATTCGATGGTGATGCTCAATCAAAAAAATTTATGAAAAACATTAGACAATACAACTGCTTATTTGCTTTCACCTCGATGGGTGCAAATATAGATCGATCTATGAATGATGGTCGGGGGCCTCCTGTCTTTAAAATTAATGGCCAAGTGCATCATCGAATTGGTTCTCTGCTACCTCCCGATGGGAGCCCACCGAAATATATACAGCTATACATTTATGATACCAAAAATGAAGTGCAAAACAGAATCCAGGCTTTAAGCTCAGATGAAAGACCCAATGATGCATTGGATCCAAACATTGTCGAAAGCCTAATGAAAATGCTAGATGAGCACAATCCATTTGCTAAAACTCTTAGACTTGCAAGAGATAGACTAGCTGAATATGGTAACGAAGAATTGGCAATTAGAATTATTGGGGCAAAAGAAGGTGATCCAGTTCAATACAATTTGCCAACCACTGAGCAGCTTGCAATGCTTGTGGTTGGGGATTTTACTCTCGACACATTCCAACGCGATATTATAATCCAAACCAAAGCTGGAAGACTGCAGCACATATCATCATTGCACCCAGCTTTCATGGCACTTCAATATCCATTGCTATTTCCATTTGGAGAACGTGGGTTCCAAGTTGGAGTGTTATATACTGGTGTCAATCCAAATGAAAAAAATGCAAGACTAAAAATGACAATGCAAGACTATGCTCGTTACGAATTTCACTATCGAAAAAGGCAGCCTAATCCATATCTATGCTATGGAGCCTTATCAACTCAAGCTAGAATTGATATTCGAGCTTGTATTGATGAAAATAGATTATGGTTCATTCTTAACAATCAATCTAAATTACGTGTGGAAAATCTCCAAGGTATAGCTGATGCTGTAGGCCGCGGATGCATAGATGGCAGTGAAATGGGTAAACTAACTGTATTGCCTGCATCACACACCGGTGGTAGACGCTACATGATACAAAATTATCATGATGGTATGGCAATCTGTAGAGTCTACGGCCCTCCAGATTTTTTCACTACATTTACCTGCAATTCCAAATGGCGTGAAATAGAGGAGGGTATCTTCGAGCCTGGACAGAAAGCTACTGATAGAGCTGATATCGTTGTTAGAGTGTATAATATGAAGCTCGAAGAAATGCTTCAGGACATAAAAGATGGCACGGCTTTTGGCCCAGTTGATGCAGGTATATCTGCATCATATTTGCTGTCGATATCCATTTACAAATACATAGCCACCTTCTTGTTTACGAGTATTTTTACTATACCATGTCTAACTTTTCTTCCTTATTTCCCTATCCCCTGTCTCTTCCCCCACTCCCCCCCCCCCCCCCCTCCCCCCCTCTGTTTCTCCTTCTTTTTTAACGCTTCATACTGCAAATGTTGAAGTCCTCCACACCGTCGAGTTCCAAAAACGAGGTCTTCCACACGCTCACATCATATTGTGGATTAAAATGGACACAACACATCCAACACCAACTCTCATCGACTCCTTCATAAGTGCTGAAATCCCAGATCCACAAACTGATCCATTGGGGTATACATTAGTGGCAGAACATATGATACATGGCCCATGCGGTGCAGCCAACCCAAATTCTCCATGTATGAAAAATGGAAAATGCTCAAAAGGTTTTCCTAAGCCATATCAGCCTGAAACTATCATCGATGAATACGGTTTCGCTATATACAAAAGACCTGAAAATAATAAGTTCGTTGACAAGGGTGGAGTTAGACTAGACAATCGGTGGGTTGTTCCATACAACATGTACCTTCTGAAAAAATTCCAAGCTCACATCAATGTTGAATGGTGTAATAAGGGTATATTCATCAAGTATCTTTTTAAATACGTCACCAAGGGCCCTGATTCTGCTAAGGTTTACATCGAGCGAATTAGAAATGGTGAAGAGGCTCCACGTGACGAAGAAACTCAAACTAGAAATGAGATCAAAGAATACCTTGATTGTCGCTATATCTGTGATCAAGACGCTTGCTGGCGAGTCTTTGGTTTTGATATCCATAGACATTTTCCTCCTGTTCAAAGACTCACTGTCCATTTGCCTAATGAAAACAATATAATATATCCTGAGCATGCAAATATGGCTGCTGTACTCTCGCAAGAATTCTTGAGAAGGACGACATTAACCCAATGGTTCGTCGCTAATCAAAAATACTCTGATGCAAGAACACTAACTTACTGCGAGTTCCCATCGAAATGGCGTTGGGTTGAATCATCACGGGTTTGGGAGCGCAGGCACAATACTGGGGGTAAAATTGGTCGTCTATATTATGTTCACCCATCTGTAGGTGAACGATATTATCTTAGAATGTTGTTGATGGTAGTTAAAGGGGCGCAGAGCTATGAGGACATGCGGACTTATAATGGTGTTCTTTTTGACACATTTAAGGCTGCTTGCAATGCGCGTGGCCTCTTAGGTGATGACAAAGAGTGGTACAATGCTTTTGATGAGGCTGCTGCATGGGCAACTTCAGCACAGCTTAGACAACTCTTTGTCACCATGCTTCTATATTGTGAGGTGAACGATGAATACACATTTTTCCAGAAAGTCTGGAAGTTTCTTGCTGATGATATACAATATCAGTTTAGAAATGCGATAGGAAATCCAAAGTACGAAATACCAGAAAATGACCTTAGAGACTATTTGCTAGATGATCTGGAAACTTTGTTTGCCAAAAATGGTGGAAAAATAAGAGATCACAATTTGCCGCATCGAACAAACTCATACCAATCACTGTCTGGTAATCGCTTGATCCAAGAAGAATTAGCTTACTGTCTTGAAGATTTATTATCCCAATCCGACAAGTATGTGTCCACTCTAAATGATGAGCAGCTTTATGCGTATAATTGCATCACAGACACTGTTTTAAATGGAAAACCTGGCTTTTTCTTTGTTTCTGGTTATGGTGGTACTGGGAAAACATATTTATGGAATGCTATTGTTTCTTTTCTCCGTGGCCAAAGAAAGATTGTCCTTACAGTCGCTTCTTCAGGAGTCGCGTCTTTATTGTTGCCTGGAGGAAGAACTGCTCATTCTCGTTTTAAGATACCTTGTGACATAGAAGAAGACACTGTTTGTGATATTAAGCGAAATTCTATGACTGCTGAGCTAATTGAATCTACCTCCCTTGTGATCTGGGACGAGGCACTAATGACACATAGGAGAGCCTTTGAAGCGCTAGATAGAACTTTCCGTGACATTATGTCAATGTGCTCTGAAAAAGCTAGAACACTGCCATTTGGTGGAAAAGTAGTTGTCCTGGGTGGTGACCTTAGACAAATTTTACCGGTGATAGAAGGCGGCACTAGGCCACAAATAGTAAACGCTGCAATAGTTAACTCACCACTATGGAGACACATTACTGTATTGCACCTAACTAAAAATATGAGACTTCAAACACCAAGCTTAGATCCTCAAAGCCAGGAGGAACTTGCTGCTTTTAGCAGGTGGATCCTGGACATCGGCGAAGGAAAGATTGAAGCTACAGCTGCTGATGGTGAGACAGAAGCTACATGGATTAAAATCCCTCATGAACTACTGCTAATGCCAACTAATGACAAAATTGGTTGTCTAATCAATGCTGTATATCCGGAATTAGCATGCAACTACTTCGATAGTTCATACCTTGGGGCACGTGCAATATTAACACCCACAAATGAAACAGCCGACTGCATCAACACCCATATTGTCTCTCTAATCCCAGGGGAACAAAAGCAATACCTAAGCTATGACAAGGTGACTAAAGCCCCTGGCACACATGATTCATACGATCTTCTATATCCTGTTGAATTCTTGAATTCACTCAATGGAAACAACTTTCCACCGCATGAGTTGATACTTAAAAAGGGAGTGCCAGTTATGCTGCTCAGAAATCTAAACCAGTCTGATGGGTTGTGCAATGGTACTAGGCTTATAATCAGAGACTTAGGAGATATGATAATAAAAGCTCAGATAATGACTGGAAGTCATGCTGGACAAACAGTAGCGATACCACGTATTTGTTTAACACTAAAGAACACAAAATGGCCATTTGTCCTTGAAAGGAGACAATTCCCTATAAAAGTCTGCTATGCCATGACAATAAATAAGAGTCAAGGGCAAACTTTGTCTTCAGTTGGGGTGTACCTAAAAACTCCTGTTTTCAGCCACGGACAATTATATGTTGCTGTTTCCCGTGTAACATCAAAAAAAGGCCTCAAAATTATGATAGAAGATGAAGACGGGAACTGCACTGATACAACCAGAAATATAGTCTATCAAGAAGTACTTTCTATGATTAGACATACTAATGCTTCATGACTCACTGTGAATTACAACTACTGAGTATATGTGCCTATATCTTCACTGTTTATGTTGCTTTTTGCCGTCGCTTATATCTAAGTACCACTACATACGTTTATAAATAAAGTATGCTTGTTCTACTATTTCACACCTATTTCCTTCAGCATATCTATATTTTAGATTCTAATCTTGCCTCTTTTGTATTTTTTTTTTCCCTCTTGATACAGCATGCAACATGTCGTACAAGCTCCTTTCTGCCCTTCGCCTAAATGACCACTATGCAAGGATTTGTGTCCGTGTGACAAGGAAATGGGAGTACAGAGGCCCTGCTGATGACGGCCCAGTTCTCCATGTGGATCTAGTCCTGGCAGATCATGAGGTATGCATTCCCCTTGTGCTTCATTTACCATACTCATAATTCATTATCCTATTTTACTTTCTCTTCATTTTTTTACCTTCTGCTTCATTTTCTCTTGTTATGAATCCTTCTCTTCTCTCCCTACCCCCCACCCCCACCCTCCTACTTTCGCATTACAAAAATACAAAATAAATGCTCAGCTTATGCAGATTTCTTCTCTACTTAAAAATAAAATGATTACTTTGTCACCCTTTTTTCAATCACAGGGAAATTCTATGTACGCTGAAATACCCCAGGAACTACTAGCTGACTACAATGATCACATACAAGAGAGTCATATCTATGAGATACGTCGTTTCAGAGTTGCGAATGCTAAGAGTTTTTACAATGCTGTTGATGCACGCTTCATGATTTACTTCACAGTTCACACCCAAATTGTGAACCCAACGAACCCTCCCACTACATACCCACGTTACACATACAGCTTAACTTCATTTGAGCAACTCCCAATGGTTGTTGGAAATGTACAAAAGTTTGTTGGTAAGCTCACATGCCAATATTTTTTTCCACTAACCATATACAACTGCTATTTTCTTTCCACTATGCCTATTCTAAGTTCCTATTCCATGTCATAGATGTCCTTGGTATCATTGTTGAAATCAATGGAGTTGAAATGGTTCAGCCACCTAATGGTCATGCTCCTACTCCTACTAAAAAGCTTATTCTTAGAGACGCCAAGTATGTATTCCTAAACAGCCCCATGTTTTCCTGTACCATTTATTTCCCTTTTCTCTGCATTAGACTTTTGAACAAATGACACAGACTAAAATTTTTTACTCTTTTTTTTTTTTTTTTTTTTTTGATCAGTGGCCTTGAAACACCACTGACTCTATGGGGCCAACGAGCAGAGCAATTCAGTATTAATGGAGTCTACAACAATGATGACCCAAGACCAATTATTGTCCTTTTTGTAGGCTGCCTGATGAAAACTTTCCAGGGTATTTTCTTCACAGCAGCAACACTTATTTTTATTTTATCTATATTGAACAATTGATCATGTTGACATTGATGCAACTGTCTTTTGCCAAATAGCTCAAGACTATTTAAGCGGAAGCTCTGCATGTAAATGGTATTTCAATCCTGATATTCCTGATGTTCCAGAGGCCGAGGAATTGTACAACAGGTAATGCAACAATAACACTTACACACGCCATTTACAGAATATATATAAAGATAGTAAAAAAGAAAAAAAAAAGAAATATAACATCTGTCACTCATGTAAACATTTCCTCTTTAATAGATACGGTGATGAGCGAATTGAGATCAGGCATGGTCCACCTGCTCCTGCACCTGTGGTTCAACCACAGCCTCCAGTTCAGCAAGAGACAAGATACCTACAGGATTTGCTAGCCATAGATCCATATGAGTTCCCAGTAAGATGCTAATCACCCCTGAACACCTGTTCCAATTCGTACTGACATTTCAATACATACAACAAAATAATGTGAGACTTATCACTACTCATTATGATTTGAAACAGCAAAATGGATGTCGCTGCACAGTTACCATTGCTCGGCTAGTCCCACATGTGTCTTGGTGGTTTCCTTCTTGTGTCAGATGTGGAACATCTTGCACACCAGACTCTGATGGCTACGCATGCCGCTCATGCGGCAGCAAAAATTACAGACATAAGTAAAGCAACCTACCTTACAGTTCAAATACGTTCTTCCATACCTGACTCTTTCACTTTACTCGGTTTCCAATAATAGCTACCTTTTTTTTTCAGATACAAACTGTTGTTTGTCGCTTCAGATGGCACCGGAGAAGCAGAAATGATATGCTTTGGCCAGCTTGCCCAACGCATCATTGGAAAGCCAGTTCAACAAGTGTTGCGGACTGTGAGACGTAATGAAGATTTCCCTCCAGATATAGCAGGGATTGTCTCCCATAAATATACATTTGTACTGACAATCACAAATCAAAGCTTCTATACAAGGAACAGGTCCTTCATGGTCAATTCTATCGTTGCTTCCTATGGTAGGCAACGAGCAATTCCTCAAATTGAAGCCGGCTCGTCCAGCCATCAACTTTCTCATCCCAGAAGTTCCGCACCATCTGCTTCTGCAAAAAATAGCACCAGTTCCAGCTCAAGACGTGCACCACAGCCAACAATGCGCCACTATGTATGCCCTCTCGGCCTTCTATAATCTTATACATGCCTTTCTGCCTTCAGGCTCGATGCGTGTACGAAAAAATGTTTCCTCACAATTCTACTTTCTGTACAGACACCTCCACGCAGTCCAGCTACTACCCAGATTCCTGCTCAAGATGCACCACCTCTGTGAGTACACTATGCACACTTCTTTCTTACCAAACACTTCAACACATCGCTATAATTTTAGCCAGTTCCATTCCCACATTTTTTAGGGATGCTGTGGACACACCAATAACTTACTCAGCAAGAAAGAGACTAAACTGTGATACCACTGAAATTGAGGAAGTAAGCACCATTTCTACATACTTTATAGAAACACATCATCCACTTGCACAACAAATTTTAATACTTCTTCTTCCTCCTCCTTTTCTTCTTTACTTGATCTAGGAATCTGATGATGGAAACCCGAAGAGGGCAAGGCCCGCTAAGATGAAAGGCGCTACTAACACATCTGAAAACCAATCTTCTACAAGAAAGAGGCTGACATATGATGTCACTGAACCTGACGAAGTAAGCACCATTTCAGCAAACTTCAAACTTAAACGAGAAACATCATACACTTGCCCACTAAATTCTTGTCTTTCTCTTTCTCCTTTATCGGATCTACTATTAAATCCTCAGGAATCTGATGGTGAGAACAAGAAGATCACAGGGCTTGCTAAAATGAAAGGCATCGCAGAAACATCAGAGGACCAGTCTGCAAATGAATTAGCTCGAAAAAGGTTATACTCCTAATATGAATGGTTTTGGTTAACTAAGTAGCAATTCTAATGGTACAGGAACATAACACACTGCTTCCACCCCCGCCTCTTATGTACAGGCCTTCTCCTGAACACACCAAAACAAGTAGTCAGAAGAGCATAGAATGCAAGGCTCCTCGCTCTCAGAAAAACAAATAAGAAGGTTAGTGAATTCCATTCATCAACTCTGCATTACAAATGAGCGATTGCAATTTTTCCCCAATATATTCTTATGGTCCTTCAGATGTTCGCTGCAGGCCCCATATCTTTTGGAGTCGCTTTTGCTTAGCAGCTGCTGGACCTACGTAGCAGAGCAGCCCTTTTGACATGTACATAGACTCTGAACTCCCAAGAAGTGTAGCCATCCCCTACATGAACTATCGCCTACACCCTCCAGTTGCATGTTACGTGCCTTGTAACATTAATAGTCAAGGCAAGCAACATACAACTGTCTGGTTAGGGAACCTCTGCCCTTTGTGTTATTTGGAACATATGAAACTGCTGCCTTGCGCTCTACCGCTGCATGTTGCATGCTCTCTAACACTCTGTATAATAATCGGAGCAAGCAGCCAGCAGCTACTTCGTTAGGAAGCCTCTACATGTCATATCATGTACCAAGTGCGAAAACTACTATCTGTTTATCGCAATATTAGTATCCTATATCTAGACTGCTTTTCTGTCGCTGTTGGTTTTGATATGAAATAGCTGTCTGTGTAATATAATTGCAGGTTGCTTCCCAACCGCTGTTAGCTATTATATGCCGATATTACTTATGATTGCATACCACGTGCACCATGACTTTGTACATTGCCAAATAACAGATGTAACAATTCATATTGACAAGCATTAAAATCTGTAATTTCCGACTACGTATCTTGAAATCACAATGACTAACATTAAAAATGGATTAAATAGTCCCACTGATGTCTAATCATCTATTGTATCAAACATTTCAACCAATGTCTAATTAATCTTTTCTACGCCACTTTTTCTTCCTTTAAACTGAATCATACATCTTTCAACTCCACGTCATGGTACATAAAAAAAAAAAAAAAAAAAAAAAAAAAAAAAAAAAAAACTTAACTATAAATTTCCATTCAATCTCTTAATTATCTATCCATACTGCTTATTGACACTTCTCTACGACCAACACTGAAAAAAAAAGAAAAAAAGAGAAGAAGAGAAACAAGGAATCACACACAAAAAAAATAATAAAAAAATAAAAAGAAGGGACAAAGAGGAAAAAACTGTACACCAAAACTGTAGAAAAAACTGTAACAACATGCCAGCACAACGTATGGAACTATTAATACTTTTTCTTTTTAATACTAATGCAATGACACCTACCTGTAAACTTAAAAAAAAAAGGTAAAAAAAAAAAAAAAAACTAACTAGAACCTGTATGCATTTTCCTCGGCCCAGTGAATGGACAAAGCCCACAACAAGAATAGAGATTAAGGCCGCAGCAACGCCTTCTTAACAGCCCAAAACGCACCATCAGCCTACAAGAACACTGTTCTCTTTCTTTCTTTTTTTTCTCTACGCACCGACAGAACTGGTCAGAAGTATCCCGAAAGACCTACCTACCTCTCCCTTGGATAAACACGAATAAAGATCTTGCCCCTTCCGTTTCTATCGTCTCCATTGGATAAGCTCAAGAGAAGGCAAAGAGAAGCAACAGAAACAGAGCGCGACGCCATCCGAGGGAAGCTGCGCGGTGGCCGCGTCTTCACCTCTGTTTCTCGGTGAGCGTCACCTACCCCAGTCCCCTTCCCTAGTCTCCCTGCTGTCCGGCGAATGCCGCCGATGAACCCTCCATGCCAACTAGCCTGTCCCCAAGCCGTCGCCTTTCTGTGAGTTCCGGCCTTGGCGATTTGCTTCTACATGCGCACCGCGCTCACTAGATATCCCACGCACACGGCCGGTTATTCACGCCGCCATGCCACTCTGGCCATCCGCCCCAAGCCCGTCCGTGCTCCGGCAGATCTAGACCACTTTAGCCTTCCTAGCGCAGTTTCAGTTCGATTTTATCGCACAAGAATAGTATGCTACAAATGAAATTAACTTTCCTAATAGATACAAAACTGGCATTGTGCTTACATATTTACATCCATTGTCAAGATAGCAGCCATTACTAATTAAACTAAACTGGTAAAGTTGCTGTACCCTTCCTCGTTAATTCTATTATGAAATAGCGACCATTGTTTATTGAACTAAGCTGAAAACATTGATTTACCTTTTCCTCGGAATATTTTTCCTTCTAAATATTGCAACTTCTTTCTTACTTTTTCACCTTCATTCACCCCTTTATTAATGTATTTTCTAAATCCCTCCATTCTGTCGTTATTTTAGACAAATAAAGAAACGCATAAAAACATCCTTCTATTCTTCGATATCTGCTTTTTGCTCACTCAATCTTTAATACACCACTTTTCACTATTTGCAGAAGCAACAAGAATTGCAGCAGGAGTATAGCACCAACTCCACCGAGCAGCAAAAGCAATGGTACATACCCCACGTTTAAACTTTACATTTCATTTGCACTTTATCTTTCAAATTACATACACAGCAGACACTTAGATTTACTTCTCATTCTCTTTGACAGGACACTAGCTTTACTAATCAGGTCGCCTATGTTGAAGTTACTGATGAAATGAACAAAAGAGAACAAGCCCTTTCCAATGCTGTTGTAGCAAGCCCACTAAACCCGACCAAACCTAAGCTCCTCATCACAGACATCCAACTGGCTCTGCAAAACAAGTTTGGTGAATCAGCCCAACCAACCAAAGTAGAAAGCTTCCCTCCAGATTTCATCCTCCACTTCCCCACACCATATATGCAGCAAACTGTTTTATCCTATGGATCTATAGAAGGTCCAAACTTCATCCTCCGCCTATCTCCATGGACAAATGATTATCGATGCACCAAAATTCCATATAACACTCTAGTCACAGTTGACGTTGAAGGCATTCCTCCACAAGCTGCTGTGCCACAATCCCTAGATACTGTTCTGAAGCCTCACTGCAATGTGCAGACCTGTGACTTTGATGAAAACACTGGCATCTGTACCGCTATTGCTTATGCACAAAGTCCGGCAACAATTCCTGCTACTCGCATTTTAGGCTTATCTTACACCCATGGCACAGACCTCCATTCCTTCCCACTGACCATACGCGCAAATCATTACACTGTACCAAAAAACGAAGCAACCACCCAGGATTTCCCCCTTAAACTCCGCGCAGGTCATAACGCTGTGCCACACAAGAAAACCACTACCCAGTGGGCACACAACATATCTGCAGGAACCGAGAACACCGACGCATCAAACAACTATGATCCGGGTAGGCATAACGCACACTACTGCTTAGTACACAATTTATCTCCTTATTACATTACCGGTCCTACATTCACATAACAGAACTTAATGAGGATCCAGACGCGGTGAGACAGACTTTTGAAGAACTGTTTGCAAGTAAGACATCAAAAACTCCATTTCCTTGTCTTTTTAAATACATATAAACATCAACTTTTAATGCTACATTAACTACTTCTATCCAACCATACAACAGAACAAAAAGAAGATGAAGAGGCATGGAACACGCGATATATACCCAAAAACAACTACTCCTTCCATGACTACAGCTCTGACAGCTCATTCGATCCCAACGACTACGAACATGCAGGTATTCATGAAACAACTCCCTCAATTTCTTTCATCCCATTAAATGACAGTCCACCACTTTTTTCTAAATTAAATAATTGATACAATTTTGACATTACTAAACACATCTCCTTGTAGACCCAGATCGTGAGCCACGGTGCTGGAAATATGGAGGTTAGAGAGCCAACTCAACCACGCATCAAGGTACCATCATGATTCCACATTACTCAGACTGTTCATCATGACAAATTGTATTCACTGAGGTTTCATCTAGTATTTATTTCATTTCCCTTTACACATGCAGCTTATGTATCACCACTAATCGGCATTATCGCCATGACACCGCCTGCCATGCCATCAATTCCCCAGAACTCTACAATATCACCACCTGCTTCATATCATTAAAAATCACCAGCTTCGACTGGTGCTATTGTAAATTATGTAAGACTGTTTCAATTGTGTTGTAATGATGCCACTATGTATTGTAACACCCCAAGGTACCAATCCTTCTATGTGAATATTTTCTATTATTAAATTAGATGTTGCATCCTATGTCATCACCGTATCTCGTTACAATTGCATACTCGCCTTTTGCTTTATCCATCAAATTTGCTCATAGATTCGGCCGCGCGCATGGGCGCGCGCAAATCACTAGTATCAAGCTCATGGTGGACGCATTGCTTCGCCGCTGGAACATTGGTAGGCACCACACAAACTGTATGATCAGTGAGGAAACGTCAAACGAGGAACTGTACATCAAGCTAGTATACTGCATCAGCTGTACCTCTCGCTAGCTGCTGCACTCCGGCCCACTGTAGCAGCAGGTCAACTCATGCATGGATGCATGGCTGTGTTTAGTTGCGTGTAAAATTTTTTCCACCCATCACATCAAAGAGAATCTTACATGTATGAAGTACTAAATGTAGACGAGAAAAATAATCCATTACGTATACATAGATGGAGTGTATGTCGCGAGACGACTCTAACGAGCCTACTTAATTCAAGATTTGCAACAGTAATGCTACAGTACTGTCCTCTAATTCTTAATTAATTACTCTCTAATTATCCGTCATTAGATTTGTTTCGCGATTTGCTGGCTAGATCTGTAATTAGTTTTACCAATAGTTTACGTTTACTACTTCTGAATGGTAAATTTTCTTTGATGTGACATCCAAAAAAATTCCACTCTCCCGTCTAAACACTGGCTGAGTCATCGCCACTGAAATGGGTGTTCAGAAGAGAAACGCGCGATGCCTTGTTTAGAGAGACTCGGTTCGTGGTACATTTATTTGCAGCCGATAAATTTTCTTTACGTTCCTCCAGTTATTTGAAGACCTTGCGGCTCCTCAAACAGAGCCGCGAGCTCGAGGAGGAGGGCGTCAAGGAGGTCACCAGCACGGCCGTCCAAAGCCGCTAGGGATGCTTGGTGCACCGCGTCGACGCCGGACCATAGTACACGCTTGCCGTCACGACCAAAACACATGGACTGGCGAGCGAAGTCCCACAGGATGGGTCCTAGCGTGGCCAGCCACTGGACGCCCAACACCATGTCGTAGCCGCCGAGAGAGATGGCGTATAAGTCGATGTCGAACACCTCGCCTCCAATGGCGACGCGCTGGTCTGGACACTTGCCGGGAGACTCAATCCGATCGCCATTTGCGACTGCGACGGACAAGCCGGTGCAACGCTGGAGAGGAACGCCGGCGCGACGTGCGGCGGCTGTGCTGATGAAGTTGTGTGTTGATCCGGAGTCCAGCAACGCGATTAGGGTGGTCGTGCCAACCGTTGCATGCACCTTGATGGTTTGAAAACCAGGAGCACGTGCGCCAGTTAAGGCCTCATTCGTTTTCTTTGAATTGATTCCTGGCCGGTTTTCATTCCTGGCCGGTATCAAGTGAATGCTGGTGTGACACTCAATCCTAGTCATCATCCATTCCGGCGCAGGATTTGAAACAGGCTTTGCAAAAGTGGTGTTCGGCAGACCAGGAATAAAAACAACAGGAACAAGCACATTCATCGTCCACAACAGCGCTGTAGGTTCAGGGACATATAGTCTATATGTCAAGTTGTCAACATGTTATATGGAAGATTTTCTGAAGCTCGCAACATGCCATATAACGTTCCTGGGACACATTCACTTCACGCTGACATTCTGTAACATTGCGACAAGTACGAGCATGCACATGCAAAGTTTTAGTGCAGATACACATAACACCCAGCCAGACATGGTCTAGAACTAGAAGACCTCACAAAGATCACTGGGACCACTCGGTTCATGGCATCATGCTAAATTAGAGACCTCCAATCAGCCTGCACTGGAGCTTGGCGATTGAACTTGGTGAAAGGAAGGATGAATTTCAGTCAGCCTATAAGACAAAAAAAAAACACACACACACAGAACAGAACAGACAATAACCAGCAGGAAGCAATAAGTAAAAGGAGGTCAGTAGCTACGAGCTAGGTGGACAGATTTGGCAGGGCAATTAAGGTGAAATACATTCCATAAAAGCTCTACACAATAATCCTTGATGCAAAAAAATGATACATGCACCCCTTTTTCTTCACCAGATGATTTGCTACTACCTCTGTTCAATAAAATTTGGCGCTCAGACAAGGTTTTCCAAGAAATATGTGCTGCTGTTAGCCTAGTGTATTTCAAGTGAAAGGCTTACAAACGCATTTGTGGTCACATAAACACAGCAGAGAATCCAATTTTATGCAGTACAGTAACTCCAAATGATCTAAAAAGCAACATCATGTACTAATGATCTTGAACAATATTGAGGAAGTAGGGTGCTAATGTTATCACCTTATTTTTAAAAACAGTAACAAAAACAGTCAGTGAGATGTTCTTAGCAAACTATAGTGCCTGGCACGAAGATGGAGCGACTCTTCTCCCCGCTCCCTCCCCCTCCCCCAGGCGCCCTCACCCCCACCAGCCCCACGCCGGCACCCACTCCGGAACCGGCGGCCACCCACACTGCCACCTCGGCGAAGCCGTCTACACAGGCGCCTGCCACCATCTCCCCCTCGTCTACCCACCCAAACGTCCGCTCACCTCCTCGGACTGGGCGGTCAAAGGAGGAACGCTGGAGCGACAACAGCCCGGCATCGGCTTCCTCCGGCGAGTCGGCGGCTGCAGCGACTGAAAGGCGCTCCTACCGTGACGTGGCTGCGACGTCGGTCGATTTCCCAGCGACCTCCAAGCCGCCGTTGCCGGTGGTAGCCAAACCGCCGCCACGAATCGTCCTCCGGTCGTCCGTTCGCATCCCGCCGCCAACCAGGCGTACCCGGGACACGGACGGCTGGGAGTACGTCGAGTCACGATCTGAGCGCCGGGAGCGAGCGGCAAGTTCACGACGGCCCCGTCGACCGGTCCCTGTGGATCTCCGGGGCCGTTGCTTCAATTGTTTCTCTGGCGATCATCGAGCGGCGCAGTGCAAGTCTCAAACTCGGTGCTTCAGGTGTCGGGCACTTGGTCACCGGTCGTCCACCTGTCCCAGACGGGTGTCTACAGCCCCCGTAGGCAACAGAGGGTCGACAGCGCTCCCCAAATGCGTCCCTGTTTGGCGACGCGTTACGCCGGCAATGGAGCAAGGACCCATGGGAGCTCCTCAAGCAGTGGGGACATCAGCTGAACAGGCTGCGCCTGGTGTGGCCTCCGACGTGCCCCGTGCGGAGGAGTCTGGCGCGCCGTCGCCGCCAGACTCGGAACGCAGCGGTCGCCATCGTCGTAGGCCGCGCCACAGAAGACGTCAAGCTCCCCAGGTCAACGCGGAGGATGGACCAAACACGATGGCGGGCAACGGTAGGAATGCCTCTCCTGCGCCTCCGGCGCGGGATGACAGCGTCCCCCCGGCCCGCGGTCCACCGTGTGTCATCGACTGGTCCAATCAACTTGCAAGAGCCGAGGCGAATCTCCGCCGGGCGGTTTTCGTTACGGTGGCGGGCGACATATCAGGGCTGGCCATCGAGGACATCAAGGTGGTGGTGACGAATGCCTTCGTCTTAAACCCGGACTCGCTGGGGTTCTGTCGCTCCGGCCATGATCACACCTACATCATGTTCATCGAAGACGAAGCTACGATCACCAGAATCACTAATGCAGGGCCAACTCCGGGGTCGGGAGATCTGCAACTACATTGTCGCCGTTGGTCGAGACAAGCGTTCGCGGAGGGCGTCGCCCTTCCGGTGCTGGCCAACGTGGAATTTCGTGGGATCCCTGCCCATGCTTGGGAAATGTCGACGGCAGAAATCTTGCTCAGCCCCTATGGCTGGCCGCATCTCCTTCAGCCAGACACAAGAAACAGGGAGGACTATTCAGTATTCCGGATGTCAGCTTGGTGTTTCAATCTAAGAGAGATACCTAAACTCAGGGATCTACACATTGTTGAGCCACCCGTCGGCGAGATTATGGTTCCGCCGGGAAAGATATCACTGAAATACCCTGTGGCGATCAAAGTCTCTGAGATACAGGAGCCAGGGGTTGCAAGTACAGATCGTGTGTCCTCTGATAGCGGTAGAGAGAGCACGGGCAATCGGCGGCGTCAACGGAGAAGAGCTAGCTCGCCGCGCGCTCATGGCGAGGTGGGCGCCGTCGCTGCATCGGATAGGCCGGCGGCCGGGGACAGGTTGGGAACGGACGCCTCCGGGGTGCGCCACGTGGCGTGCCCGGTTGAGGCAGATGGATCCTCTTCCCAGGCTGTGTCCATCGAGCCTCCATCCACGGACGGCGAGGCTGGCGCAGTTACTGCAGCTAGACCCGAGGAGGCGGTGGGAATTACTGGCGGCGGAGCCGAGGAGCTAGCGCTGATTTTCGATGATGGAATTAAAGAGGCCACGAGGTGCTCCGATTTAAACCCAGCATGCGTGGACCTAGTGGACGGGATACTGGGCCGCTCTGTGGGCCGGGCTGAAAGCCAGCACGCATCAACACATAACAGCTGTGAACAGGAAATTCATGACAATGAGTCTGATATACTTCCTTCTGTGCAGTCCCCGACAATGGTCTGCTTTGCAGTGCCCAATCATGAACAGCACATGAAGCTCCCCTGTGACTCAACCATCCAACAGCAAGACCAAATTCCAGGAGACTACAATATCAAAGAAACCTCAGACACCGCACGTCATGTTCAGTGCAGCCTGGGGTCCCCGCCAAGGAGTGTACAGGTTGAAGCTGTGGACCTGTCGCTGGCATCCCTAGCTGTACCTGCTTCACCACCGGTCACCTGGAGGCCGGCAGAGGATGCACTCCCCACTGAGTTGTCAATCCAGCCGGGGTCGGTGCTAGCTGATAGAGCAATAACCAACGTTTATGTCAGAAGGCAGAAAATGAGCGTGCAACAGGAAATACAACAACTACCTGATGATGCGGCCTGTGATATAGCAACTTTTCAGATCCCACCAAGCACACCGCCTCCACCTACTGCTTCAGCAACTTTCATCAAGAACGTGACCAAGCCTCTGGACACCACTCTCCCGATCCCTTCAGTGAAGCAACAACGGCGTCGACAGGATTATGTTCGGACTGAACCTCCGAGGCGGAGTCGTCGCATTGCCAACCTCCCTCCTGAAAACCATAACCCTGCTGCCACTTCAGTGTGTCGTGAATTGGGCTTCACTGATGAAAACGCAAAGGTATCTGCAGCCATGGTGAAGTACCAAGTGTTTTTTAACACACCTCTTAAAAGGAATGATGTGAAGGTGATGGCAGCCATGTTGCGCAAGGAATTACCAGAAGAGTTCCCTAAACGGAACAATGATGTTTTAGTTATAGCCTAGACAGGGGCTCTAGAGGTCTTGTTTCTTTATATTTTCCAATGGATCGTGTCAGCTTTCTCATTTGGAATGCACGAGGTTTGAATGATCGGGCATGCCGTGATTCAGTTAGAAAAGTGGTAGACGCCAGTAAACCAGCTTTGGTCTGTATCCAAGAAACTAAGTTGGCAGTAATCTCAGAGAGAAACGTTGTGTCTTTGTTGGGTCGAGATTTCCAAGATTTCGTTTACCTTGCGGCACAGGGGACTCGTGGTGGAATTCTTGTAGTCTGGCGACATGGGATGTTTACCTCGGATCAGCATAGGGTGCATCGTCATGCTGTATCTATCAGATTCAGAATCGATGATGAACCATGTTGGTGGTTTACAGGGGTTTATGGTCCGCATCAGGATGCAAACAAGGTTGGATTTCTTGAGGAACTCCGGGAAATTAGGAATCATTGCACGGGTCCTTGGGTGATCGGTGGTGATTTCAATATGATCTATTCTGCAGAAGACAAAAATAATGAAAATCTGAATCGGGCCATGATGGGGCGTTTTCGCCGCTTTGTGAATGACTATGAACTGAAGGAAATACCATTAATTGGTAGGAGGTATACATGGTCAAATGAAAGGGAAGCACCTACTTTGGTTAAACTTGATCGAGTTCTCTGCACCTCGGATTGGGAAGACCTTTTTCCAGATTGTATTCTACAGAGTCAGGCATCACAAATTTCAGACCATTGCCCCTTGCTTCTTGGCCTCAAAGAAGGGATCCATGGCAAACGAAGATTCCACTTTGAGAGTTTCTGGACTAAACTCCCAGACTTCCTTGCAGTGGTAGCGCAGTCATGGGACCAGCCGGCCACAGCTTCCTGTCCCATGGAGCGAGTATCCATGAAGTTGAAAAGGCTGACCAAAGCATTGCAATCTTGGAGCCAGAAGCAGGTGGGGCATATTAAAACTCAATTGGGACTGGCTCGGGAGATTCTACATAGGCTGGAAATTGCACAAGACATTCGAGGTTTGACTCCTGAGGAAGATTGGTTAAGATGTGAAGCCAAGAGATATTGTCTGGTGCTATCTTCTCTGGAAAGGACTGTTGCCCGCCTAAGATCGCGAATTAGATTCCTAAAGGATGGAGATGCAAACACAGCCTTGTTTCATAGCCAAGCAAGAGTTAGGAAGAAGAAAAACTTTATTCCTAAACTGTTACGGAATGGAGAAGTGATCACGAGTCAGGATGATAAACAAGAGGTGCTATTTGATTACTTTGAAGGTCTGATTGGTACTCCACTACAGAAAACCTCCACCCTAAATCTCGATTTCTTCCACCGGGAAGGGGTTGATCTTTCAGTTTTGGAGACCCCTATTTCTGAAGATGAGGTTTGGCAAATTATTAAAGACCTTCCTGCGGATCGGGCTCCTGGACCGGATGGGTTTACTGGAAGGTTCTATAAATCGTGTTGGCAGATCATCAAATCTGATTTGATGGCTGCAATAATCACATCACAGCAGGGAGATGCAAGAAAGTTATGGTTGCTAAATTCGGCTTATCTAACCTTATTACCAAAAAAGGAGGAGGCTTTGCTGCCCACGGATTTCAGACCAATCAGCCTAGTTCACAGTTTTGCAAAGCTGGTCACTAAGATTCTAGCTAATCGCTTGGCACCTATGCTCAAGGATCTGGTATCTACCAATCAAAGTGCTTTTGTGCAAGGAAGATGCATCCATGATAACTACATGCTAGTTCAACAAACTATTAAATTGCTGCATAAAAGGAAGGTACCTAGCATCTTTCTGAAACTTGACATCTCAAAAGCCTTTGACTCAGTCTCTTGGTCGTTCTTGTTGGAAGTACTGAGACATTTGGGTTTTGGAACTACTTGGTGTAATCTGGTATCACGGCTACTCACAACGGCTTCCACAAGAATTTTGGTTAATGGTGAACCCGGGGAGGTAATTAGGCACCAGCGAGGCCTAAGGCAAGGAGATCCTTTGTCTCCCATGTTATTTATCTTGGTTATGGATGTACTTAACAGCCTTTTCACCAAGGCCGAGACATTAGGTTTGCTACAACCACTCACGAGAGGCTTCACTGGACAGCGTATCTCTCTATATGCTGATGATGTAGCTCTATTTATTCGACCAACTGAGGATGAGATGAACTTGACTACAAAAATTTTGGAAATCTTTGGAGAAGCTTCAGGACTACGTACCAATTTCCAGAAGAGTTGTGTTATTCCAATAAGGTGTGAAGAAACTGAAATTATAGCTTTGACATTGACATGTTCAGTTTCGGAATTTCCATGTACCTATTTGGGACTCCCAATCTCCGATAGGAAACTAAAGAAAGCAGACCTTTTGGTTTGGGTGGAGAGGATTGGAGACAAGCTACCCGGGTGGAAGGCGAATTTGATGAAGATGGCCGGTAGAGCAACCTGGGTACGATTTGTGCTTTCAGCCCTCCCAATTCACGTTTTGATTGCTATAAATGTGCCCAAGTGGTTTATCAAGGCAATCAACAAGATTAGAAGGGCTTTTCTTTGGAAAGGAAGAAAGGAGGTTCAGGGTGGATGTTGCCTGGTAGCTTGGGAAAAGGTGCAAAGGCCCTTAGAACTCAGTGGTTTGGGAATCCCGAATTTGGAGATCATGGGCTGGGCGCTACAAGTGAGATGGCTATGGCTAAGGAAAACTGACTCAACCAAACAGTGGCTATCCTTGGATATTCCTACTCATTCCAATGTGTCTGCACTTTTCCAAATTGCAATGCAAACAACAATTGGCAGCGGGACTACCACTAAATTCTGGAAAGACAAATGGATTCATGGTAATTCGATCTGCGATCTGGCACCAATGGTGGTGGCTGCTGTCCCGGCTCGGGCTCGCAATAGAAGGCTTGTATCAGATGCTCTGGTGAATCATAATTGGACGCAGGACATACAAGGGGGATTGAATATGGTCGGATGGTATGAACTGTTCCAACTGGCAGATACCCTCTCAGAGTTTGTCTTAACCCAAGAAAAAGATACTCATACTTGGAAGTTAGATGTCTCAGGGCATTACACAGCTAAGTCAGCATATATGGCATTCTTTAATGGAGCAGTCACCTTTGAGCCTTGGCGTAGGATTTGGAAGTCTTGGGCCCCAGCGAAATGCAAAATATTCCTATGGTTAGTAGTGAGAAACAGATGTTGGACAGCAGACCGGCTGGCAAGAAGGAACCTTCCCCACCCTGATAGATGCTTGCTGTGTGACCAGGAAACGGAAGACATTCAGCACATTCTCACCACTTGCGTCTTTGCTAGAGAATTCTGGTTTCGTATCCTATCTTTTTTCCGGTGGCAAGACTGTGTCCCCCGACGACATGAGCTCTCCTTCTCGGAGTGGTGGAGAAAGAGGGTCAAAAAGATTCCGAAAGACAAACGAAAAGGATTTAACACGCTGGTCATATTAGGCGCATGGCTCATTTGGAAACATAGAAATGCATGTGTGTTTGAGGGAGATAGTCCAAACTTGGAAAACTTAATCAGGGCTTTCAAAGATGAACACCATATGTGGTGTTTGGCAGGTGCTCGGAGCCTCAGCTCCTTGAGTGCTGGTCATGGTGCTGGTCATGGTGCGGCACCCCTCACTCCTTCTAGTGCTCCAGCCTCTAAGGGTCAAGTCTTTTTTTGGTGTCTTTCTAGCCTAAACCCTCAGTTTGTTGTATCTCAGCCCCTCACAGCTCGGCACGGAGTGAGGGGTGCCGCTTGTAAGGTGCCGTTTCATATCTCTCTATTAATATAAAGATACGCAGCTCTCCTGCGTATTTGAGAAAAAAAAGTAACAAAAACAGTAACACATCAATTTAGTACCTTATGGAGTTTGTACCGGATCCCAAGAAGGGGGAGCTTCACCTTCTCCAACGCGAACCGGTGCTGGAGGTATGTACAAAAAAACAATAAAAGCATTTGTTAAGGAAAAAGAATACACAACAGAAGTTGAGTTACACCATTATGTATGAAAGTGCACTATATCTGAAAGTGCAAATATAAAAGATGACCTGTTTTAGTAAGAAACAATTGCAGCATACAGAGTAGCATCTAGCACATCTGAAGATCAACATTGTAAAGACTCACTCAGCAGTAGCACTGCTACGAGAACAATACAAGACTAATCTGCTACCGTTAAAATGGTTAAAGTCTACTACTTTTGTAGCTACAAAAGTGATATGAAACAATGGAGCATGGACTCCAAAAAGGATCATGTTTTAAATATCACACAAACAACCAACATTACAATAATACATGATCCAAGCATTAACAGGTAGAAAACTAAACAATAGAATAGTACTGACGTGTCCTACACTCCTCCTGTGCACCTTGAAAAACTTGTCAAAAATATATCAGGGACCTAAGGATTATGGTCTTTTACAGAAACAAAGCAACCAACAACACAATAAAAAAAATATGATAACTCTAAAAAGAAAAAAGATCAGAAGGTGTTTTACACCAAACTCTATTAGATAACTGTCAGCCAAGCATGTAACTTAAGCTACAATTTTATGATTCTTAATCCACCGATCAAAAGCCATGTAATCATGGATGTCAAAGAACAAGGATAAATTTTAGTACTGAAAACATGAAGAGTTTTGAATCTTTTCTTCTAGATCAATTGCACATACTTTAGATAGACTGTACAGAATTGACAGATAACTAGTGCTCCTCCCTCCCTACAATGCATGAACAGTAAGTTAAAGAAAGGGCAGACCTTAAGTTACTGAAAGTAAGAATTCAATTCATCAGTCATGAGTCACCACATAATAACCAGGAAATGAAAAAAATGATTAGACATTTCAAGATTAGGCATTCAGGCAAAATTCAGTACATTTCAACATCTAAACATCTCTGTCACACAAATCCACAGACAATATATCCTAAAAGATGACATGTACTAATTGCAGCATTGCTAATGTGCATGTACTGCTACTAAAGCATTGAAAGGAGAATGACAAGCTTGTCAGCCTGGTGGATGTCAAGGTCGAATGCTACTATGAGGTTGTTGTCACCACATTATCCGGTAAGAAACATCTTGCAATTATCTTGGTAGCTCAAATTTGTGTAGACTATGCACTTTGGTTGACTGAAAAAATTAATACTGCTCACTGAAACAGCTATCATTGGCATGACACATGTAGCCTGCTAGCGGGTTTTATTTTAACAACAATACATTACTTGCTGTGTGTTTTTTAAGAGCAACGTCCAAAACTCTGAATTTCGTTTTTTGGCCTAGGTCTTTACATGTACAGGGTAGGTGATATACTTCAGGTAATCAGGTCGCAGGCTTCTACAACCATACACCACAGTTCAAATTCATCTGCCGGAGAAATCTGATTCTCAGCATTGATACAGACAAGACCAACGACGAGGATCTCCACAATAGCGTCACCCGTGCCAGAAAAATCCTGGAGCACCGAAGCTACCTCCTCTTAGAGAGTTAGAGTACACTAGCTGCACAGACAGCTCCACTGTCCCTGGCCACTATGTGTTGTTCTGGGAGATTAAATCCACCTACGAAGGCACAACACCATGCACACCTATTGACGCACGGCTCCTCGAGAGCTGCTGAACTACTGCACAGTGGAACAGCCGCCTCTGGCTCAAGAACAAATCAATCTAGGTTTCCTAAAAATCAAATCGCCGCTGGCTCCATGGATCTGAACTACTAGCAAGAACCTGAAGGAGGAGAGGGGAAGGACGAGGAGAGGGAGGGCACGTACCGGCGAGAAGGCGGTGGGGAGCGTCGGCGCCGAGGAGAGGGAGGCCGTTGTGGTGGTAGCCGTCGGGAGAGATGCGCCGCGCCGCCACCCTTCTACCTCGCGTCCGCCGCGCCGTCGCCTCGCGGTCGTCAGCTCCACGCCGCCGTCGCATCTCTCTCTGCGCCGCCGTCGCCGAGCGTTGGAAACCAATCCCGGAGTCCTGTGGTAGGATTTCGACACCTGGGCTATTGAACTGGAGGGGAACGGTTACGGCCCGTTTTAGTTTCCAGCCCAGCCGAAACGAATGGGCTTTCAGCTCGACCGGAATTGAATTCGGCCTGTTTCGTTCCGGTCGGAACGATGCCGGAAACGGCCCAATCCAATCAAAACGAACGAGGCCTAAGGCATGCAACGAGATGCTTGGCTCATCTAGCTCTGGACCAATGTCCTCGTCGTCGGGTACTCGGGTTTGCAGACTTCGGTAATGAACAGCTTCTTGCATCTGTGGCCGGTGACGAATTTCTCATCACAGTAATAACACAGGCCGTCGGCGCGTCGTTGCTGCAGCTCCGTTGGGGTGAGACGGCGGCGCGGATGAAACCTGGGGTCGGCGTCGTCCTCGGCATGGGCCACGGAACTCCTGCAGGGGCCACGGTGACTTGGGCAGTGACTTGGGCTGCTCGGGCGTGGAAGCCACCTGGGTGGTGACATCAGAGACCTTGGCAGCGAGGTCGATGAGCGTGGTGAGCATGGTGTCCACCGCCGTCTCTAGCGGAGTCTGATCGCTAGCGTCCTCGCCGGCCATGGGATCGGAACCAGAGCCTTCTGATACCAATATGTCACGGGCAGGGGACAGTAAGGAATTGGGTGAGGGAATACGGCGTAGATTATACTCGAACGAAGTAGCCGGACGTGGTCCTGGACCTCGACGTCGCGGCGGAGCTATGGCTGAAAGCTCACGTCGCACAGGGGAGGCAGGACACGAGAGGCAAAGGTACAAGTCCAATCTAAGCCTGCCGAACTAATTCCCAGGTCAAGCTTATATGATGCTAGCCTGGGCACAATCATAACAGAAGCAAACAAATCTTATCAATCCCAACTAAGGCCCTGTTTGGCATAGCTCTTGCTCCATAAAGATCAGCTCCACTCCTAAACTCTAGCTGGAGCAAACTCTACATGGAGCAAGAGCTGACCGAAATGGGTGTTTGGCTAACAAGCCGCTCCAAACTCCAAAAATTGAGATTTTGAGGGTAGATTGCCATTTTTGCCCCCACTCGTGGGTCTCACATGTCATCCACCCTAACATCTCTGTTTTTATCCTCTTCATCCTTGCACAGGGGGCGACGCGCGAGCAAGGCAGGGCACGACACCGCCGGCGAGGAGGCCAGGGGGCGGCGGACTGGGCGCGGCAGGGAGGGTCTAGGGCGGCGGACTGGGCACGGCAGGGACGCGGGGGGGGCGGCGGCTGGGCAGGCGCCGGTGGCGGGGAGGGCAGGGGCGGCGACGGCTGGGCACGGCGCCGGCGCGGGAAGGGCAGGGGGTTGCGGAGCTGGGCACGACGGGGAGAGCAGGGGGTGGCGGCGGCGGGGGCTGGGCAGGCGGCGCCAGTAGGGAGGCGGGGGACGACGGAGATGGGCATGGCAGGGAGGCCAGAAGGCGGTGAGAACCTTGGGAGCGGCGGCAGGCATATGAGGGCAGGGGCGACGGCGGCTGGAGAGGCCATGGCGGCGGTGGTGGCTGGGGGCAGCGTCGGAGGCCATGGCGGTGGTGGTGACTGGGGGCGGCGCCGGCGGGCATGGTGGCATCGGGATGTGTCGAGGGGGAGGGAGGATGAGAAACAGAACGAAACGTTTTTTTTTTAACCAGTGGCAGTGGTGGGTAATTATCCCCAAACTCCACGACTAGGTTCATATGTGGAGTTTCTGGAGTTCCAAAAGAGATACTCCACCAAAATGAACTAGAGCTCTCTAAACTCCATGGAGTTGGGCTGCTCTTGGAGTTGGTGGAGTTGGGGTGTTTGGGTAGAAAAGTGAGTGGAGTTGATGGAGTTTTGCTCTGGAGCTATGCCAAACAGGGCCTAACTTAAACACAAAGATAAGATATCTCTACTTTTTTTTTTTTAGAATCCGTAGCCGAGGCAGACTCTTCCTCCTGGACGTGGGCTTTCCTCATGGGCCTTCTTCATGCGCCGACTATAATGCAGTCTTGGATTTGACCTCGGTCACCTTGTTGGGCCATTAGGCCCAATCCTATTCCTACACTAATCCCTGTTAGTTGCCTTGATCGGGAGGCAACCCTAAGGTCCATTGGGCCCGGCCTCAAGTCCACAGCGCTATATAAATGAGAGAAGACCCCAGGGTCAGATTAACGAAGTTAATCTACTCGAACCGGTCATTAAGGGCGTTGGAGGGCCTGGAAGCACGGAGTCGCGTTCTTCTACATCTACTTCAAGTTCGTCATCATCTACTTCATCAACGCTCAAGCATGGACAGAGAAAACACTGGTCTGTGTTAAGATCTACTAAGATTCCGCATTAATCAGTGAGTTAGGCGTGATCAAGATCTAGACTAGAGATTCTGTGGTTAAGTTGTTGTTAATCATGTTTATTAATTGATCTAACAATTGGTATCAAAGCCTACCTAGTCTATCTTGATCCCCTAAGGCGTTTTAAGTCTCTGTTCATGTTATTGTTCAAGTTTTAGTTGAGTCAATGCATGTTACGCTGCATAGAACACTAGATCAGTACGTTTTCTTAGATGTTCTTCATTTTTAAGTTCAAGTTTTTATAAGTCAGGAGTTTTTCATGCCTATATGTTCAGATCAGTCAAAGTATTAGGCAAATTTCATGTTTTAGCCTAAGATCTAAGAGTTAAGGTTTCAGTCGGCATTAGAAAATGCTTCTAAATCTCTTAGTCTTGCACGAATTTCATCACTCAGTGACCCATCTCAACCCACCCCAATGTTACAATCATATACATCTCAGTCACATCAGGGAGTAATTAGAAAGAAGAAAGTTAAGAGAACTCAGATCCAAATCCCACCCGAAACCCTAACCCTAAGTTAAGAAGAAGCTTACCTCTTGGCGGCCGTGCGTGGCTTAAGCTCGCCCCACATGACCGCCATCCCCGATGCCGGCGAGACTCGGCACCCGCACGCGCCAGCGACATCAGCTCGTCGCGGCGTGGCAGGATGCCTCGGGCGCGCGTGCGCCTTCATGGCGTGACCGTCGTGCCCCTCGCGGTGGCTCATAAGGTCCAAGCCACCGCCGGCGACGGAGCCCCGGCGGAGCCCCTCGACCGGCCGCGCATCTCACGCGGCGCGCCGAGAGGGCCCGTGGAGCCCCGGCCAAGACGGCGCCTGAGAAGAGCGGTGGCAGGGTCCTTCGGATCTTGCTCTCGCTCGCCGGACCTGGGGGAGAAGAAGTTGCGACGGGTGGAAAGCGGCGGCGCCGCACTGAGACGAGAGCTCGGGAAGGGGAAGGAATGAACTAGGGTTTTCCTCCCCTCTGTCGATTTCAGCTATTTAGCTGATATTTTGTTTAAAGGACATGAATGATCTCGTTTGCATCAAGTAAAGATTAACTCAAGGTTATTTGCATCCCCGTTGGAGAAGGTTTGACTTGCTCGAGGACGAGCAAGAGCTAAGCGTGGGGGAAATTGTTGGCGTTGTTAAATGACACGCTTTTGGTGTTGTTTACATAATGATTTCGTGTTTATTCTTATACTAACCCCGCCACTTGGCACTGAAATAACCCCGTTTCCACATGTGTCTTGTATTTTGGAACATATTGTGATTTTGTAGGAAACTCGACACATTTGGGTTAGCTTTGGTGATTTGACGATGGGCTTAAAACATACATGGGCTGATGACATAGAGAAGGATCAGGGCCGGAAAGGGCCCTGGCCGCGCGGCCTGGCCTGTTCCTTGGCCCAAACGCGCTCTCATTTCTTCGAGACGAAACAGTCGTCAACTCTAGCCTATATATGAGCCGTCATTCGTAAGAGACAGGGAGAGCCGCACCAGAGGAGACGAAGACATCAAACAACCATTAGGGATTGATCAAGATCAAATCTAGAAGCCATCCACGTGGAGGAAGCTAAGCCGGGAACCCTAGCGCAGGCATCGGCGGCGCTGAACCCTAGAGGATAGTAAAGAGATCGTCTTCACAAGGAGTTTACCACCATGATTAGCGCTTCAACATCAATCTGCATGGGGTAAATCCTTCGTATGTTCATGGGTTTGTATGGTGATCTTGATATGTAATCGTTGAATCCTTGTTTTTATCATTGATCTATCATGTTCTTATGGCTATGATTCTTCATCTATCTCATGCCCTAGCTAGGCTTTGATTTGGTTTGCGTCGATCGCTCCGCTCTCGTTAGATCTTTAGCCATGAGTATGATCCTCGTAGCTCGGTAGCAGATTACCCCTATTTGGTGACAGCTTGTGGGAGGGAAAACTGCTAAGCTTGATTCATGTTCATCGTTGTGATAGATTAGATCGGTTTCATCATGTTATGCGATGCTGCTACAAGTGATCCTAGACCCTATGAGCATTCGTTCCTCGTATCTTGTGCTCCTCATCAACTTTTCTTGCTAATCTAGATTAGATTGATTAACTAACTGTATTTGATTAGATCCAATTCATACCTAAGTCTTTACCAACCCGATTAGTGCTTAGTTAAGCGTAATAACCCACTTATTCCGTGGATTGATAACCTTGGGGGAGTACTCTCTTGAGGGAAGAGCTACAACTGATCCGTGTGCTTGCGGTGGATCTTGGTGTGCGTTTGTGCCGCCAACAACTGTGATCCACTAAGTCCAAGCTGCGAGCTGCTGAGTCTGAGACTCGAGCCGAGTTGCTGAGCTCTAGCCGCGTTGAGAGCCGAGCCGCGCCGGCTGGGCCGCACACTGCGATGGGCCGTTCATGGGCCGCGCGCAATAAGGGCCTGGCGCGCGTTTTGTGGTCCGTTGCTGGGCCATTTTAAGTAACAGGTTGAATTTAAATTTTTCTTTAATTAAGTTTTTCAGTCCCTTTTTCCTTTAAGTTACATTTATTTTAGCACTAAGTTAAGTCAATTATTGCATGGGTCAACTTTATTTTAAGTGCTTGATGTATCCTTATAATTGCACTGAAATTTTAATAAGTTGATTTTTGAGTTTTAAGTTTTAAGTTTCTTGCTTCCGCATTAAGTATATATTATTTCTTGCATAAGGAATGTTTAAGCATTAAGTTATTCTGCTCATTTAAGATGTATATTTAAGTCTTTGAGTTATCAGTTTCAGTGACTCATTATTTTCAAGTGCAAGTTTATTTCTTAATTGCAAATTAAGTTTGAGCTATTAAGTTTTATTTGATTATGCACTATTACACATGAGTGGAGTTTTATGTCGCGCTTTTGCATGTTACTACTATGCAATTAAGAAATGCTAAGTTTTCATGCACTTATAAAATAAGTTTTAAGTTTTCATGAGCATGATAACTTTATGATGCAATATAGTTCTTTTCTTGCACTATTTTTGCCTTACCATTAAGTATTCTTTCTAAGTTTAAGTTTAAATTTATGATAAATTTATTTGTGTTTAAGAATGCTTTTAGCATATTATGTTAGATAAGTATGCATCATGATTAAGCTTTGCACAGTTTTCATATAAGTTAAGCTGAAAATTCTCTTTTACACCTAAGTGCATATAGGTGCCTCTATTTGAATGGAACCAACGAGAAGTTTATTTAGAGTACACTTGTAATTAAATCTGACCAACGTTGTTTTAATTATGAGTAAAAGTTAAGCTTCGCTTGTTTTCCCCAACGGTGATGCAAGTTGTTGCTTATTGCGTGACTTTTGATCAGACCAACGTAGGGTTGAATTTCATGCTTTTATGTGCATCTTATTGTACTATTACTGAGACATATTTTATTTATGAATTTTTAGTTGTTTATTCAAAGTTGCTAAGCACCATTAAGCATTATGATGGCACGAACTTTCCCAGTTGGAAGTTGGATGTGCTAGGCATTCTCAAGACCTTGGATCTTGATTATGCGTTACGTGAGGATAAGACAATTGCTTTGGCGGTTGGAACTCAGAATTATGTTGATGAGATAAGTGAGTATAACTCAAACTCAGATAAATGGGAGAGATCCAATGACCTGACAAAGATGGTCATTAGACAAACCATCATTGAGGCCTTGAGAGGTTCTTTTCCTACTGAGATCAATGGTCAGGAATTATCAGTTAAGGAGTTTATGTACTCAATTGAGGAAATGTATAAACGTATAACATGGTTTACATAGCTGAAAAGCTAGAAGTGCTTGGGATTCATACCTCGAGTACAATGCTTTAGCTTTTGATCATTGCGTCCCTCCCTGAGAATTATGCCCTAGGCATCTGCAATTTTTGCAAGGAACCTGGACACATGCAAAGTTGGTGTCCCGGATTTATTGCATGGCTTTAGAAGAAATGTACTTAAGTTGTCTTAGAAGTTATCATTAAGTTTGTTTGCACCCACAAATTTAAGGTGGAATAACTCAGGTGCATTTGCACATATTAAACTTCCTTCAGGTATTTAGGGTTCTTGGACCTTAAAGGAGGGGAGATTCAGGGGAGCAAAGATTACAAGATTTCATCAAAGTCAAAGACTCCGGAGCTTCGATTAGCATTAAGTCATTAGTTTTAGTTTTATTACCAGCTGATGATGTACTTTATATTAAGAAAGAACAAATTTGTTTTCTGTGATGAGAAAATCTTGATATTTGTGTTCTCAATAAGTAATAATAATACATCATCAAGTTCATTTAGTGCTTATTTTTCATCGCAATTGTCTTTGACTGTTATTTAAGTTAAATGAGTTAAGAAGTGATGAGACCTTGTCGAATATGTGGCACACTCATGTTTAGACCACAAATTCGAAGGGGGGAATGGAATGTCTCATCGGTTTTGAGATGCTCCTGCTAGGAACACTAGTTAAGAATTGCTCTCATTTAGTAGAGTTATAATTTTCTCTCCATAATACTTTATTGTTCATAAGTTTCAAGGGCAAAATTAAGAATAAGTTTTGTAGTACTCGCTACATCTCATTGCTTCAATTAAGAATAAGTTTATAATGTGAGACATAATTATTTGAATACCATTGTGAAGGGAGAGATACTCCATAAACACCAATTGTCTCAAATCAGTGTGATTTTATTCTTTATTCTGGCCAACGCTGAGTATGGGATAATTTTCACAGGTTCTGTTGTTCTATCCATTTCTGGCCAACGCTGTTGTGGATTAGTTCAATTTGAATCAGAGACGGTTGAAGTATGATTTATGTTCATGATTCTGGCCACCGCTGTTTTATGAACATTTAATCATAGCTTTGCTACTCTAGTTCATTTTCTGGCCACCGCTGATGTGGGCTAGATTAGCAATGGAAGTTCATTAGTGCTATCTAAGAAAGATATAGTAAATTTCGTGTCAAAGATAAATAAGTTAAAGAGTATCTATTGTAAATTACTTCAGATAAGTTTATGGTCTGACACATTTAATATTCTGATTGTTCAGAGTTCAATGGAAGCTCACTAAGAAGGAAGGAAATGGGGGAGAAGAAAATCTTAATGAGATATAGGATAAACTTTCTCTATATTGATGATTTATGATTAGATATATATACATATATGATTTTCTCATATATATCGTGCCATAAGTGTTTCTCCATTCTTTACCTAACTCTATTGAGGATGTACATTAGCTGTCTAACCACAACAGAGATATGTAATGTTTAATGATAAGTTAAGTATTGGGCGCAAAAGTAAGAGTCTCAATTATTTTAATGAAGAGGCAATAAAGGAGTCTGTGAACTTAAACATAAGTATAGTTCTTTTCATAGCAATTTTCTGATGGGGTCAAAGCAGTAGGCCGTGATGGGTCTACAGTTTTGAAAGTGATTCCAAAAGAAGCTAAGATGCTAAGTTCATAGCTCACAATAAGTTTGTATGTATCATGGGCAACCATGATTCATTTGTAAAGTTAAGGTGGATTAATTATTATCCTGATACTCTAAGGTGAATGTTTTCTCCATAAAGCTAACATAATTAAGTTTGCATTCCAACAACGGGGAAAAGTTTTCATCATATCATAAGATGCATCTTAGTGAAGCTCTCCTGAGTTCTAGGGGAGTATGACACTGAGATGGGACCAAAGTGAGTATTAGGATTGTCACTAAAGGGCAAATGTTAAGAGTAGCTCTGAAGTGATAAAATGTGAATGCATACACAGTTATGCCTGTTTTCTTTGCGTAATATAGCAAATTTTATCATAAGTATGAAGGTTAAGTCTAATTAAATAGGAAGACGTTCCTAATGCTTCAATTAGAAGCTATATGCTAAGATCTATAAGTGATTGACTTAGCATGACAAGCCGGAATGCTTGACAAATTTTATTACTCTTAGTCCATGGGAAGTCCACTGGAAAAGGTGTATCAAAGATTAACGCACCAAATAACATGCTTATTTAATTAAGTACTATTCAGATAAAGTTTTGTAAAAGTGTATGGATGTAATTGTGCACATTAAGTTTACGTCCTTCACTCTTACAGATCTGAGCGATTCTGCAGAAAGCTCTAAAACAAGATTAGCATAATTAAGGCTAATTTTGTATGGCATGATTTAGCAGGCATATGAGACATATTCTGGTATTATTAATATATTAACATTGATTTCAAATCAATGTCGCTGTATTTGATTACAGTATTCCTTTCAAGTAATGACATATAGTTGATGGTGTCAAGTACATTGACAAATATATTGTTATGAAAGAAGGGTCCTAGGATCAAGTCATTTTAATGTTTTAAGTGAATTGATAGCCATATGACTAATTGAGGGTTTTCGTCTCTTATCCTATTTTCACGAAATTAGTATGGATTTGATGATTAACCTCAAATATGATTTTGGATGAAGCCGAATAAATAAACTTCCAAATAAGTTAGTAAGTGTTCTATCAAGGTACTATAGTGTACTTTAGTTAATGATGTCCCGGTATATCTGTCATGTCTGCCGATGACTCATTCGCTAGGTTTTGCTATTGTATTGAGTGTGAACATAAGACAAACAAAAGTAAGTTTAAGATTAAGATTGTTCAATTAAGCGGGAGATTATTGATATGTGTATATCCAACTTCACGTGATCAATAAAATTGAATATTATAAGAATAAGTTATTGACCATCGGTCAAGGGGGAGAATGTTGGATTTGACCTCGATCAGGCCTTGTTGGGCCATTAGGCCCAATTCTAATCCTACACTAATCCTTGTTAGTTGCCTTGATCGGGAGGCAACCCTAAGGTCCATTGGGCCCGGCCACAAGTCCACAGCGCTATATAAATGAGAGAAGACCCCTAGGGTCAGATTAACGAAGTTAATCTCGAGTTAATCACAAGGTTAAACCCTAATCTACTCGAACCGGTCATTAAGGGCGTTGGAGGGCTTGGAAGCACGGAGTCCCGTTCTTCTACATCTACTTAAGTTCTTCATCATCTACTTCATCAACGCTCAAGCATGGACAGAGTGTTAAGATCTACTAAGATTCCGCATTAATCTGTGAGTTAGGCGTGATCAAGTTCTAGACTAGAGATCATGTGGTTAAGTTGTTGTTAATCATGTTTATTAATTGATCTAACACAGTCCCCACATGGCATATGTGTTTCTGTGTACCTAACTCTCCAGCTAACATGGGAGGTGTCTTGGCAGTTGGCATTGGCACCGTGGGGATTACTCCTCTCACCGGACCCCATTTCTCCTTCTGATGTAAATAGTGGCTGCCAGAATGAGACCAGCCTGAAGTTAATGCATGCAGTTCCATTTCCAAAAGAAAACGGAAAAGAAATGTCTACATGTGGGATTTTAAAGAGCATCAACTGCATGCCTAGCAAGCATCGCACCGTTTGTGAACTTAGCTCAGTGGCTCTGTTTCTGCCTATATAAATCTGACGTGCGCCTGTTCCCTTATGGCCTTATCCCACATTTTTATTTCCTGCATGCGCAGCTCACACTTTAGGATTTGTCTCCCAGATATCTAGGACTTGGGAGGCATTGGGAAGCTACGATTTGTCTCCCAACGCCCCCCTCAGCACAGCAGCATATGACACCGATAAGTGGCCCAGTAGCGCCTCCTCGTGCAGCCTGTTACCTTTGAAATATCCTCTCTGGTCTGAGGTTGAGGTGAACCGTGAGGCCTTGTTCGTTTAATACCTTTCTCAGAGGTATTAGAAGGTATTAGAGTGTATTGAGAGGTATTTTGACTTCTTAGGGATTTAATACGACACAATCTCCCTCAATACGACTCAAAACGAACAAGCCTAAACGGGAAACGAACCATGTTGCACGCATCAGGATGCGGCCCCAGTGTGACATCAACATCACTCCTGACTTGAGCAACACAAGCAGAGCCGAGCGAAGTCTTATGGTGTAGTTAATTACAATAGGGGTAGAGAGAATCCAACTTGCAAGAAGTGAAATAATTACCCAAAGATGTTCGTTTGTTTGTCGCACGCATTCCATGGAACCCCCTATAACTAGGTGAATTAATCATTGAACGTTATTATCAATAAATGTGAAGCATAAGTCCTACAAAATTTATCGATGATAAATAAATTATATCGTGCGGTTTGACGTTACCAGCCATGGAATTAATCTATCTTAATTTCATGGTTCTAAATTAAAAATTCCATGACAAACGCTTGTAGAGTCCTAATATGAGAGCATTTTGTATGATAAATAAATTATATCGTGCGGTTTGACGTTACCAGCCATGGAATTAATATATCTTAATTTCATGGTTCTATATTAAAAATTCCATAACAAACGCTTCTAGAGTCCTAATATGAGAGCATTTATAGTATTGACAGACGCACGAACACTTGAATTTGTTTGTTTTTGTTAGGGAATCATGTAGCCCATCCGGCACTGACCCTAGTGCATCATGCCTAGAGTCCTCACACATGCCAGGCTGCCAGCTGCCCTACCTCCGATCCGGTTGATCATGTTCAATAAATCAACGATGGATGATAGGCATAGCTTAGCTATATATGTCTATAACCTTTGTTACCAAAGTACTCCAATCATTGTGCGTGAATTCTCCGCTATCAATTTTAAGCCTCCATCCTACATTAGTGAAGCCTGAAAAATGAAAATATTTAGTCTCTTTTTTTCCGTTAGCCAATGTTAACAATATATTAAAAACTACACCAACTCCAATAATACACTACAACGTTTTTCCCCTAGTGGAATGGCACGAAATCGTTGCAACATGTGTAAATTCGTGGCAATAGTGTGGAATTGCGACGACTCAAAATAGTTGCAATACAAAATCTGGTCGTTGCTTAAAACCGCGTTGCAATAGGGTATCGCAACGACTAAGGTTGCCGTTGCCATACGTGCTAGTTGTTGCAACGAGGATCGTTGTTGCCATTAGTGACAATTGCAACGTCCATTGTCGTTGCAGTATTTGTTATTGCAACAATATGCCTCGTTGCCATAGCGTGGTATTGCGACAACTTTATGATGTTGCAAAAAAAGGGAATTACAACGCAAGAACATTGTTGCAATACGTGACTTATGTTGTTGCAATATGCTCACATGATATCACAACGAAATACGACTCGTTGTTATATACGTCATCCATATCCCAACGAACTATGGCGTTGCAACATGCTGGAAGGCTATCCCAACGACATGCCAGTCATGGCTATATGGGTCAATCATATTACAGCGCAATATGTCATTGTGGTACACGTACAGGGTAGCGCAACGGATGGTGTGCCGTTGCTATAGGCGCTATGGATACCTCAACGTCGAACAAGCGTCGCAATATGCTGCCAAGGTATCGCAACGAGGTATATGGCGTGGCTATATGGTTCAGTCATATCGCGACAACACATATTGTGGCTATATGCCTAGACGGTAGTGCAACGAGTTTGGCGTCGTTACTTTATGGATTAGTGGTATCGCAACAAAACATGTCATGGCTATATGCGTACTTGGTATTGCAACACAATCTATGTCGTGGCTATGCGCTCAATGGATATCGCAACGGAAAATAAATCGTCGCCATATGTTAATTATTAAATGCAACGATACATAGAAATAAATGTCACTACAATTTTATCATTAGTAGCATGAGAAAATAAATCATTATTCACTGACAGTAACAAAGTTTGCAGCTATTAAAGCATCTATAATAATCCGTCAAGGTCACCTTCGTCATTGGCCTCCTGTTGTAGCCGTCGTGCCTTGTTTCTAATGGCCAGCAGTGTTCCAGCTTTAAGGTGTTGTGCAAAAATGTATTTCTGTGCCGGAGCACCTCCAGCACCTCTACCACGAGTCTCATTGAATAGTTTCTTTGCAACTGAAGTACCATTATTCTTTGCAATCTGAATCATAATGAAATTAATAATTGAAACAATATTATCTTCAATTTGATGCCCAAAACGATAATGATTATTGGAATGCTTGACCAAAGTTGTTACCTAATTCTGTTTTTCTTGTGTTTCCACTATTGGTGTTGTAGCAACGTGGTGCTCAGTGCGCCCTTCTACATCTTCATTTCCATTATTGGTAGTTTCAGGGTTATGCTGCACAATTAAAAAGGGACCATGCAAAGAGATTACCAACATATATTTATTGTGATTCTATCAGAAATCCGCCAGCAAAGCCTGCTAGCCAGAGCTGGGACTATTTATTGCCAATCTAACTATGATGATAATTTTATACCTTATTATTGCCAAACAGGGCCATTATTAAAAACTGAATGAATACAGTAATCGAAAGATCTAAATCTGATGATAATTTTATACCTTATTATTACGGGGATTGGATGAGTAGCCCTTGTCGCGTCCCGCGCCCGTCGATATCGCGTGGGGGAGTGCAAGCAAGGGAGGTCAACGGCAGGCGGCGATGATCGGCGGCAGGCGGCGTCGAGCGAAGAAGGGGAGGTGTTTCAACGAAGAAGGAGAGACGGCGCAGCATAGATAATTAGGATTATGCCTCATTATCTCTATTGCATATGTGTGGGCCAACATAAAGGCCCACGAACATAACCAAGCCGGTGATCCACCCAGAAACACTCATCTCTATTGCAACCATTAGTGCATTTACATTGCAACGACTATACATTGTTGCAATATCACCTTCCGTGTAGCAACGATTTTAGTGTCCGTTGCGATAACCAAGCTTGTTTTTTTGCAACAATGCCATTACCATTGCTATATCTAAGACTAGTTGCAACAATGTCGATTTTCGTTGCTATACTCAAGCTTTCTTTTGCAACAACACTAGTTTCGTTGCTTTAACCAGGATTTCTTTTGCAACAACTCCATTTTCGTTGCTATATCTAAGATTGTTTTGCAACGTACCATAGTAATTATCACAACGCCTTCTAGTCGTTGCAATATGGCAGCTATTTGCAACGACGACAAAATAGCGTGGCGATAACGTCGTCGCTATTACAACAAAGATATCTTCGTTGCGATATAGCCTACCTTTTGCAACGATCTAAGTCATTATCGCAACGGTAGCAAACTGGTGGCAATATGCACCCCTTTCTCAATGAAAAACTATGGTTGTCGCAATAACACCTATGTATTGCAACTAAAGTCGCCCGTTGTAATAAAAGACTCGTGACATTAGGGGGAAAACGTTGTAGTGATATATGTCTACAACTCTGCATGCAAAACGAAGAGTATAAATTTTTCATCACATGCACCATGATCTGACCGTGCTGACAATGCAAAGTGCAATCATGTTTTCAGTTACAATACCGATCTTATTTATGTGTTCACCATCATTTTCTCTTCTCTTTTGAGGAATCAAACTCCGCCTATGTTGACTGGAAGACTTTCTTGAGTCGTCTCAACATAGCCGGTCCCAAGCCCGGATAAAGGAGGAGGGGGTGTGTTAGGTTTGGCGAACCATCACCTACAACAGCCGCTCTGATGGATATGAAACCCATAAGAAACTCGTTGGGGCGTAACACTCTTAGCGACGCGCTACATCGGAACCCGGGTGTCGAGATAAGTGGGCAAGGGCCGGGTCGGCACCCCCTTGGTGACGCGTCGTGTCGTGATTTGGGCACGGTGTCAAGTGAGCAAGGATCGGGTCATCATTTCCTTAGTGGCGCGCTACATCGGCGCCCGGGTGTAGTGAAAAATGAGCAAGGGTCTTCGCACTTCCCTCGACGGGTGCGAAGGGTAAGGAAGCTAGCCGAGCCAACTAGGATTCGTCTAGGTAGCTGGAACGTAGGGTCCTTAACGGGTAAGTTACGAGAGATAGTCGATGTAGCATTTAGGAGGCGTGTAAATATTTTGTGCGTTCAAGAGACTAAATGGAAGGGCCAGAAGGCGAAGGAGGTGGAGGGTACTGGTTTCAAGCTTTGGTACACAGGGATAACATCGGGTACGAACGGTGTAGGCATCTTGATCGATAGGAGCCTTAAGGATGGAGTTGTAGAGGTTAGGAGGCAAGGCGACCAGATTATCCTAGTTCGGTTGGTAGTCGGAAATTCTACTCTGAATGTGATCAGTGCCTATGCCCCTCAGGTAAGTCTTAGTGAGAGCACCAAGAGGCAGTTTTGGGAAGATCTGGATAGCATGGTTAGTACCGTGCCTATCAGCGAGAAACTCTTCATAGGAGGAGACCTCAATGGCCATGTGGGTGCAAGTAATGTAGGGTTCGAGCGAGTGCACGGGGAGTTCGGTTATGGCAATAGGAATCAAGAGGGGGAGGAGGTTTTGAACTTTGCGTCAGCATACGACTTGTTGCTAGCGAATACCCTATTTAGAAAGAGGGAATCACATCTAGTGACCTTTCATAGTGGACAACACTCGAGCCAGATCGACTTTATCCTTGCAAGGAGGGAGGATAGACATGATTGCTTAGATTGTAAGGTGATACCTGGGGAGTGTGTTGTCCCTCAACACAAGCTTGTGGTGGCGGACTTTCGATTTCGGGTACGTGTCCACCGGGACAACCGTGCCAAGACTGCAAGAACGAAGTGGTGGAAGCTTAGAGGGGAAGCGGTGCACATGTTTAAGGAGAGGATGCTAGGCGAGGGGCCTTGGGAAGAAGGAGAAGATGCAAACGACATGTGGCTAAAGATGGCAACATCTGTTCGGAAGGTGGCTTCAGAAGTGTTTGGTGTGAGTAGGGGAGGCAAACAGGAGGCGAAGGACACCTGGTGGTGGAATGATGAGGTGAAAATGGCTATTAAGGAGAAAAAGGAGTGTTTCAAGCGCCTACACCTTGACAAGAGTGCAGCCAACATCGAGAGCTATAAAATAGCGAAGAGAGCTGCAAAGCGAGCTGTGAGTGTAGCAAAGGGTCAGGCGTATGACAACCTTTATCAGCGGCTAGGCAGGAAGGAAGGGGAGAAGGACATTTATAGGATGGCTAGGATCCGTGAGAGGAAGACAAGGGACATCACCCAAATCAAATGCATCAAGGATGGGACAGATCGACTCCTGGTGAAGGACGAGGAGATCAAGGATAGATGGCGGGAGTACTTTGACAAGCTGTTTAATGGGGAGAATGAGAGTCCTACCCTTGAGTTGGACGATTCATTTGAGGATACCAGTAGACGCTTTGTGCGGAGAACTCAGGAGGCGGAGGTCGAGGAGGCGTTGAGGAGGATGAATGGAGGTAAAGCGATGGGCCCTGATGGTATCCCCATTGAGGTGTGGAGGTTCCTGGGTGCTAGAGCGATAGCATGGCTAACTAAGCTTTTTAACCTCATTTTTTGGGCAAACAAGATGCCTGAAGAATGGAGAAGAAGTATATTAGTACCGATCTTCAAGAACAAGGGAGATGTTCAAAGTTGTACTAATTATCGTGGGATAAAGCTGATGAGTCATACGATGAAGCTCTGGGAGAGGGTTATAGAGCATCGCCTACGAAGAGTGACAAGCGTGACCCAAAACCAGTTTGGGTTTATGCCTGGTAGGTCGACCATGGAGGCAATTTTTCTAATACGACAGTTGATGGAGAGATATAGGGAGCAGAAGAAGGACTTGCACATGGTTTTCATTGACCTCGAGAAGGTGTATGACAAAGTACCAAGAAATGTCATGTGGTGGGCCTTGGAAAAGCACAAAGTCCCCACTAAGTACATTACCCTCATCAAGGATATGTACAAGGATGCGATGACATCTGTCCGGACATGTGATGGCGACACCAGTGACTTTCCAATTAAAATAGGACTACACCAGGGGTCAGCATTAAAAAGGCGACATGTCCAACAATTGAGTGTAGCAGAGATGATGCGTATGTTACGCTGGTCTTGTGGGCACACAAGAAGGGATAGAGTACGGAACGAAGATATTCGGGATAGGGTCGGCGTAGCACCAAATGAGGAGAAACTGACGCAACATCGGTTGAGATGGTTTGGACATGTCCAACGGAGGCCTCTTGAGGCGCCAGTGCGTAGTGGGGTTCTAGAAAAGGTAGATAATGTAAAGAGAGGGAGAGGTCGACCTAAACTGACCTGGGACGACTCGGTCAAGAGGGATCTTAGAGACTGGAATATCTCCAAGGAATTAGCTATAGATAGATGCGCTTGGAGACTTGCAATTAACGTGCCTGAACCGTGATCTTTTGTTTCTTCTCTTATTTACCCCCTAACCTTATCTTTGGTCTTGTGTCGTTTTATGTCTTTCTTATCCTTGTTTCTTTTGGGTTTCATCTCTAGCCTATCCCAACTTGCTTGGGACAAAAGGCTATGTTGTTGTTGTTTTGAGGAATCAAGACCCTACTAGCTACCTTCTGGTGGATATAAAGCCAGCATGGTTTCGCTATCGTCCTACTCATCTACAACTCCTCTGGTATGTCCCGTGAGCCTTTGTATCCCGGATTTGCTATATACCACACATGTGGTAGAACGGCGTCCCACGCACACCCTAGAGTCCACGGCATGCAGCTGCAGGCGGAGCATGTACGCGCCCTGGCATGCGCATGGGCAGGCCGCATCATGGGCTTGTGGGCCACACCATGATGATGATGGTGGTAGGTTTGTTTTCTTCTATATTTCTTCAGTTATTCTTTTCCTCGGTTTATTTCTTCCAATTTTTTTCTCCTATTTATTTTCTTTTCTTATTTTGAAGAGAATTCCACATGTATGTATTTTTTTTCATGAGTTATATAATTTGGTCCAAGTTTATAGTATTTTTGTTCTTTCTGTATACATTTTTGTTTCAAACGTATAATATTTTGCACGTCTTATATATATTGTTGCTTTTTATATGATACTAGTATTCTATTTTATTAGATAATTTGTTTCACCTGTTAAGATTTATGTTCCTCCTGTATAAATTTTTGTTCCGCGTGATCATGATTTGGCTTGTTTGTTAAAATCAGATGAATTGTTCCTTCTTAAAAAAATATTTCATTTTTTAAAAATTTAAATATAGCCAAGTGTGGTCTAGTTTGAAGATTTCGTCGAAAAAAATATAGTGGTGCAATCGGATTTTGATTTGGACATTCGATTTACGAGATATTGATGTTTTTCAAAGTTTCCATCCATGGGGCCCACGTACATGCATGCAAAGATAGGTTTCCGTGCGTGTCCTTTTTCTCTCTCCTGTACGGGGTCGGGGTGCTAGACTGCTGCCTGCTGTTGAATTAATCGCGACCTATCTCGGATTCGCTATTCTCCGCACATGTGGGGATAAAGCCACCGCCGCACACCCATGCTGCATGTAGCAGGCTGCCGCGCTTGAGCCAGTGGGCCTCGAGCACGGTCCCCCATACCTGCATGTACTGCAAGCAGTGAATCTGTGGACCCCGGTAGCGCATGCAAACATTGTAGTATACGAAAAAAAACTCATATCTCTTGGATTTAAGGTTCAAATTAAATTCTGATTTTACCACTGTATTTCTCCTGATGAGATCTTCGAAACTAGACCGTACCTAACTATATTTAGATGTCTTTTTTGTTGGAACATTTTTTATCAAAGTTGGAACATTTTATCGTGAAGCTGGAACAATTGCACCCTACTCACGGTGGATTTGTTCCAACCGTTGATGAAATTGTTCCATCTTCGTAAAAATATGTTGTAGAAAAAATCTAATCAAAATATAGTCAAGTGTGGTCTACTTTTACGGATCTCGTTATAATAAATGCAGTGGTACAATCCGAATTTAATTTGGGTACTCGGTTTATAAAATACGGATTGTTTTTTAAAAATTTCTCCCACGACACGACACATGAGTAGCGAGGTGGGAAGGGGATGCTGCTGTGCGTGGACCGATGGGGCACCGCAGATGTGGCCCCCAGTCTCTCCCGACCTACCTTGGGGTGTGTGCGGCGGGCACGCGCGCACCACACATGCAGTGGCGAGTCGCCCCCTTTGTATCCATGATTTTCCTCGCAGATATATCAGGCTTGGGAAGTATGAGGAAACTTCAATGTATAGCTTTATATGTTTTTTGCGTCTGACCACAGTCCCTCCCTGATTGTCTATAAAACATTTAAGATGAACGTGTGATAAACAAACAGATTGTGCAATCTTTGTAGTAGTTTATTCTTTATCCCAGGTTCGAGAATTACTCTGTGCACTAATAGTGTTCTGTTGCATATCTGTTTCTTCAGTGAAAAGCGGCTCATACATGTTTTCTCTTTGATTAATGTAGTGTACAAAATTATATGTGCACTATGGTAAACATTCGTTGTTTCTTCTCTGAGAAATGGCTTATACCATATCAAAGAGATTCAGGAGGTTAATCTGTTTCCATAATGCACATATGTCAGGTTTTTTCGTCACAAGTACGGAGTACTATATTTTTGTGCAGCAAGGATAGGCCTGTCGATCAATTTTTTTATTATTTTGGGGCGGGGGGATATTGTGAACAAATCTTGGACAACAACCCAGCCTCAACATTTTGAGCATTATCTTTATGTTCCAACATAGAAATGAAATCTCATATATGGAGTGCTTGAAGTCACTATATTAATATGATGGAGCACTTGGACAGTTAGAAACAATTGAAGTTGTGGTGAAGTGAATCTAGTAACTCAGAGGTGTGGAGCTAAGACCATGTTTGGCATGGCTCCAACTCCAAACTCCAGGCTGAAGTTGAGTGGAACCAGCCAAACACCCCAACTCCAAAAAATTGTGGAGCAGCCCAACTCCTTGGATGTTAGCCCTAGCTTGGACTATAGTCCTACCAAGATAAATAGGTCAAAAACAAAAGTCTCATGCAATCTTTGTATTTTTCCTCTATTTCCATGAGAATTACTTTGTGCACTAATAGTTTCTAGTGTATATCTGTTGCGGGTATATGTAAATATATGTTCAGTTGTTCGGCAAAAAAATGGTAAACATTCGTTGTTTCTTCAGTAAACAGAGGGTAACACAAATTCAAAGAGATTTGTGACGAATTTGAACTAATAATTTAGAGGTGTAAGTGACCTAAGAAGAACTTATCTTCAATTAACTTTGAATCATTGCTGAAGACGAAACAAGGTAATAATGTCTTAATTTATTTTGTTTCCAGTACTACATCAACCAAGTACACATATGGATATATTGCAGTGTAGATAGTAGATACACATGGTTTCAGTTATTCAGTGTCACCGATGAGTTGCCTGGTTTGGACTACTATAAAGTGTAGTCGATCGTATTCATTAGCTCCTAGCCTGGCATCCTCACCCTATATATTTTCTGCCTTCCATCTTGTGACTTATATAACGTCTCACGATGTCTCCACTCTCAAGTACCAATGTCTCCAATTTCATTGATTCTGCTCTGATTTCATTTCTTGAGTCTATTCAAGCTTGATGGATGGCCGTTAAATTGTGGGCTTCATGGTTGAAGTCTCATGAAGTATCTCACTTCTTTCCACTATAATATGTAATGATGTAATAAGAGAACTAAATAGCTGTATGCATTGGATGATGCAAAAAACTTGAACATTTTCCTTTATCTAACCAAAAATATACATTTCAAGCCAGATTGGTTCTTCAATGGCTCTGTTGAATCTAAGCATGTGTTTCAGATCAGCAGAAAAACAAACATATTATCACATTCAGAAACCTCACAAGAACTCATAAGGTATACAGTTCCTGGCATTAAGAATAGGTGTCGGTTCTTTTGACTGCATTTGCTCACTACAAAAACGCATCTGGGGCCACCGTGGCACAAAAGAACCATCATATTTTCCACTACCAATATATCTACCTAAATGCATTTGTCCAAGCCTCCTTATTACATAGATACATTAAATCTCCCATGAAATAGAGAAGATATACATGAAGTTTATTTTTTCGACTACTATACTAAACCCTCTATTTTTAGATAAATGGCATTAGGACAGGCTAATTGATTAAAATTTAAAGTTTTATTTTAGATAAAGGAAAAACAAGGTTCACAGTTTCAGCCGTTCTTGTGAGGAGGGTGTTGGTTTGTTTGTCGCTATGCGTTCCGTGGTTTACCAGAATAATGGAACGTACGGTGCTTGGGAGGAAACTGAGGTTTCCCCACTGTAATTTTTCACAACCGTGTGATTTCAGGGGGTAAATTATTATAAACAAGGGTAGTATGGTAATTTGACCTCTTCTAATTAAGTCAACCCGTTCTTTCACTTAGATAGGTAATAGCCCGTGCGTTGCTACGGACACACACATTATAAACGAAATAATAATTTGTAAAAACTAAACACTTGATGGATATGGTGTAAACGAATGCAAAAATAAGATATTGACTAATAAAGCAATGTCTAATGAGAATGACAACAAAACGCTAATTTCTTAGTTTATGCCAGACTTTTCTAAATAATGTTTCAAAAACAATTTAATATTTTATTTTCTCCCCACACATAGCTACCTTCTTTCGTTTCCTTCTTCTAAATGGCCAAGCAACAACTCAAATCATCAACACATATCCTCGTCTTCTAAATGGATCGAGCAACCACCATCGCCTACTCCCGTGGTGGAGCTCTCTGGTGCGGCCCTTGTGGCGGAGGTCGCGCAGCGATGACCCGCGCGTCCAGCTCCTCGGTCGGCCTCTCCCTCCCTAGATCATCCCCTTCACAAACTCCAGCGGCCTAGCTCCTCCTTCCCCGACGGCGGCGGCGGCTCCTCGGTGCGGTGGACCAGCAACGACGGGGCGGCGACAGCAGCAGCTTCCGGCTCCCCGTGTGAACGAAGGTGGGGACGCACGGGCCCCGCGCCATGCCGGCGTAGCGGCTGTCCGCTACGTGCGCTCGATTTAGCGTTCCGCTGTTATACTCTTGTGTACCAGACGCTTTCCAATGTCCCGTTGCATAGAGAAAAATTGTATATGCATACCGGAGGTTCGTCCCTAGTTCGGTACTGGAGCGAGGCTTGACCGCCTGAGGCTGTCCGCACTTGTCATACTCTATTTTCATCCTCTAAAAGAATATTCTGTCCTGGTCATCTAGATTCTTTCCTTGTACTCATTTCTCCCACACCTATCATCCTCTATATCAACTACCTTATATGTTATTCAACCATCTCCAACTACTATCTCATTTTAACAAACACATTTTTGTTCTCTTTTCTTCCTATTTTTTCTACTCTCTTTATTTCAACAAAAACAGACCATGCCGGCCACCGTTTCTGCAATGACTTTGGGAAAAATGTTTCTGAAACCAGTGAATAAATGTCCCTAGTCAGAGCAACTTTCTTCAAATTTCGTATATGAAGTGTACAGATACAAGATGTAAAATAAAATCTTGGATACTTGGACTTTCACCGACGTTAAATATCAAAGGAAACAAACATGGTTTGCTATTTTATTTGAAGCCTCCATGATCGATGAATGACACTGAGATGCACGATCATTGATGAACTCTGACGAACAGTTTAAGGCCGAGTTTTTACTGTCTCCTTCAGAGATCAATTCTGCTCGATTGCTTGATCTTATGGCCGAACGCCTTATACAAGAATTAAAGATCTGTACACCAGCTCGAACTTTGGTCAAACGCTCGAGGAAAGTTTATATTTGGAATCGAAAGAAATCAAAGAGAGAAGGGGACGGTTTTGAAGCACATGGACAGCAACAAGCAACAGGCGGGAGGTGGACTGCACAGAGGACCTCCTCTCTCCGGCGAGCAGGGGCGAGGGCCGCCAGCACTGAATCCCCCATGGCGCCGCGTGGCGAGGCGAGGCGAGGCTCGTCGAGGACCTTCGGGACTTCCTGCTTCCTGGACGACTTCGCGTTCCGGGCCAATCGGCCTGCCACGCCCCGGCGTCGGGGCTCACCCGCGCAGGCGGCGGCGGCCCCGTCGTCCTGGTCCTCCGCCCCCGCCGCAGCCGCGTGCTTCTCCCCCATGCTTCATCTGCTTCGTCGCTCCTCCAGGCACAGCGCAGCACTGCAGCAAGGCCAGGGAAGCGGAGGGGAGAGACAGGGTACAAGCCGAGGCTCCCAGCGGCGGAGCGCAACCGCGCGGCCCCCGCGGCTCATGGCGGCTCCTCCCTTTCCGGTTGCTGCGGTGGCGGCTCGTGGCGACGACGAGCTCCAGCACCGTCGGGTCGACCTCCGCCGGCACAAAATTGAGCTCCGCCAGCACAAAATCAAGCTCCGCCGCCTCCAACTCGAGCTTCGGGACCTTTAAATCGAGCTCTTGTGCCGCTTCCTCTCCGCCCTCTCGCTCCGGTGACGAGGCCTTCCCACGCCGCCTCCGTCTCCAGCGACTCCCCGCCCATCCCCCTCTTCGCCCTCGGCTCCTTCCCTTCCTGGTACGCTGGTCCCCTCTTCAGGCTGTCTGCAGTGCACTGGACCCTCCAGGCGCACGCGCCGCCGACGTATTCCTCTTCCATGCGCGTTAGCAACGCGCTGGACAGTGATCCACGTCGGAGGAGCGAGGACGCGAACGAGAGGATGATGGAGATTGGTGGCCGCAGTTACCGCAGAGGAAGCCGTCGGTAGGGCAGAGCAACGTGCATGTCCGCGCCCGCCGATCAATTTGGGGGCGATGCGGCGGCGCCGGTTCAAGCGGCGATGCGGAGGTTCGCCTAGGACGCCGTTTCAGGCCTTCAGCGATGGGAATCTCTAAAGAACGAAACCTCAACAGGAATCTTTCCTCCTATTCGTCCACGTCATCGGCAAAGCCTCGGTCGTCCGATCCTTTGCGGGAGCTATTATCCACCGTCCGTTCTCTCAAAAGAATATTCCCCGGCATCCTCGTCGAACCTGCGCATGCCGCATCCGTCTGCTCCTCTTCCTCTGCCTTCCGCCTCCGCATCCGTCAGGCCGCTCACCGTAGCCGCCTGGTGCTACGAAGAGGCCGGTGCCAGGACGAGGGCACGACAGGGTGGATCGACGAAGCGAACGGCAGCCGCGTTCGCAACCACGTCACTGACGCCTGACGTCCGTCGCCACTTCCTCCACCGGCCACCGCGCGCCATCGGGCCACCACGCCGCCGCTCGAGGAGGATCTCCGCGCACTGACCGGCCCACTCCACCTCGCGCTACGCCCCCCTTGCCGCGCGTGCAGTCACCGAGACCGGCCGCGCCCGTGCGGCCAGGGACGAGCCACCGGGGCCGGTTGCGCCGCCTCCGGGGTGCCCACGCAGAAATGCAACACCAGATGCATAAGCGGCCGCGGAGCTTATGCATGCAGCTGTGATTGGCTGCTTTTGTCTCGGGCAGTGGAGCTGCCCCCATCATGCATGTGCGCCCGTAACCGAAAAAAGCAATCTTTTGACCGGAAATCCTTAACTATGACTGGAAAATTGTCACTGAACCGGAAAATGGAATCTTTAAACCGAAAAATGGCACATTCAAACCGGAAAATAGCATCTTCAAACCGGAAAATAGCATCTTCAAACCGGAAAAAGGAATCTTCAAACCGGAAATTGGCACACATGAGTTGACACCATGGGACCCACATGCGCATCTCGAGGTTGCATGCTGCACCATGACCGTAGGATAGCACTACAAGAAATATGTTAATCCATGACGAATGTACTATGACGTTATTAAAAAGTATCACAGTCTGGTAACATTTGTGACGATTTCTGATTTTTCATCACGGATCATCTAATGGCCCATTCGGGTTCAAATTTGGGCCCGAATTCTGTGACAAACATGCAGTAACCGTCACAGAGTAAAAAAAAATCGTCATGAATCTGATAGTATACTGAACCACAATTTTGATAAAACAATTATGTTGCTTACTTTAAAGAAAAAGTAAGACGCTAGGTGGGGAAAATTACAAAAGAATAGTACCTTTGTTTTTTTATGTCGGCGATAAAAAAAGAGCCGCTCAAAAAATGATGAAAACAAATATGTTGCTTACTTTAAAGAAAAAATAACACGCTGCTAGGTGGAAAATAATAAAAAAAAGAATAGTACCTTTGTTCTTATATGTCGACGATAAAAAAAAGAGCCGCGCAAAAAAATGATGATAACAAAAATGGGAAAAACAAATATGTGGAGGATTGGGCCTCGTTATTTTTTAGTAGGCCGCTCAAAAAAACTTGTATCTAGGCTACTCAATGGCGTCTCAAGGGATTTGGCCTCGTTATTTTTTAGTAGGCCGCTATAACATAAAATCAGCAAAAGTAGTAGAGGAAGTGGGAGGATTCGAACTTAACCTGGGACCTAAAGAACCCATCTGGCGCACAGACGATCCCTTGCGGCCTATGTCAATTCGGCCCAACACTGGCCCAGCACCACACCTCTTTTCTTCTCTCTCTGCACATGAGGTGAAATAGGGGAAAAAAAACACTAAACCGCTTCATGCAAGAATCGAACCTGAGAGCTTCAACAGAACAAAGGCGGGTGTGATCCACTGAGCTGCACTTGAGGCGTGTTAATTTCAAACAGAAGAACTTTATATATAAAACACAAACAAAGTTCGTTGAGTTGATGTCTCGAAGAACACGAGAACAGTTGACATTTCTCTTTTTAAACTAGAATTAAAACTTGTATCTAGTATTTCTCCGTCAGAAATATTCCAAATTTGATAGTTCGTTTTTCTGAATTTTTCTAAAATCAGGAATTTTCATTCTATGGCATTTGTTTGTATGTAAATTGATATTTCACGGGTTTAATTTATATAGAATGTTATTCTCTAACCAAATACGAAACAAGAAAACATTTTTGGCACATCAATTGCCAATGTAACTTCATATTCTCTATCGTTATGGCAAAAATAAGGTTGTGTCCAAAATTGAAGTGCATGTAAGTTGACAAACATTATGAACTCTTCAGATTTGAAAGTATAACTTTGAGTTATAGGAAACCATATGAGAGATGTGTCCATTTGTGAACAATGTGTAGTCTCACTTTACTAAAGCTATCTATTTTTTTTTATGAGATTGTGGAACAAAAACACGTTGATGTGTCAGTTTGTAGATTTTTTTTACCAAATTTAGATATTGTTGTAATTATTATGTAGTAATTTAGAGAAATAAGTTTGAATTGTCCCTATAAGACAGTTGAATTTTTCATCTATCTTTAGGACATGGACTAGAATGCAACACATGAGACTAAATATAATTTTCATACATTTAATTGTATCTTATTAGATGCACATATAGTTCGATTTAGAATTAATTTCGATAACCATGTAGAGATTCATGTAACGTACATAAAATAGTAAATCATTTTCAAAAAATTTAGTATTCTACATGGCACTTTATTATATGCAATCTATTACATGTAAACAATATATTCTTGTTTATAGGATTATTATTTTTATGTGTTACTTTTATACTGGTACAATAAAATGAAAAAGAAAAAATGACGTTAAACGGGCTGGAAAACCTAGCCAAAGCCCATTTCTATCAAGGCCCGATTTCTCCCAACCGTCCATTCCCGATCAGACGATTCTCATCGATCTCCAGATGCATAAAAGGCCGGCCGAGACTGAACCCTAGCTCTCTCCGCTGCAAGCCGACGGCGCCCCCTCCTTCTCAGATTCCCCATCGCTTCTCTCTAACCCGCCGCTGTTCTCCCTCTTCTCCACTCTCAGATCCAGTTCCTCAGATCCACCCGTCGCTCCCCCCTGCTCGGTCGCGGCCGCACCTAGGACGCTGGGTGGAGCGCCTCCACCTGAGCGGGCGTCCTCATCTCCTCGGTCGCACCTCCTCTCCGTGCGACGAGCGCCCGCAACTGCCTCCTCCAACGAGCACGGCGAGGGCCACCCGGACGTAGGTCTCGCGGCCATGGGGGATGGCGCACCTCGCTCCCTGCTCCGGTCGATGAAGCAGCCTAGCAGAGGCCCTCCTCCTCCTGCTGCTGGTGGCTGCCTGCTGCCTCGCCTCGATGGCAGCAGCTTTTGTCCCCGATGACGCATGGCAACCAGTATGGCATCCATGCCGATGCGGTGTCGCTCTCTAGACTGCCATGCCTATGCAGGTAATCTGCTCGACTTAATGCCTCTGAAGACGAAGTAACTGCTTGCTCCTGCTTTACTGTGGATTCGTTTCTTTAATTCCAGGTGCCGGTATCCTCTCTGGCGATGCAAGCCATTACAGCAGTTGGGTGGATCTACAGCTGCTGGAACTCCTCCTCACCTACAGGTCTAGCCCCCATCTTTTCTTGCAGCTCGCTCTGTTTGTTGCATAAAAAACAATGTCTTTTAGCATTGATGTGGTGCTTGCTTGCATCTCATGGGAGAAGATAATTCTTTTGTTGCACGGGTATCAGGAGTACTAAAGTGCTCCCGAAATCAATTTATGGTTGTATGTTACGTATATTTCAAATTTCAGAAGTCAGTTTAAGTGTTTTGTTTACTTCCCTTCTAAAATAACTGTAGTTTCTTTGTTTCAGATATATTAGCAATGTTGTTAGCTGCCTCTCTTTTGGTGCTAATCCTTGTCTGAAGTATCCTTGATGTGTATAGGAGCAACTAAGAACTAATTATGCCATGTTTTTGTTATAACAGATCATTAATTATATCTAGCTGAACTGAAACCTTGTAATGCCTAGTAGTTAGCTGTTTAGGGTACATGCCATCTTCATCTCAGTGTATGAGTGAATTGGTTGTTACTTTTGACATATGAAAGATGACAACTGCCCAGGATCACTTTATTGATTATTATTTGACTGCTCGTTTGCAGATTGTTACTTCTGTCTTTTGAAAGATGATAACTGGTTAGGATTTCTTTATTGATCATTGTTTGATAGCTCATTTGCAGGGGCCTTGCATAGGCCCTTCCAGTCTGACCACAAGCAAACCCCTAGAAATTCATGACTGGTGTGTGGTGCCTAGGTTAGAAACTTTTTATATATGTGAGATTGCCTGCTTCAAATATTACTAAGCACTATCTCTAAGTTTAATGTTTTATTTTTAGACACTATTTCCTTTTATTTGTTTGTCTCTGATGATCTTTCCATACCAATTTCAGCTGAAGCCAAGGATGTTGGGTATTTCAGATAGAGTGACAGGTACTTTTCTGTTATTAGAATGCTTTTAGAAGAACATAGAGAAATCTCTTGTTTAGTGTGATTTGGACCAATTTTTACTTCCTAGAATGGATAGGAATGATATGCAGCACTGTCTTTTAAATAAGATATGCTCTAATTTGTGTTACGATGCTACCTTACTGGTTTTATATCAACAGATATTGTGTTCATGGCCAAATAGAAAGTAGAACTAAATGCTTTTCTATAAATTAAAACCGAGTCAAAGTTAATTATTGGTTGAGAAAAGTAATGCAGCAGTTGTACTAACCATAAGCGTTGTATCATGCGCAGGTCTGCAATTAAAAGTTGAGAAGGACGTAGAGCTTGGAGCTCGTGCTTTTGCTTGAAGCTATTTTTTTTTGCATTTATGGGGTTTTGTGCAAGATTATTAGAGTTAGACTGATTTCATGCTGAATAAAAAAACTTTGATGTTGTATGTATGTGGTGAGATGTTGGAACAGTGTTTGTTTATATAACGGACTGATTTATATGATTTCAGTTGAAATGTGAATTGATTGATTACAAAATGGGCCATATTTAAATGAGCCTTTAGCAGAAACTTAAATGGGCTATATTGCAAATTGGCCCAAATTGACCCGCTTGCTTGTTGCCACATCATCATCCATGTGGCAGCCACGTCATTACCACATTCCGTGTCATTGCCATGTCAACGTACACCTCATTGCCATGTCATCAGTCATGTTGACATGGCAATCATATCCATGACGTTAATTTTTGTCATAAATAATGGGCTTGGGCTGGGTTATGCGGGCTGGATGCTATTTTATGACAATTTTAAATTGTCATGGATTGAGTTAATCTGTGACGATTTTGTTGATATCGTCATGAGGTACAATTGTGACGCTCAATACATGACGAAATTTGAGATCGTCATAGATGTTGTTTTATGATGATTTTTCAATGATATGTGACGAAATTCAACTGTCATGGATTAACACATTTTTTGTAGTGTAGACTCCGCGGCCGCTTGTGCAACTGGTATTTGCACTCTGGTGCCCACGCGCCCACGCGAGCTTGGACGAGCTGAAGAGGTCGGCCGCACCACCGGCCCGCACGACCTAGCCGCGTGCACCGGGCCACCCGCGCGAGGGGTTGGCACCGCGTCGTGCCCCCGCCCCCGTCGAGCTGTTGTCGCTCCCCCGTTGTGCGCAGCCCCCACCGAGCCCCTATAGGTCACCAACGTCGGATGGGGAGGAGAGGTCGAAGGTGGGCACTTGCATACATGATGTGGGAGGCGAGGTCGATGACAAAAGGACCAGGGAGGAGCGGAGTGCTCGAAGAAAGGAAACCAAGCGAGGAAGGAGAATGGAGGAGAGCGCGCGGGCCTGCGCGTGGACCGTACTGAGGAAAAGAGCTTCACGCACTTGAATCCATGGCGCGGTGACACGCGGGAGCAACAAGGCAGCAGAACAGCAGCCGCGAAGGTTCGCGAGGCCGGAGTGGATAAGAACGGAAAAATCGTCGACGGGTGAAAGAAAAAAATAAAACAAATAAAAATATGCGTTCCAAACAAAGGGATCATATGGCAAAAAAGATTAACCTATAATTGCATCATTAATCTGTTTGCCAATCTTTTTCTATATCAATATTGAAGTCATATTATAAAATAAGAAAAAAATATAAAACTTTTATGCACAAGCATAACCATGTCAAATAGGCAAGGGCTCATTTGACATTTCACCTCTTCATCCACTCATGACAAAACATAAGTCTCCTTACCATTTTAAAAGCCTACGGAGCTTTCCCTGAGAATGCTTACAAGTGTTTTTCCCTGATTACAATAAACTTTGTGCTTAAATTTTCAGCCTTATATGCTCATTATTTCCTTCATCTTATTTGGATTTGAGTTTAGAGGTTTGGATCAAGGTATCTTAAACTTTAGCTTGAACTTTTTTTCTTGCTCAAGCCATGTATTAACTATTTTAAAACTCTCCTCATCAACAGCAAGTCAGCAGTTATTATCTCAATAGCCAGCCTATTGTACCGCATCCTATTTTCTGCAATACACTTCACGGTGCCCTAATAATAACTTACTGCTACTATGAGGGAACAATTCATTCTAACTCTAATTAGTTCACTCTAAATTGTTATATTAACTAAATTGAAATTTATTTTACTAAAACAAATCACAAACATTCATACAGTATTATCGAAGAAAAAATAGATGTTTACAACATTTTTTCTCGAGTCTCGATAATCAGGTACTCTCTCCATATAGAAATAGATGATGTTTTGGTCAACGAATGTTCCTCCTCGTCGTGCTCAACGTCTTCCCCTTCACGCCCCGCTACATCATCCCTGTCGCCGGCATGATGGTCGGCAACGCCATGACCGTCACCGGAGTCACCATGAAGAAGCTCAGGGAGGACGTCAAGAAAATATTTATTAAAAATAATATATGTATGCTTTTTTAAAAATACTTGTCAAGAAAAATCTATTCATATGGTTTTCATATTTTCAAACTCAACGACTTAAAAGTTCTTCATGATTTATATTCTCAATGCTTGACTAAAACCTTGTCCTAAACATCATCTAATATCAATATGGAGGGAGTATATAACAGGCCATGCACCCACACATGCTGGTCATTGCCATATATTGATCAAAGCTCAAAAGGGTACAGAACATGGGCTATCAGCCCCAGACCCCATGATAGGTAGGGCGCAGCAACGCTGCGCCTGGGTTTCTAGTTAAAGGATGGAACGCACTAAAGACTCATTTATCGTCAGTCTTCGATTCAGCCCAACTAATACAACAGAGGAGTTTAAATGAGATTGACTCAGCCCAGCCCAACATTTCATTGCGAGATTTTTGTTGCTGCCTCACACATGGGCCGTGGCCATAATAGTTCTCTATTGGCCCAATTAGTGCGATAGAGTTGCTTTTTCTCGGCATTGGTGACATCCTTTTCGTTTTGTTTTAGGCTAGTCGCAATGGGAGATTTCATTTTGTATTTTCAAAATTGTCACATAAGCAACTATATGTTTAATTGATGGATGAACGGCCCTACAGAATGCATTGTTTCATGTTGATGTTTCATATGCAATACATGCAAGACACAAACTAGTTGAAAACTGTGCATTCAAGGTTTTATCTAAATGAAACTCATTTCATCTCTTTTCACGTTAACTCCTTACCACATCATCATAACTACTGATATGGCACCTATTTAATGTGTATGAAACCTCTATTTAATCTGCACTGGGACTGACATTATAACACGTATGATATGAATTGGCAACAGGCCAGGAAGGTTGTTTTTTCTGAGCATAAAAAGTCTCTTTTTCATCGGATTGTACTACCTCTCCGCTAAGTTATCTGGTTGCCAAGTACTCCCTCCATCCCAAAACAAATGCAATTCTAGGTTTGGACACGCAAACTAATGTTATGTGTAGAATTACCAAATTACTCCTTGTCTTTTGTAACGAATATCTAGACATTGGTTTGTCTTTTATACGAGAAGCTTCTAAGACAATTGTATTTTGTGGTTGGTATGTCAAAGTTGCATTTTTTTTGTGAGACAAAATTCAAACGGTAACATTGCATTTATTTTGGGATGGAGGGAGTACGGTTCCCGTGGACTTGTGCCGTTAGTACAACCTTGCTGGCAGAGGAGCTAGAGAACCGTACTTGTGGAGTTGTGGTAGGACAACCGAGATTTTGAGACTGCTTGGTTGCTAGTCTAACTCGCCACGGTTAAACCGTGGCGCGCCAGACTTTGTTGGAGCACGAGACTGACATTTCTGAATACCAGGTAAAAAAAATGGCAGAGAAGGACCCGTGTGCCGTGTGCGTGTCTGCGTGTCTCGCTGCGTCCCTCGAGGAGACGGACCCATACGTGGCCGTCATCACACACAGGACACTGCCGTGGAAGCTTCTGAGGATATCCTGGTTCCAGAATCGGAAGACACAAGACGATGAGCACGTCCAGCCTCGCGAGGGCTTCACGCGCAGCCACAACATGCTGTTGCTGCCGTGCAGACAAGGCGCCGCCGGTACGCTTCCCAGCTCTCTATCCGTTGCAAGTTTGTGGTGTACTCGTGCCACTGTCAATCACTGACTGATTAGGATAGCACCGGATGGGCCTGGGTCCGTCGGTCTCATACAAATTCTTTTTAGCTATCATATTATATTTCTCTCCAGGTCCCAACACGGTGAGTGAGTCACCTCTACAAGATAACATTGAATATATAGGTGATGTGTCACACGTAACATAACCAAAGCAGCGACCTCGACTGATCACTGACGGGTGTTTTTTTTATAGAAGAGATGCTGCCTAGTATGATGAGTGTGTATGACCTGCTGCCCTTTTCTCTTCCCAAACGATAAGACCAGAGCAGGTGATGTACCTTTCACTTCCATATCAGACCTTGATCCAAACACCTTAACCTGTTTTGCCCAGGTCACATCACCTTTGCTACGACTTGGCACCACTCGATGGTCTTCTCTGTCAAACCACAAGGATTAGGAAAAAGATTAAAAGCTCACCTTTTCTTTTTCGGCGATAGGGTTTACCACCAGATAATAATCGAGGTATGGGAGTAATGATTGGGATGTGGATAGTCTCCGATCCCCCTCAGTATGTATGGTCACATGAACAGCCCGGTGCCTGGACCATGCCCACAAGGTCTCCTCCAATGGTTAGCTCTTAGCTAGCTCATAGAATTTTTTTTTCTTATTTTAATAGAAGAGAGAAGAGCTATCTCTTAATCAAGAGATAGTCTCATACACGCATTTTGAGACTACGTGAGTATGACATGCAGGGTCATTCATATGATGAACTACGGAGTATGTCCTAACAGCTAGATCATTGTAAGGATTGTCTCTTATAGTGCTTAGAGCTAGTGCGCTGGCTCAACCATTGGAGGAGGCCTAAAGCTGGTGCGCGGTGCTGCTTGCTCCTCATCACAAGCATAGCATTGACTTTTATTCTACGCCCAAATCTTGAAAAGGTCTCCACGACATTATCCTGTTTCCTGCCAAGCACTTTCTAAAAGGATGATGCGAATAGAGATATTCATAAAATAAATGTTTGCCACTAACCGTCTTGAAAATAAAATAACAAAACTTACATGTTCTATATGATTCCACAGGTTTAGTTGGAATATATAAATACGCATCCTGGCATCAAACTTTGTCAACATCTAAAATTAAGTACTTATAAGTTTTATAATTTAACCTTGCATTATAATATATTAAGCAAAGTAATAAATAGTACATGTGACCTTTAAACATTGAGCTATAAAATATTAACAAAACAAATGTTGGATTGAAATAACGCAATAAGTGCACTCAAGTTTGCGAATTTTTTAAAATAATTTAGAAAAATCAATCTAAGTGCACCCAAATCCTGAAAAGGTCTCGGCAACATTATCGTATTTCTTGCCAATTTGTTAAAATTCATTAGAATGGATATTTAGATAATACTAGATTTGTGCAAAAATATAAGAGCAGTTTATTGTAAGTCGACAGTTTGACCAAGTTTGTGAAAAAATATAAAATGAACATCGTTTGCTTCATTGCTTTTCTCTATGAATTTGGTCCAACCTAGATTAATTTGACTAGGACAAACACCAAATCTCTTTTATATTTGTGAACATGAAGTAAACAAGTGCCAGTAAATGTCTTCGTCGAAATAAACTCATTTTTTTCTACCCGACACCGCTAAATGGGTTGTCATGCTGTCCAATGGAGTGCCCAAATGGTCTGATTCGCAAATCTTGTGGCCAAGGGTTTATTCACAAATTAGTAGTTAAAATGGTTTCCATCTTCATAGAAAATTCTTTTTCAAGCAAACCTTCACATTTGCAGTCAATTTCCCTGTACAAGCATACGGACATCAACGTTATTTTCAACGAATAATCAAGAGAACATGACCTGTCCAAAAAGAAAATAAATCGTAAACAGGATTTGCAAGTTGGTTGCGAGCTCAAGGATGAAGCCAAGAAATTCCGTGGTCCAGCCTTGACACACCCGCACTAATCTGATTGAGAAGGTGATGAGAGAGCATCAAACAACCCAATCAAATAATTGTTTTGCAACAGGTCACGTAACCTACTACTTCCTCTGTCCCAAAAAAATGCTTGTTTGGGTTGCGTGTCCATTAAAGTTGTTCACGTTTGACCAAGTTTCTAGTGAATTGTATTCATATTTATGGATCTAAATAAATTTGTTAAAAACTACATTTGAAAACGAATCTAATGATATATATTTCATATCATAAATATTTACATATTTTTATTCATAATTGGTCAAACTTAAAATTCTGGAATTTTTTGGAAAGGGAGAAGTGCATTCTTTCTAGGACGGAAGGAGTACAACCTAAATTGCCGATCAGGATAAGGCAGGGCAAGGCCAGCAGGCCAGACCCAACTCATCGATCAGGTGCCTTGCCTGGACGGGGTTGATTTGTTCTTGTTCTTGTTCTGGGGTGGCTTGTGCAGGGAGGCATGAGATACGATTACTATTCAACTCCTGCAGTGCTGGCTTGGCTTCAGGAGGACGGCCACCATGGCTCTCGGCATCTCTGCATGTTTTGTGGCAAGCAATTGCTTGAGTAGAAGCTTTCCTCGCTGATTGGGCTTGGGCGTGGCACTCTACTTTTCTATGGCCAATAGGGCTGCTGCACATCCCTGTATGATTGTGTAGTCTGTCAACAATAATGGACGTGGGAATATAATGCATGATGCTATGATGGTTTTACTCCCTTGGATTGGATGCTAATTCGTTGGATCCTCAAAAAAAAATATTATAAGCTGTACGATAACTTTTTATTTATGCTATGTGATTGAATAGTTAAAAATTGGACTATAAGCTGATTCAAACAGGCCACAATTGTTGATCCTGCTGCTGACCACACTTGTAGTTGTAGCTGAGAAACAAAAATAAGGTGAAAAAATGCATGGAGATGCCGTAGAAATATTTTGTCAAACTTGTAGTTGTAGGTTTTGTATTATGAGTTTATGACACCACAGGTGCATGCACTAGTATTTGGTAACCAAAGTCAAGGCAACATGAATAATCTAAGACCAAAGCGAGAAGAGAAGGGACAGGTGGGTCAGTTCTTCATGGTTGTCGACATTATTGCTACTAATAGAATCTTGCTCCCTGAAAATTGCTAAATAGAGTTTCATTTGAAATATAGTTTTTTTTAAAAAAAAGATATCTGCAGTGGCTTGCTTGTTCTAAATTGCATTTGAAAATTGAAATGGAGTTTGCATCCGCGTCTAATCAGAATAGAGGTCGTTCTAGCCTCTCCTCGGAAATGATTTCATATCCAGGGAGTAATATGACTTGATTTCTGCAGGTCGTGCCAAATCTTTCTCGGCACTGCATCACCGAATAGCGGTGAATGTGTTTTACTGCAAATTTCCTCCTTTGCTTCCACTGGCTAGGGCAGTCCCAATCCTCCAGATTAGATAGTTTCCATAGCATTAAATAGTGTGCCACGTAGGAAAAAAACTGATATGGCACAAGAGTTATTGAAGGAGAAGAGAAAATATGAAGAAGAAACCATTTCTGTCTCACGAAACGACGTCGGCTCTCCATCCAACGCACGAAGAAACGGCCCTATGCGCGTTGTGCAGTCGATGATTTCCTCTCCACGCATTTTTCGGGCCCCACAAACTCTCCACCGGCGGCGGCCTCGCCTCCGACCTTGCCGGGCCGCTCGTCACGGCGGTCTTGCCCAACGCGCCGTCTGCCGTGCTCATCGGCTGCCCCGTCCATGTTCGCCGCTTGCGGCCTGGCTCTGCGCGCGTGTGAGTTGTGACCGGCGGCCCGTCGTCGTGTAGCTCACCGTCCAATCCTACGTCCTGGCCGCGCGGCTCGCTGCTCACCGCCGCGGCGTCGCCGCGCGCTGCAAGTCGTGGTGCTGCTCGCCGCTTGGAAGGTGTGCACTGCCCCGCTGGCAGCCTGACGCCGGTGCACTTCAACGCACCGTGGTGTTGCAACCGGCTCATGGCCTCGTCCGAGCCTCCGAGGATGGTGGCGAGCAGTAGAGGAACCTCCTGCTTCATCTTGTGAGCGTTCGTCCACGCTATTTCCCAACCAAACTTTGATCGTTATATTGGTTACAACGTTCCAAAGCAACAAACTTGTTACAGGAAGATGATAACACATAGTATTTCCAATTATTGGCTAATGGCAAGCATCGGAAAACTAGAATCCACCAATTAGAACAGGATGAGGGGGTAATTGTTGGTCAAGAGAATTTAGAAGCGTACATTACAAATTTTTATAAAGACCTCTTCGGGCCACCTGAGAAGAACTCTTTTAGCTTGGATGAGGACTAATACTGATGGTATTCCACAAGTCTCCCAGCAAGAAAATGATATTCTTACTGATCCTTTCAGTGAAAAGGAAGTTAGAGAGGCAATTTTCCAAATGGAACATAATAAGGCACCGGGTCCGGATGGTTTCCCTGCAGAGTTCTATCAGAACTTCTGGGAAGTCATTAAATATGACCTATTACAGTTGTTCAATCAGTTTCATAATGGAGATATGCCTCTTCATAGCCTTAATTTTGGGATCATCTCTCTTTTACCCAAGAAGAGTGAAGCGGTTAAAATACAACAATATAGACCGATTTGCTTATTAAATGTCAGTTTTAAGATTTTCACAAAGGTCCTCACCAATCGAATGAATCTTGTGGCTAAAAAGGTAATTAGACCCTCCCAGACAGCCTTCCTTCCAGGGAGATATATTTTGGAACGGGTCGTTGTCTTGCATGAAACAATTCATGAGCTACACAGAAGAAAGAAAAACGGGGTAATTCTCAAATTGGATTTTGAAAAGGCTTACGATAAGGTCAAATGGTCTTTTCTCCAACAAGTGTTGAGAATGAAAGGTTTCTCGCCTAAATGGTGCAAATGGATAGAACAAGTCACTACTAAAGGTAGTGTGGGAATTAAGGTAAACAACGACATAGGCCACTATTTCCAAACTAGAAAAGACGTTCGACAAGGGGACCCCATATCGCCTATTTTGTTTAACATAGTGGTTGATATGTTGGCGATTCTTATAGCTAGAGCTAAAGATGTTGGCCAAGTTTGGGGTGTTGTCCCACATTTAGTTGATGATGGTCTATCCATACTGCAGTATGCAGACGATACTATCATTTTTATGGAGAATGATTTAAATGAGGCTAAGAATATGAAGCTACTGCTATGTGCATTTGAGCAGCTCTCTGGCCTTAAAATCAACTTCCATAAGAGTGAACTTTTTTGTTATGGTGCAGCTAAAGAGCTGGAGGGACAGTATTCACAATTTTTTGTTGTGACTCAGGATCCTTTCCTTTTAGATATCTAGGCATTCCAATGAATCACAGAAAATTAAGCAATTTAGACTGGAAAGAGGTCGAAGAGCGTTTTCAAAAAAAGCTGAGTAATTGGAAAGGAAAAAATGCTTTCTGTAGGAGGTCGACTGGTCCTAATTAACTCCATACTTAGTAACCTTTCGATTTTCATGTTGTCCTTGTTTGAAATACCAAGAGGAGTACTTAAAAAATTGGATTACTATCGATCCAGATTTTTTTTGGCAAAGTGATGGACAAAAAAGAAATATAGGTTAACTAAATGGGGAATTTTGTGTACACCACGGGATCAAGGTGGCTTAGGAATATTAGACCTCGATCTTCAGAACAGATGCATGCTAAGTAAATGGATTTTTAGATTAATAAATGAAGATGGAATGTGGCAAAAACTCCTTAGGAAAAAAATATCTGAGACATAGAACCATTACACAAGTTGAACAAATGCCTGGAGACTCTCACTTTTGGTCCGGCCTTATGAAGGTCAAAAAAGAGTTCTTGAGTATGGGCAAGTTCATTGTTGGAGATGGCAATCAGGTTCGTTTTTGGGAGGATGCTTGGTTCGACAATTCATCTTTTAAAGAACAATTCCCTAACTTGTATAACATTGTTAGAAAAAAGAGTGCCACAGTTGCCAATGTTTTTAGCACAAGACCTTTGAATGTTACCTTTAGAGGTCGTTGGTGGGTAATAACCTGAGGGATTGGCACACTTTAGTAGCCAAAGTGGTTAATACTCAACTAACAGATCAAGAGGATATGTTTCGTTGGTCTTTGCGTCAAGACGGGAGATTCACCGTTCGTTCTATGTATAGAGCGTTGGCTGCCCCAAATACTGTCACTCGCAAGCACATAATCTGGAAGTTAAAATTGCCCCTAAAAGTTAAAATTTTTATGTGGTATTTAATCAAAGGAGTAGCTCTAACCAAAGATAATCTAGTAAGACGGCAGTGGAAAGGATGTACGAAATGTTGTTACTGTAATTTGGATGAAACAATACAACATCTTTTCTTTTACTGTGATAATGCTAGAGTAATTTGGCGTATGGTACAAGTTTCTTTTAGTATATCACCTCCAAAGGATATACATCACTTGTTTGATGACTGGTTATCTGGAGTGGATAGGAAACTATGGTACAAGATTTTGGTTGGGGCTTCGGCACTTTGTTGGGCAATTTGGCTAAGCCGCAATGATCTAGTCTGTAACAGTGCAAAAGTTGCTTCTTCTATGCAGGTTATATACAGAGGGACATACTGGATCCGCTGTTGGGGTATGCTGCAGAAAAAGGAGGAACAACCACAAATTTCCTGGGAGTGTCGTGTGCTTGAGACTGCGATCACTGAAGGTTTTTGCCGATCATGGCTGGTTCTCTTTCAATAGACTTCCTAGCAGTTAATAATGGATGAGACATTGTTTTTATTGAGGCCTTTGTTGACGGCTACTTTTCTTTTGGTTGTAATAAGCGACGAGTTAAACAGCTATATGCATTGATTGTTGTAGAGGCTGGAATATTGAAATATATTCCCGTTTCTAAAAAAGTAAAAAAAGTACAGCTCTGCGAAGCAGGGCCCATCAGTCAGGGGCCACCTCCAGTCTCCAACAGCATGCGGATAAGACAGCCACGTCAGACGCCACGGCATCGTACTGTCCACGTCGGGATCCTTCTACTGCATTAAAACCGGTCCCCCTCCTCCTCGTCCTCTTCCCCCCGAAATTCGCACCCAAAAAATCGACCCGAAAAAGGCCAAAAAACCCTAACCGCTCCGATCGAATCATTCATCTCCCAAGGGTCGCAGGCTCGCAGCCCGCGGCAATGTCTCAGGCCACCGCCGCCACCCAAGATCGCTTCCCCTGCTGATACACCCAGTGCCGCCGCTCATTTCCTCGCGCCGATATGAGGGCCGCTCCGACCGATCCGTCCACGGCGCCAGCGGCGCCGCCGCCGGCGAGGTCGATGCTGAAGCGGCTCTTCGATCGCCAGCTCCTGCGGATCTCACCGGCGGAGCGGCTCCCGTCGGCGGCGGGGGCGGCGGGAGAGAAGGATGAGGCGGAGCCGAGCTCGGTGTGCCTGGACGGCATGGTCCGCAGCTTCTTGGAGGACGGCGTCGGCGCGGGCGGCGCCGAGAAGCCGGGCCACGGCGGGCGCTACTGCAACTGCTTCCACGGCGGCGACAATTCCGACGACGAGGAGGACGAGGAAGCGGCGGCGGCGGCGGCGGCCTCCGACGTCGCGGAGACGATCAAGGTAACAACTTGATTCCTTTTAATTTGGTGGGCGTTGAGAGCGCGAGAAGTGATTTTTAACCCATCGCGCGCCTCCGCTGGCGCCGTGTAATTCTAATTCCAGGGCCTCGTCCACTGCGCGACGCTCCGGGAGCGCAACCTCCTCGCCGACGTGTGCGCGCACCTGGAGCGCCACCGGGCGGCGGGGGCGCGGCGGCGCGACCTGCTCCGGCTCGTGGCCGCCTCGCTGCGCGCGGCGGGGCGCGACGCCGCCGTCTGCGTCTCCCGCTGGGACAAGTCCGCCGCCCACCCGGCCGGCGAGCACGCCTACATCGACGTCCTCCTCCCGCCGGCGTCCGACCGCGGCGCGCGGGAGCGGGTCCTCGTCGACGTGGAATTCCGGTCGGCGTTCGAGGTCGCGCGGCCCACCAAGGCGTACAGGGCGCTGCTGCAGCGGCTGCCGGCGGTGTTCGTCGGCAAGGACGATCGGCTCCGCCTCCTCGTCGCCGCCGCCGCCGACGCCGCGCGCGCCAGCCTGAGGAAGCGCGGCCTGCACCTCCCGCCATGGCGCAAGCCCGAGTACATGCGCGCCAAGTGGCTGTCCCCCTACGAACGCGAGGCGCCGCCGGAGGAAGAGGACGCCGCCGCGGGCGAGGTCGGCGTTGAGGGAGGAGGAACCGCCGCGGCCTGACGAGAGGCAATTCTTGGAATTTTTGTCTTCGGAGAGGGTCTAGCTGCGAAAGCTAAAAATTTTCTTTCAATTTTATAACTCTTTTTGGGGTGGTATTTTGGACTACGAACTTACGAAGTGAGAGAGGTATGTGTTACTAGTGTAGCGTTAGTTTTAGGAAGAGAAGTAAAAGGAAATATCGGATTAACATCCACTTTTGGTGATGATGTTGATGTTTGTCTAAGTACTGAAACTTGCCATGATATACAGTAATTCTCAGTTACAATTGCCAGATCACGGCCATAAAAGCTTGTGCACTCTTCAATGATTGATCTAAAATGTCAGTTAACAGCAAAAGTTGTTGAGGCCCTATTTGGTGCTTGTTTGATTTTAAATTCGAACCCTATAAATTGAGTATACTTTGAGATAATGCATTATTGAAAAAAATTGCTAATCTTATCTGCAAAATACTGCTCCACTTTTTATTAGCATGTACATATCTATGAAGTTTAAGGGTTTTCAGAGACCTGCATGGTTGTTGAAAAATCAAAATTCCTCCGTTGAATGGAAATCTTCTGGTCCAACAGTTGTGCACGCAGCGCTAATGCCTACCAGTAAACAAATTCGGCGTATGAGATACTATTTGCAATAAGAAAAGGGACATTGGGCGTTTGAAGGAAGGGATAAATTCCCCTGAATTGCAGATGAGGTTGTTGAACTGTCATCTCGCATATGCTCCCAAGAAAAATAATATTCTCCAACCTCCCTCCCTTGATAATAATAAATAAAAAATTAAAAAGGTAAATAAAAACCCATGGTGGTTGTACTGTGGAAGGCACCGAGCCCAGGTGCCGGTTGTTGGGAACGGAGACAGCAGCGGGCAAGTGTGAGTTAATTTTTTCCAAACCGATTCTGGAGGCTTCTTCAGAAATATTTGATCTGTGGATGGGCCTCGCGAATTTTTTCTTCGTGTTCGATTTGGGCGCCTGCCTAATTCAATCCAAATCTGGATCAAAAGATCGTCCGCCCTGCACAGGTAGGTAGGTACTCATGGAGTAGGTCGGGCTGGATGGATTGATGGATTGGAGACGCTGATGAGCACATCTTCTCTCATCGGCGGAGTTTTGTTAAGACGTGCATAGCACGTTTTTCATTAAGCGAAAGAGAATAAGTTCAAGTACAAGACGACCCAAACAAGAAGAAATAACCCTAACAACAAAAGACTAAGAAGTAGACTCACACAAGCCAATTGCCAATCATGGCTGGTTTTCTTTTAATAGACTTCCTAGTACGTAATAATGGATGAGACTTTCACTCTTTTGGGACCTTTGTTGGCATATATGCCTCTTTTGGTTGTAATAAGTGACGTTTTAAACAGCTATATGCATCGATTGTTGCAGAGGCTGGAATATTGAAATATATTCCCGTTTCTAAAAAAAAAACAAGCCAAACACCTAACAACAACACGACCAAAGAAAGAGTCCAACATCTAAGGCGACAGGTACCTGTAGGAGAAAAAGAAACACGATGGACACACGCACATCACCGAATGACTAACAGCCCGAAGCCAGAGGCAGATTGAGGGCGAGAGGGTCCTGCAGAACGATGCCTTCACGAAGGGAGCGGCGTCGACGCCGCCATCGTCCGACCGTCAGCGAATGAGCAGTCCAAGTCTTCACCTGGCGAATCGAATGGATTTGGAGGCCACAACAACGCCTCCAGCAAGGTAATTACATCCAAAGATACAGTCGTTGTCGGCACCGGCCACGGCTTTCGCCAAAAGTCTCCAAATTCAACTCTACACCGCACAACAACCAGGCTAGGGTGAGAACCAGTCGATGGGATAGCAGCGAGTGAACCATGGTGACAACAATGAGGAGGGGCACCCACAGGCACAGAAAGCAACGACCTTAACAACATCTGAGTCTCCACGATGAGCAACACCACCAAGGCCGAAGAATGAGACTACCAGCGACAAAGGGGGGAGGGGGTGGCCAAGCATCCACCAGAACCAGTAGCGCCGCTACGTCAAGCTCTCGGCGACGACCACACGAAACGACGGCAAAGTATCCGTCCAAGACAACCAACTAGCAGAACGACTATGCGGCAAAGCATCCGCAAGAAGCAGTAGGATCGCGACGGCCAAGCATACGTCGAAACATCCATCATAGACCAAAACGGCAAAGCATCCGTCGAGACAATGAACAAGTAGCACGACCACACGGCAAAGCATCACAAAGCATCTGTCGAGACAACGAACAAGTAGTACGACCAGGCGGCAAAGCATCCGCCAGCGTGTATCTGTCGAGGTAGTCACAGCTCCGGCAAACATAGGGGTGAAGATTCAAACTAGCATAGGCAGACACACACAGATGAAGACGACCCAAGACCCACAGCAGATGGCGAGCTGAGGAAGATCGATTCCCCACCCCCACGGCCCAGATCTGCCGTCCCCAAGGCCCAGATCTGGCGGTGGCTAGGCTAGGCCTAGATCGGCAGGCCCGGGCCCGGATCTGGCGGGCCTAGGCTAGGATTGGCGCCGGTGGCGGGCCCCAGATCCCCCAGCCAGGGGCGGCGGCGCGCGCCGGCAACCGGAAGGGCGGCAGGGCACGCCGGCCGCGGATCCGGCTGCGGGAGGGCGGCGGCGCGGCGGCCCACGGTCGGGGAGGCGGCGCCAGATCCCACAGCTCCGGGGCACGAGGGCCCGCCGTTGGGGAGGCGGCGCGGCAAGGGCGTCGGCCGTCGGGGAGGCGGCGCCAGATCCCACAGCTCCGGGGCGGGAGGGCCTAGACCCGGCGGCCGGGGCGGTAGCCCAGATCCGGGCGGCTAGGGAGGCTGACCCCGGCGTGGAAGGAGAGGCCGCCGTTGCCGCAAGGCTGCCGGAGCGCGCGGCGGGACGGAGGGGTCCGGGGCGGGGGCGCCGGATCCGGCGAAGAACGGCGACATCGGCGACCGGTAGTGGAGGAGACGACCATGGCGACCTACGACCTAGGGTTATGGGTTAGGGTTCGGTGGGGGTGGCTGAGGGGGGAGGGGGGAGGGCGGCGGCGGCCACCGGAGTCGGAGGTGAGGGGGGCTCGGGCGGTAGAGGTTGGCTGCGCCCAAGTCACCCTGTTAAGAGCGACGCGAGCGGCTGATTCGCCTTGAACTTCATCTGCGGAGTCTGCCTGCATCTCAGGCTGGTCTGCCGCTGCCTGGCCTACAATAGGATTCTCTAGCGCTCTGCAGCTTGCATTGTGTGCAAGACGCCAAATGTTGAGAGAGAGGGACAAGAGGCAAATTTAATGACCGTTTTGTGTTCGTGGTAGATCGGCTTGGAATAGCTAGCTGTTGCCCTGATGGCCGCATTTTGTTCTCACCGGATATTATTATTCCTCTCTTTTTTGCCATATCCAAATACCAGGAGAAATAGCAGGGCACAAGTTTCTACTACCTCCAGGAGAAGAAGACAGTACAGTTCGAAACGAGCAACAAATGATAGTAAAGGCATTTGTGTGTTGCCGGATCGATCGAGCAGGTCATCAGGCCTGGTAGGGATTGGGGAGGACCAGTGTCCCCGCTGCTCGGCCTGCCGCTGCGGGACGCCATGGCTGGTGGCGCGCACGGCGACGCGCCCAGGCCCCAGGTGCGGCGCGCGTACGTGCGGCCGTGGGGGGCGGCGCGGCGAGGCCGTTAGATCTAGTATCTCCCACACGAACGCGTTCGTCGCCACGCGCGGGCGGGCGGGGCCGAGGTGTCGCGCCGCCGGCGACCGCCCGCGTTGCTGCCACGGACTACGGACCGGGGCGTTATTACTGTGGGTCTGTCGTCTGTGCGCCGCGCGGGAAGGTACGCTGCGCCGTTGCCGCGCTCCTGCTTCCGGCCCGTGCTTTTGATTCTTTTAACCCCCTGCTCCTCCGTTGCTGCCGGCCTGCCGCTGCTCCGATCCGTGCATGCATGGGCAGGCTTTCTTTGGCCGGCCCCTCTTGGTTTTAAGACACGTCTTCCGCTGCAGAGGCGACGCAGGTACAGTGCCATGAAGAGGGAAGTGGGACGGGACGATCATCATCATTATTCATACAGGAGGAAACATTATGGCTAGCACTGCACGGTAATTTACAGCATTACTATACTACTAATCTTCAGTTTTCTTTAAAAAAAATGGTAATGAGTAATGTGCAAACGGTAATTGTATATATGCCATTGGTGTCAAGCGTCACCAACCTTGTTCCTTCATCTGACCGAGTTTGACAGTATCTTGTCAAACATGATGATAAGCCTTTAGATGCATCCTTTGGTGATTGGCAACAAATAAAAGTGTTGTATGCATGGTTCTGTGTCTCGCGAAGACTCTAGTCGACTTTTGGGACGGTATTAGATCCTCAAAGGGACGCATTCGCACTCGTGTATGGTCGGCATCTTTGGCAAAAGGAACCAACTACTCCGTATGTAGGTGTCATATGCAAGCTGGACGACCATCGGCTAGGCTCCACGTGCAGGGTGGCGAATGTTGTGGATTCGAATAATGGTTCATGAAAGAGGGGTTGAGTTGGGACAGAGGATTAGGTGGTTCAATGTTGTGGCACCTGCTCAACATGCATACTAAGATGTGTGCGCCGTGCGTGGCAATAATATACACCTCTATCTACTCTCATGAAGCTCTTGAGAGGTTTGCAGCACATCCTGGTTCCGACTTCTGAGTGATCCAAAGAACATGCTGGGTCAAGGGAGAAGATGTACCCTCTTGGATCTACCAATTCACATGGACGCAGTGCTCCCGGAGAATTTTTCTAGGGGCCAACAAACAAATCGTACTTGATCGATTGACAGTCTGATAAACAATAGTCCAGTGGTTTAGTTGGTTGAGTCGACGCGCTATGATTCATCATCGTCTATTAATCTACCACTCCCCATCGTGCATTCACATAACACAAGACAAGCTTTGTTGCGCCTACAAATCTAGCATGTGCATAGGTGATTGATTATTCAGTACCCTGCTAGGATGACACAAGGCATATATAGTTTAGTCTTATCTGCTCTGCTTTTGTTAAGACCTTGGATCAACCAACATGCCAAGTGACCTAATAATGTAGGTTAGGGGGCACATGAAAATATCTTTGGTTAAGTCCAAAGTCCAAACTAACAAACACATGACAGCACATTCCCAGACACACACTACTGTACATTGTACCAACATGCTCCCAAAACCCTCTGATATGCTAGCTACTTCAACTTTTTTTTTAAAAAAAAATGCTAGCTACTTCAACTAGCATCACTCATTTTTTCTATCCCAGTTCTTTTTGATGTGGAAATTGAAGATTCCATGTCGATTTCTGATACATGTTCCTTTGGTATTTCTCTATCCCCTCTATCCTGAACGTTAGCATGATTGTTAAAGTACCAGCCAAGCTGGTTAGATGCATAAACCATGTGCGCTAATAGTGCGTATTCCCCTCTAGTATGAAGCTGTAGACTGTAGTACATATACATGTTGTATCTAAATGCTCAGTCATTGGCATACTGGGTTAGTAACTTTTCCCAATTGCAATCAGTGCGTAATGCTTAATACCACTCCTAGATCTCTTTCTCAAATCCCACCAAATAAGATTAGGTGAGCAGTGAGCTGAAATCACATACTCCGTACAATGCTAACTACTAGGGGGAATCTGAGGTGGTCCTGGCGATCGATGCTGCACTCACACCAAAATTAAAGTTGTTGCCAACAAGGTCCCTTTCCTCTCCCAACCTTTTCATTTATCTCTAGTCTCTACTGTCTCCACTAGTAGCCCACTGCGATGTCCATCAGGAACTTCAAAACTTTCTTTTTTACAGCACTTCGTTTGCCTTTTGATTCTTGGGAAATTGTCACCATGATTTGATTTGATTCGCTCTGGCACTCCCCACTGAAACCGAAAAGCACGCAAGATGAACAAGGGAAAAGAGAGAAGCAACAATTGTGGCGATTCTTCATTCTTGTGCTGGAATTGACAGTCCGGGGGGCTTGAGTTCGACGTCTATGGTCTCCAGTGGTGGAGGAATCTGAAGCAAATGAGGGAAACGGAATCTTCTTTCCCTGCATGATTAGGGCCTGTGGAATAAAGAGGGAACCATTAGCAGAGACCGGTAAGACTAGAACACCGAGTGATAAGATGTTTGATTTTCTTTGTGCATTCCCCCTCCATGGCAGTTTCGGAGGTTGAATGGAGATGATGGAACCTAAGGAGTTATAGTTGATGGCCTGACGCGATGCTGCAGTCCTCTATATGTAGTGTAATTTTTTTCGCGACCGTTATATGTAGTGTAATTTGGAAATTGCAGTATAGCTATATGAACATTCCAAAGGAAGAGAGAAGAGTATATGAGGTTGACGTTTGGATGGCTGAAGCACAAAGATGATCTTGTTTAATTATAGAAGATTAATTGTTTGCAGTATAGCTAAAGGTTGCAGTGTAGAGTTGTGAGTGAGAAGGTTGGTAGATGACTTTTGCAGTCTATATGTACCAGCACTCATGTATTGCGCATCCTTTCAACCACACTCTGGTTGATAACCAGAGCACTTTCATGTCTTACTATTACTAATTAGAATTTATTTTAAAGCCTCCATTAAATACTCACGAGACACGCTAGAAAAAAAATCATAGAAAGTCTAAAAATTTAAAAGCATAACAATCACTTTTGTAGACCCATACAGACTTTGGTAAAAAAAAACCATTGCGTCCAATTTTCTACAGAACCAACACTAAAATAATTTGTATTTACATCATTTGTGAGCTGTATAATGTAAAATAATCTTAAATAACACGTAAATCTACATCTAAATTAACCATATATTCCTATAAACATAAAACCCAAAGTAACCCTGTATATGCTCCTAATTTACACACTTATGCTATTATTAGTATATACAAAAATAACACGGATATATGCATCTATGATGCGTGGCACTATGCATTTCATGTATACATTCATGCAATGAGCGATAAGCATGTCGATTTACATTCTTTAGCAATCATGAATAGCAAATAAAATAATTGGTAAACAAAGTCTAGTCTATGAGAACCATCAAGAAAAAAAATTGGGGTATGTATTTAATTTTTTTGTTGCATTATAGAATGAACTAATGAAAGCAAACAAAGATAAATAATTTTGATTAACCATCTATCATGAGCTTAAGGCCTGTTTAGATCCCTGAAAATGGTAAAAAGTTTTCACCTAAAAAGCCGTGTCAGTTCACTTCTTCTCTCTATGTATGCGGCCCAATGCAAAAAGTTTTCACCTTTTTATTCTCTTTTCACCCATCTAAACACCCCGAGAAGAGACCGGTGGCTAGGCCATGAAAAAACTTGCACAGTCTGACCCAAAAGATATAAGGTTTCTTGTTTTTTTTTTCTTTTGAGAAGAGAAAGAAGATAGAACTTAGAAGGTTCTCTGTGCAGGCCATGCAGAAACTTGCAGAGCCCATCCCGTGTTTGGACGACAGCCCGCCCAGGCATGTAGTCCGGAGTCCTTCGTGGCTCGTGGTGGGCTGAGAACTGAAACATAGAACGTTTGAAAAAACACACGGCGTATCAGTCTCTTCACCTTTTAGATTTTTTTTGAACGAATCGCACAAGATAGTGCGCATCTACTGTAACTATATAGGAGATCCCCACTAAAGATTTCTCTCAATTCTCATGAAGCCACATCATCACCTCCCACTAAGACACATCATCATCTTCCACTAAGATGCATTAACTCCTTCATGACAAAATTTTCAAGTCATTCTCTCTCAATAAAATGAACATGTTTTTATATATAATATTGTTTGTAAAAGAATGTTGCGATGCAATCATTTAGTGTTTCTGCTTTCAAATTTCATCTTCAAATTTGTTTAAAAAAATTTCGTAGCAACGCGCAAAGTATCACCTTAACTAAATAAGTGCAACCCACTAGAAGTCACCATATGTGAGAGAAATTCTCAATAAGACTCCAAGTAATTGAAAGGTTTATTTTCTCAATAATTTTGAATTTCATTTCATGTATGTATTACTATAATTGTATTGTACCCAAGTATCCTTTAATTAAATAATTTAATATCCTGTGAAAAGCAAAATTGTTAAGTTTTTACTATTTTTATTATCATTCGGTAATAATCGTTAAAAAGTATAACAAACATCCCGCAGCAACGCGCGGGGAATCATCTAGTTTCATTGATATAGCAGAACAAATACAAGACTATAACCTTGGGAGGCTATAATCAGGAACAAAAACAAAAGAAAGACAAAACAAAAGACTCGTCCGGTTGGATTGGGACGTCAACACGGATACAACATCACAGCCGGTTGGATTGAGACATTAACACGGCCATAATACCCCTACGCATCAAGGCAGCAAAAAGAAGTCGGATTGAATCAAGAGCACAACTCCCCGAACTGACTCTCTCGATCGTCGAACCTTCCATAGTGGCCCTGTGCCAACGCAGGCCTAAGGGAAAGCGGACAACACCACACCAAGAAAGCCGCCGCCATGCGTGACTCGTCGCCGTGATGCCGCTGCACACCATACACCTCTTGATAGGGTGAAAACACCAGATCCGGACCTCTCGCGCACGGGGGCCTTGCCTCTCCCGTCGCAGGACACCACTGCTCTCTCGTCCAGCCGCATGCGGGGGCCATGCCTCACCCACCTCAACACTCCACATCACGGATCGGTTCTAAGGTTGCCATCAGCAAGGTGTGTAATGTAGCTCCGCTCCCAAGAGACTTCATCGAGCAACCAAGCCTCCACCGAAGGTTGACATCATCTTGTTGCTCCACCCGAGCACGAGCATCCGCGACCTTGCTAGCAAGCCAAGGAAGTCGCTTGCGCCATCTTCCGACGATGAACCACACCGCAATAGCCTAGCGAGGTTGTGCTACCCGCCGTAGTTCGCTGCAAGCCTAGTTGTTTCGAGATGTCATCGCCGCAAGCGCCATCTACCGACGATGTCCCACGCTGCACTGATAGTTGCCAAGCAATGCCAGCCGCCGCAGTCTGCTGCAAGCCGCCAAACCGACAAGAGGAGACAACCCCTGGCCGCCACCAACGCTGTGAATACTGCCACTTGAGCTTAGCAACCCCCCTGAAGCCCTTCCACCTGTGTCGTGTCACCTCCCAAGTTCCGTTCCCCGCGGTGCCTAGCGGTGAGTTCGGTCTCAAAGACGACGCCTCCAAGGAGGGGACGACGCCGAAGGCGCCGCCGTCGCTTGCCCAGAATCTGGACAGGGTATTCACCCTGAGGACCTTGTGCCACTAGAGGGAGCTCCAAGATGATGCCCCAACGGGCATAGCGATGCTCTAAGGCGCCACCGCCATCGTCCCTAGCAAAATGCCGGCAAGGCTTTCGCCCGGAGCGACCACCCTAGTTACGCACAAACTCAGCCTGGCAAACCAGGAGAACCGAGAAAGGCCACACCCGTCGTGCAGAGACCCTCTCCGGCTGTAGGAGACGCCACTGCCTTGCACTTGCCGCCACGCATAGCCCCTCTCTGCCGCGTGGCCGCACACCACTGCGCGTGTCTCCACCATCGCCCAGATCCTCCCTATTCTGTCGTCGCCTCCACGAGATGCCAGGAAGCACCCTGCCCGCGGAGCATCCTGCCACGCCACCATGGCGAAGCAGCAGCTCTGCACGAGCCTCCTCTGGCCGCATCACCGCGACACCGCCATTGAAAGCACGGAGCCAACGAAGATTGAAGGTTGCAGCATCCACTGCCAAGCGCGCACCCGGCCGCGTGGGCACCGAATCCGGCCCCGCCGAATCCGCCGCCGCCGGTCTTCGCCGCCATGGGCTGATGCCTCAGCGCGCGCCCGTCGATGCGGCCCCCCTGGCGTACCCGCAACATCCGGGCGGGCGGTTCCGGCCGTCGTCCCGCTGGTTCCGCCGCTGACGGGCCTCACTGAGATGCGTCGACGCCCCTGCGGCGAGTGCAGCTCCTGCGGCTTAGGGGGCCGCACCCTCCCAAATCCGCTCGGAGGAGGGGAAGAGGCCCCGCCGCCGCCGTCATGGCGAGTTGCGCGGGCTCCCAGCAGCCCGCTCGGGCGGCGGCGACTATATTTGGCGGGGGAGCGCTCGGTCGCCCTGTGCGGGGGCGACGGAGCGCTGCGCATTTTGCCGTTCTCTCACCTTTTAGACTAGGCCTTCTAAAATACGCATCAGCAAAATCACTGGCATCATTCATTCAAAAAAATCACTAGCATCCACTGGAGGGAGCAGATGAAGGATCTCAGTATGGCGTACAAATCGTTCTCCTGGGGGTTTAGTTGCTTTATACCGCAGTACCTCCCTCCGTTTTGCCCTGTTTTGCCTGGTCCATATTTGTAATTGAAAGAGCATCTAGGCCCCTAATATGTTTTTGGTAATTAATGACAATCATCGTGGACTAACAATTCTATGAAGATTATGAGATTAGGTTAGTCCGGATGAATGGATGAGCTTCAATGACTAATTACAAGATATCGCCGGATATTGAAGCAAAAGGATGCTAGAGGAAAAGGTAAAAGATAGGTTGTTTCTTTTACCGGTCACAAGGAGTGTTAGAGAAGAAATTTGACCGGATTAATAGGCTAGATAGCCGTACTATTAAGAGAGGTCAATTGTGTTTGAATGATGAAACTCTAGTGCCAACTTGCTCAAATAGTTTTAATGCATGCATCAGAGCTAACTTCGTTTGAGAAAAGTTGGATAGAAAATGAGAAAGTTGAAGGGGTTTCAACCCTGCCGATTTTGGTAAGGCGGACAGTCCGCCCATGGGGTGGCGGACAGTCGGCCTCTAACTTTCACGAAGAAAAATTGGCCAAGTGTTGGAAATTGGGTCTGGCCACTTTTTCTAAGGCGGACGGTCTGCCAGCTACTGGCAGACGGTCCGCAGTTGATGTACAGGCCCGGCGGACCTAATAGCGGACCCTTTACACAGAAACGTGTTCTGAGGGTTCCAGGACACTTTTATAGGGCAGACGGTCTGCTTTTGATAAAAGTTGTCCTTAGTCGCGTGGTGACCAAGTTTCTAACTCTTGGGCAGACAGTCCACCCCTGTTGGGCGAATAGTCCGCCAATGCTATAACGGTCATCTCTGACATGTTTGAATATTTGAAATAGTAGTCGTTGGGCTGGGGCGGACGGTTCGTCACCTCTGAGGCGGACGGTCCGCCAGTCCCCTGTTTTCACGAGTTTTACACATAACGACTAGTTGGTTGAATGGGGAGTATATATACTCATCCTACAGGTTTGGAAAGGCTCTCTTGGCCATTCTGAAAGCTCATTTGACCCAAGAGTCTCCTCTTCCATTCCTCTCTCACTCAATTGCTTAGGGATTGCATTCTTGTGAGTGTGAGGCTTCCTAGTGCATTGCTTTGGATTGCATTGAACATTGAGGCACTAGGAGCTCATCAAGCAAGCATCGATTGGCTTGTTACTCTTGAAGGTTGCCGCCTCCTAGATGGCTTGGTGTGTGAACGTTCCATTGAGCTCTTCAAGAAGATTGTGAAGAAGCCTTGTAAGATTGTGAGAGGTTTTGTGCTCACCTCGCTGGATCGGTGAAGGGCAACTCTAGTGGAATCGAGGTTTGGAGAGGTTCATTGATTCAAGATGGCTTATACATCAAGTGTGACTTGATAGAGGAGCGGTTGAAGCTTTGAATCCACCTCAACGTGGATTAGGGGTGACCGGCAAGTCATCGACACCACGGGATAAATTTGGTCTCTAGTGTGCTTGGTTATTTCTTTACTCATTTACTTTCTAGCAATTTATCTTGAGCAGTTTCATTCCTAGAGATTGAATCAATACTTGTCACCCTCGGTTGCAAACCTTTACCTACTCTAGAGTTGAGTAGAAATAGGATTTTCCTTGATGTTACTAATAAATTTTTATTAGTGCATTGATTTTAGTTCAAACCGCCTATTCACCCCCCCCCCCTCCCCCCTTAGTCGGTATCCTAGATCCTACAAGTGGTATCAGAGCCGAGGACTCCTAAATTGAAGTATTTAATCGTCCCGGATTAGGATAAATGGCTAGTGATAGCAAGAATCATGCGAGGAAACCACATTTCTTTGATGGAAGCAACTATGACTATTGGAAGACTAGAATGATGGTTTATATCAAGTCAACTAGCAAGAAGGTGTGGGAAATTATAGAAGATGGATATGTTATTCTTGATCCCAAGAATCCATCCCCATCAGATAGTGGGAAGGACAATCTCAATGATCAAGCCTTGAATTTGCTATATAGTTGTCTTAGTGTGAATGAATTCAACCGAATCAAGAATCTCAAGACGGCTTATGAAGTTTGGGAAAGGTTCAAGGAAATTTATGAGGGCACTACCACCGTGAAGGGAGCCAAATTTTTGTATACAAAGGAATATTTAGTGAGTTTTCTATGAAGAAAGATGAAAGTGTGGATGGAATGTTTGACCGGTTGAACAATATTGTGAATGAGCTCAAGTCTCTCAATTTTGATGTGCCGGATCAAGACTTCTCTCACAAGTTTCTTAGGTGTCTCCCGGAGAAATATGAAACCATTGTGACTCTATTAGTGTGGGAGGACTTGAGCAAGATCACTCCAAGTGAAGTTCTTGGTGAAGTACAAACACATGACATATTCAAGAAGTCACAAAGAGAAGCCTGTGGTTTGACTAATGATGATGAGAAGAAGAGCATAACCCTCAAGGCAAAGTCTACCAAGGAAGACAATTGTGATGAGGGAAATGAAGTTAGTGAGGGGTATATGGAATAAATGGCCCTCATAGTCAAAAAGTTAAACCGAATCATGAAGAACAAGAACTTTGGCAAAAAAGGGCAATCATCAAGCAAGAATCCATTCGAAGACAAGAAGTGCTTTGAGTGTGGCAAAATGGGTCACATTATTATCAAATGCACAAGAAAGACAAATACAAGAAGAATGATGACAAGAAGAATAGGAAGAATAAGTTCTTCAAGAAAAAGAAGAATGGTCAAGCCTACTATGTTGAGTGGGACTCCGGTGCTAGCTCCGATTCCGATGATGATGACGACGACGACAAGCCATCTAAGGGAATTGCGGGCATCGCCATCAAGAAGGCTCCATCACTCTTCTCTTCTCCATTTTGTCTCATGACAAAAGGTAAAGCCATGGTATCACATGATGATTTACTTGATGATGATGAACTAGACGATATTCCTTCTTATGATGATCTTGTTAGAATGCTTAACAAGTCTAATGACTACATGTGCAATGAGAAGGAAAAGTTAATGGACTTGGAGAGAAAATACTCATCTCTTCAAGATTCTTATGAGGAGCTAAAGACCACTCATGAGAATCTAAAAGAAACTCATGAGAAGCTTAAGGAAGCTCACAACACCTCTCTTGCACAAGAAGTCAAAAGTCATGTGAGCATAGGTGTTGGTTGTGATATTTTGAATGATAGATCATGTGCTCCCAGTTCATCTAACCCATTTTGTAGCTCAAATGATACATCTTGCATGAATGATGGTTTTTCGTGTGATGCTTCTCTTATGATGGTAAATGAATTGCTCAAGAAGGAAGTTGATAGATTGACCAAGAAATTCTCTAAATGGTTTGAGAGTTATTCAGATTTCACTAAATGTGTGGAAATCCAAAAGGTTCCAATCAACAAGAATGGGATTGACTATACTCCCAAGAAAGGGGAAAAGACATTCATTCCCAATAACTCTACCTTTGGCAAAGCTCATGTGCAATATAAAGAAGAAAATGTATTCAAGTTTTGTGAAACTTGCAAGACTAGAGTTGAAACATCTCACAAGTGCAAGGGCAAGAAAAATGTATCCTTTGATGCTTCATATGTGCTTAAGAAGAATGCTAAGGGTGTAGTGTATGCTAAATTTGTTGGCAATCCTAAGAGCAACACTAGAAAGATAGCTATATGGGTACCTAAAGTTTTAGTTACTAACATCCAAGGACCCAAGCAAGTTTGGGTACCTAAAACTAGTAATCATCTTTTGTAGGTGGATTACAAGTCCGGTGGAAGACATTGGGTACTTGATAGTGGTTGCTCTCAACATATAACTGGCGAGGCAAGCATGTTCACCTCTATTGATGATGAAGCCGCCGGATATGACAACATCATATTTGGTGACAATGGTAAAGGTGAAGCTGAAAGGGTTGGGCAAAATTGCTATCTCAAATGACTACACCCTTTCGAATGTATTGTTGGTTAACTCTCTCAAGTACAATCTTTTGTCTATCACTCAACTTTGTGATCTTGGCTACAAATGCACCTTTACTAGTGATGGTGTTGAGTTGACCACTATAGATGGAGAGAATTGCATTTCAAGGGTTTTAGGCATTGAAAACTTATATCTTGTGGATTTCTCATCAAGTCATGCAAATATAGTTCTTTCTTATTTACCAAGTCATCAAAAGGTTGGTTGTGGCATAGGAGACTTGCTCATGTTGGCATGAAACAACTCAATCGATTATTGAAATATGATCTTGTTGTTGGGTTGAAAGATGTGAAATTTGAGAAAGATAAACTATGTAGTGCTTGTCAAGCCGGAAAGCAAGTTGCCAACTCTCACCCATCTAAAAGCATCATGTCTACCTCAAGAGCTTTGGAATTGTTGCATATGGACTTGTTTGGACCAACCACATATAGAAGTATTGGTGGAAATTGCTATTGTCTTGTGATTGTTGATGATTTCATAAGATACACTTAGGTACTCTTTCTTCATGACAAGGCCGACACATATGACATCTTCAAGAAATTTGTGACAAGGGCCGAAAATGAATTTGAGCTCAAATTGAAGAAAGTGAGGAGTGACAATGGTAGTGAATTTAGAAACACAAGGGTTGAGGAATTTTGTGATGACAAGGGTGTCAAGCACGAATTCTCATCCAAGTACACTCCAGAACAAAATGGTCTTGTGGAGAGAAAGAATAGAACTTTGATTGATATGGTAAGGTCAATGCTCTCGAATACAATGTGTCGGATTCTTTTTGGGCCGAAGCCATCAACACCGTTTGTCATGCTTCAAATAGACTTTATTGCCATCGATTCTTGAACAAGACTCCATATGAGCTACTTATTGGAAGAAAGCCAAATATTTCCTATTTTCGTGTCTTTGGTTGCAAATGCTATATTCTTAGGAAAGGATCTCGATTGTCAAATTTTCAAAGTAAATGTGATGAAGGATTTCTCCTCGGATATTCATCTTGTAGCAAGGCTTATAGTGTACAACAAGACCCATGGCATAGTAGAGGAAACATGTGATGTCAACTTTGATGAATCCAATGGGTGTCAAGATGAACAAGACAAGTCTAGTGATGTGAGAGATGCCATTAAGAATATATCAATTGGTGATGTGAGACCAAGAGATGAAGATGAGGATGAGGATCCAAATATTTCTATTAGAGTAAACCCATCTACCTCGATTCAAAATGATCAAGTTGAACAATCAATTGAGCCAAGCAATGAAGATGCAACAAATGACATTGCTCAATCGAAACCATCTACCCCACCATCTACATCAACTCAAGAGCCGGTTGTTAAACCAAGAATTCCTTATGCCATTGCCAAAGATCACCCCATTGATCAAATTGTGGGAGATATTAGAAAAGGTGTTCAAACTCGATCTCGTGTTGCTTCATTTTGTGAACACTACTCTTTTGTGTCTTTTCTTGAGCCAAATCGGATAGATGAAGCACTACAAGATCCGGATTGGGTGAATGCTATGCATGAAGAATTGAATAATTTCACCTGAAATGAAGTATGGGAATTAGTTGAGAGGCCTAAGAATTACAATGTGATAGGCACTAAATGGGTCTTTAGAAACAAGCAAAATGAGGATGGCATTGTGGTGAGAAACAAGGCTAGATTGGTTGCACAAGGCTATACTCAAGTTGAAGGGTTGGATTTCGGTGAGACATTTGCACCGGTAGCTAGATTGGAAGCTATTAGAATTTATTGGCACATGCTTGCTCTCACAATATAAAGCTTTATCAAATGGATGTGAAGAGTGCTTTCTTGAATGGCAAAATTAGTGAACTTGTTTAAGTTGAGCAACCTCCCGATTTTGAGGATCCCATGAAGCCAAATCATGTATATAAGCTCTCCAAGGCTCTCTATGGTCTTAAACAAGCCCCTCGGGCATGGTATGAGAGGCTAAGGGATTTTCTCATCTCTCAACGCTTCAAGATTGGGAAAGTTGATACTACTTTGTTCACTAAATGCATTGGACAAGGATTTATTTGTATGCCAAATATATGTTGATGATATCATCTTTGGGTCAACCAATCAAGACTTTTGTGAAGAAATTGGGGAGATGATGTCAAATGAATTTGAAATGTCTATGATTGGTGAATTGAATTACTTTCTCGGCCTTCAAATCAAGCAATTCAAGGAAGGCACATTTGTTTGCCAATCTAAATATGTGAAGGATTTATTGAAAAAGTTTGGCATGGATGATGCTAAGCCAATCAAGACCCCCATGGCTACAAATGGACATCTTGATCTTGATGAGGGAGGTAAACTGGTAGATTTAAAGCTTTATAGATCCATGATAGGTAGTTTGCTTTATCTTACCGCATCTAGGCCTGATATCATGTTTAGTGTATGCATGTGTGCAAGGTTTCAAGCCTCACCTAGAGAATGTCACTTGACCGCCGGTCAAACATATATTGAGATATTTGAAGTATTCTCCCAATATTGGTCTTTGATATCCCAAGGGTGCTCAATTTGAATTGGTCTGATTATTCGGACTCAGATTATGCCAGTTGCAAGGTTGATAGGAAGAGCACTTCCGGTGGTTGTCAATTTCTTGGAAGGTCACTTGTTTCATGGTCTTCAAAGAAACAAAATTCGGTGGCTCTTTCAACCGCCGAGGCGGAATATATTTCGGTCGGAAGTTGGTGTGCTCAATTATTATGGATGAAGCAAACTCTTCTTGATTATGGTGTGAATTTCAAAGAAGTGCCTCTTTTATGTGATAATGAAAGTGCCATGAAAATTGCAAATAATCCGGTTCAACATTCAAGAACCAAGCATATTGATATTCGGCATCATTTTCTTAGAGATCATGTGAGCAAGGGTGATATCAAGATTGATGGAATTAGTACAAATGATCAATTGGCGGATATATTCACCAAGCCTTAGATGAGCAACGCTTTTGCAAGCTAAGAAATGAACTCAATGTCATTGACTTATCTAATGTGGCTTGAAACTTAGCAAATATATCATATCTAACTTCTTCCATGTGCATTTACTTGCTTATTTTCATGTATTCATATCATTGCATTCTTCTCCATGGATCGTGATTCTATGATCACTCAAGAATATTTACAAAGTCCCAAAAATGCCAGAAGAATCAGTGCTAAAAGATATGTGCAGAAATCAAAGAAAGAAGTTCAGAAAAACGAGAAGATTTTTTTGGTATAGCTGACAGTCCGCGGGTATGTGGGCGGACTGTCCGCGCCACGCGGACTGTCCACGGCAGCAGTGCCTGACCATTCATGAGTCCAGAGACAGTTTTCGTGTTCAGAAATTGGCTAAGTCTCTAGCGGACCGTCCGCGCCCAGATGGCGGGCTGTCCGCGGCTGGCGAGAAAAGTGGGCCCGCATGGATTTTGGATCTTATCTCTTAGGGGACCAGCCCCCCTCACCACAGCCCGACCAGAACCGTCGCCTCCTCTCTCTCTCACACACACTCTCTCTTTCAAGGAAGAAGGGAAGAAGAGGCCACTCATCTAGGGGGAGGATTTGGTGACTCCCGGACCGTCCGTGATCATCACCTGACCATTCTCAAGCTCCTCCAACATGTCATCTCGGTATTTCATTGATTCATCCATTAATTTGCTTGGATTCCACTCATAAACTAGATTATGATTTGAGATGGGGATTTCGATTTCAACCATGGATTCTTGCAAATGTGTTGGTGGTTGCAAAAGCCCAAACAATACGTTTTGGGCCATAAGGCAAGATCGATGCCTAAGAGGGCTTCTAGGGGACTGAGTGGATAGATGATCTTACAAGAGTTATCCTGCCCCTGGCTGAAGCCCTTGAGGCTCTATTTATAACAACTGGGAACTCGTCCGGAACTAAGGAAAGACCGTCTTGCCCCCGGTACGGTACCGGGGCCTCCCCCTGGGCCCACTGTCCTAGGGGCGCAAAGGGGCCACGAGCTTCTTTGTACGCCGAAGTAGACGAGGTGGGAGGGGACCCGACGGCGGCCCCTCTTGCTGAGGTCATCTCTGAGAAAAGTGGCTTGGGGACCCCGCGGCATCGTTGACGTCCTCCTTGGGTCCTTGTCCCACCTTCTGGGTGGGGCACCTGCCCCTCCGGGGGAGCTCCGGCGGTTCTGGGGCTCCTTCGACTCGTCGTGTGCCTCCCGCTGGAGGCCTCCTCCCGTTCTTGCTCTCCCGACAGACCCCTACGTCCCTGTGGTGGCAGTCATTCTCCCCAGGGGAGTTTCGATCTGCCCGGGGCTTCTCTGGAGGTTGGGCCCGATCGGCGGGCCCGGGTCCCCCCCTTTCGAGATCTGGTCCTGGCGGGTGGGCCCCGCACCTTTTCCCCAACAGTAGCCCTTTCTCGGATGGGCACGGGCATCTAAGAGCAGCGGGAGCGAGGCGAGGGTCTTCAAGAAGCGGAGGCCCAGTAGAGATCCCGCAGCGGGGAAATGGGGGAAAGGGGACCACTTGCATCCGCCGGGTCGATGGGGGTGGATTCGGGTCCGTGGTTCGTTCCCTCCCCCCCTTTTCTTCTTGCACCTTGATGCACATTGATTTTGAGAACGGCGGCGCGGCGTTTGAAGGGGCCAGGCGCGTCCGTTATTCTTCCTGTCATTTTAGGGCGCCGCGTTGGACGCCACGCGGTGGCACGTGGCCTACTCCTCAATGGGCTCTTGCGGGCCTACCAACGACCACGACGCAAGGATCGAGGGCGGTTAGTGTTTTAGTCATCTGCCGCCACTTTCTTCCTACACCCCGTTCTTCCCTATATAAAGGAAAGGAGGAGGGTAGGAGGGGGATCCGCGCTTGCCTTTAGGGTCTTAGTCATCTGCCGCCACTTCCTCCTCTCGTTCCCTCATCTCCTTGCCATCCTCAAGCGAGCTCGCTGTTCCTCTCCTCCTTCCCGTCCATGGCCTCTCCTGTTTGTCTCGTGGTCCCTCTCCTCCTGATGGCCCCAAAGTGCAGCGTTCCTCCGGCTTCGGAGGCCACCGAGCCCAAGTGGGCGCGCTCGGAGGCCCCGCGGATGCCACGACTCCCGCGGAGCACCGTCGACAGCGATTACCTCGGCGTCCTTCACGAGCGGGAGTCGATCGCTGACCGCGCCCTTGCCCGTCCCCTCGGAACTGAGACGGTCCCCTCGCCCGAGGCCGGGGAGGTGGTGGTCTTCGTGGAGCAGCTGGAGTGCGGCTTGCGCTTCCCTTGCTCCGACTTCCTAGTCTTGACCCTGGGGCACTTCCGCCTCGAGGTCCAGCACGTCTCCCCCAACTCCTTCGTCCGCCTAAGCATGTTCGAGTGGGCGTACCGGGTGGAGGGGGCGTTCCCCTCATCTCGGGCATTCGCCCATCTCCACCAGGCGGCTATTCGGAAGAAGTACTGGCCCTTTGACGGGGAGAAGAAGGAGGTGTGTTATGGGCTCGTCTTCCTCAACCCCCGGGAGGGGGCCGTGCTCCCGGCGAAGGCCTACAAGGAGAAGAAGGAGGCCCGGTGGTTGGAGTGCTGGTACTACCAGAAACTCCCGGCTAACTGCCCCTCCGATCACAGTGCCAGGAGCCGGAGATGATTCCTCTCCCTGTCATCCCGATGGACGACACCCTCTGGAGCCGCATCAATCTGATGGCGTCGATCTCGCGGCGGTTCATCATGTGAGACCTCACGGAGGAGTTTCTGGCTGCTGGGGTCTGGCCCTTGGCCAAGGGCTGGCAGTTCCCCGTGGAGCGGTGGGACCCCAAGGACTCGATGATTCGGAGGTCAAGCACCGAAGAGACCTCCTTCCGGGCCTCCTTCAAGTGGAATCTCCCGGGTGAGTTGGGACGCTGCGAAGACCGAGAGCAATTGTGTCTTTCCGCTGAACCCTCTTTCTGGCTTCTGGCAGACTTGTCTCTCGTAGAGGTCGAGGCGGGGGCCATTGCGCTGCTGGGGCCATATCAGCTCACGGAGCACCGGTCTCGGACGGCAATGGTGTTGGGGCCCCGGACAAACCGCATCTTCACCCTTCGGGGCCTGTTCGTCTCAGAACGCGTTGCCCCCACCGAGAATCCTCCGAAAGGGCAGCGCCACGGGAGGGCCGCCGCGGCTGCCGCTGGGGGTGCATGGCCCAGGCGGAAGAGTCTGAGGAGGACCAGGACTCCGACATCGGAGACGGGGTGCCCCCTTCTTCTCCTCCCTCCCGATCCCTGGAGCCTCCTCCCCCTATTGTGACATCTCCCCTCCGGGCGACGTTCTCATCCTCCACTCCGAGTTTGTCACAGAAAGGCCCCGCCCCCGGGGCGGGGGGTAAGTTGTCGAGCTTCCGCTGCCCCGCCGTCTTGGTCGAGTTCGACAGCGACGAGGAGGAGCCACTCCTTGGTTGGTCCCCTCGGTTTCTTCTCCCACCACTCTTCCTCGCTTCGTGTCTTTTCCTCGTCCGTCCTTTCTGAATGGCCATTCTTCGATCTTGCAGGTTCTGGACAGGGCGCCCCCTTCTCGATCTGCTTCACCGGTGGCAGTGATGGACGACCCCGAGGACCTGGATCTGGGGGCCAGCTCCCCGGCCTACGTGCCTGGGAAAGGGAAAGGGTTGTTCTCCCACCCCCTCCCTCGGGCAGGCTCCTATGAGCCCCGATGATCTTCTGGGCCTGTCGGCCCCCCCGGGAGTTGCTAGCCAACATGAGCTCCCGCCTTCTCCTCCCCGCCGTCGAGGGCGTCCTACGGCAGCTCCCGACTGAGGACGTCTGGGAGGGCCTTGCGGTACTTGGCGTGCAGGTGCACCCCTCTCTGATTCTTCTGTGCGCGGCCTAATCTTCGCGTTTCTTCGGCCTTCTCATTCTTCGTCTCTTTTATTTCAGGTCACCCTTCTGGCGCAGGCCCTTCCCAAGGAGGGCTCGACTTCCTGGGACCCCGTGCTCGGGTCTCGGGTGGAAGAGCTAGAGACCGCCTTCATTGAGGCCAGCAAAGCCAAGGAGGCGGCGGAGCTGTCAGCGGCCTCGTCGGAGGCCCACCGAGCGGAGATTGCCAAGGAGGCAGAGGATTTGAAGCAGGTGGGGGTCGATGTCTGGCTCGGGTCGCGGAGTTGGAGGAGCAGAACCGGGCTCAGGCCGAAACGAGGTGGCAGGCGGTGCAGCTGCTGTTGGGGGCGCTAACCGGCATGGGCATGGCCGTTTCCCCTCTGGCTCATTCCCCGGCGGACGCGCGTGGGAGCCTCGACTGGCTCTTGTGCGGGGTTCAATGCATCGAGATGGTGCCGACAGGCCTAGCCTAGGTCAGAGCTCAGACCGCTTGGCAGAGCGCCTTGCTGGCTGTGTCCTACCTCAAAGCCAGCCCAGAGCAGGTGAAGGCCAAGATGCGCGACCTCCGGGAGAAGATTTCAGAGCTCCCCTCCGACCCCGCAGCCTTCCTCGATCAAGCCAAGAGCGTGAAGGCCTCCTCTCGGGTCATGGGGTATTTCTATCTATCCTGGGGTGACGCCATGGCCCGGGAGATTGCTCAGGTCGAGACGGAGGCCGTGCCCATGGTAGCGGAGGGCATCAGCCCTGATGCCCAGGCCGCTACGGCATGAGGAGACGGGAGGGGAGTGCTGCTGGCGCCAAGGACGGGGCGTGCCCATCGGCACAGGTGTGATGTCCTCGAGTCGGCTCTCCTCCTCACCAAGGGACCCTCATCGACCTCGTCGCCTTCCAGCCTTAGCTTTATGGTCTTTCTTTTAATGTCTTTTCGAGCGCGGATGGGCCGGCTCCTTAACTTCCTTGTAACCTTTTGCTCCCCTCCCGTCCGCTTGGACTAACGGGAGAGGCTTAGATGAATATAATTCTGAAGTTCATCCTTTCTGTGCCAGTCGTTGAGGCCCTTCCGGAAGGCTGCAGCGATGCGAGGCCATCCCCCCCCCCCCCGCTTTCCACGGACTAAAACTACGGGTCCTGCCCGCCCGAGGCGGGGCGATTCGTCGCTAGATGTTTTTCCCTTGGTCGCCCTATCGGGAGGGGTGATCATTCAGGGATCATTCCTACGGGTGTGGTCGGAGTGGTTGGAGTCTCACTCGCCCCATGTTGGTCCTCAGCACCACCCGGAGGTCGAGTTCTCTAACTTTGTCCGGGAGTGTAGGCGGCTGTCGGACATGCTCTGGCCTCCCAACGTGCTTCATCTTCTGGGGTGCCCGGAGGGGCATCCATCCGATCTTTCCTCCAACGCGCCTTCCGACCCTTCCACCCGGGGTCTCGCCTCTGTGCCCGATGGGTCGCCGGCTGATCCCGGGGGTGAGCCGCCTGTCAAAACTAAGGGTCCCGCCGCGGGAGGCCAATCTGTCGATCCCAGGGGCTCTTCCTCCTCGTCACCCTCGGCCTCCGAGGTGTGAGCTTGTGGCCTTCTCTTAGCGATCCTTAGGTGTATCTTTGTTCGATCGATCAATTTGGAGCGAGAAGTTTTGCTCCGGGATGGTCATGTTGATTTCTTTAGCGCGGGAGGCGGTGACTGTCTCGTCCCGCTCTCCTTCCTCCCCTCCTGGCCCTTCCAGATTAAAATTTTGCCCTCATTATGCTATGTTTGCCGCAGGTCCTCCGGAGATCTTGTTTGGACCTTGACCGGGGGAAAGGGAATGCGTTGTCAGAAGAGTCTGATTTGTCAGGCTCGTCCTTCCACTGGATGCCCTTTGGTGATGATGGCACGGAGATCCCGTGGTCGGAGGACCCATGAGTTGCCGAAGATGCTGCGTATGCCCGGCAGGTGGCGCTGGAGGAGGCCGCTTGTGTGGCTGATGGGGCGTCGGATGTAGATCCAGTGCACGTACAGTAGGCCATCCTGGAGGCGCTCCGCGTGAACCTTGGTTCCCCCGTTCGCATTGGTCCCCGGGCGAGCTCGTCTCGGCGTGCTCCTGCGACCGCTATGCCTTCCCATGCGCCTCGCGGTCCTCGGGGCTCCGGTGGTCGCCGTCGCCGCTGACGATTCCTTGATTACCTCGATCATGCCAACTTGTATCCCTCGCCGTAGTTACTCCGTTGTAATTGTTTGTGGACCCCCTTGTAATTCGTTCCGAACGGAACATTGCATAATAAAGTTTTATTGATTTCGATGTGTGGCTGGGGGTGTGTCGATTTTCCTTGGCAAGGTCCCCATGATTGTGGTTCTTGGTTCATAGCCCTTTGCTGCGTGTCATCACGTAGCCCTTTGGCCTCTGCATGACGGGCTCTGCGTGGTGTTTTGCCTTCGGAATCGATATACAAGTCGAATCTTGCGGTCAACCTGCGCCCGCTCCTGGGGCCTTAGCCAATCGGCGGGGTGTAGCCTTTGGCCTTTCCGTGGCCAGATCTTTGGGGGCTTCTTCCCCCGGGATTTTGGCTCACGTGACTGCTCCTCGGCGGCCCCGCGGCCACTCCTGGAACTTCGTTCCACTCAACGGGGGTAGCCCTTAGCGTATTGCATTCGCGTTCGCTTTGCGCGCCGTTTGACGCGAGCGGCTACGGTAGCCCTTGGCCTTTCTGTGGCCGGCTCTTCGGGGGCTTCATCCCCCAGGATTTTGGCTCACGTGAATTCTTTTCGGGGCCCCGCGGCCGCTCCCGGAGCTTCGTTCCGCTCAACGGGGGTAGTCCTTAGCGTATTGCATTCGCGGTTGCTTTGCACGCCGCCTGACGCGAGCGGCTATGGTAGCCCTTGGCCTTTCTGTGGCCGGCTCTTCAGGGGCCCTTGCTCCCGGTATCGTAATTCACGCGATTACTTCTGGCTATCGCGTAGCCGCTCCCGGAGCTTCACACCGCCTCGACGGGGGCAGCCCTTAGTGCATTGCGGCCGCGCTTATGTTGCGCACCGCCTGACGCATGTGGCGGGGGTAGCCCTTGGCCCTCCGGGAGTCGGTTCTTCGGGGGTTTCTAGCCCCGATGTCGCAATTCGCGCGATTATTCCTGGCTACTCCGGAGCCCTTCCCGTGGCTTTAGGCCGCCCGACGGGGCTAGTTCGTTAGCGTGTCACAGTCCTACCGTGTCGTGCGCCCTCCACCAAAGGAGCCCTTGGCCCTTGGAGACATGGTGCGCCGTACTTTTCGGGACGTCGCATTCTGTTCGTGACGGGTGTTTCGTCCGTCGAGATTTTGAGGCGAGGGTGCGCTGCTACGCCTCGCTCTGGCACGACGGCCCCACCGGGGCTGGAGATGATGCAACCTTCGGACGGCCCGCTTCCCGGGGCAAAAAGAGAGGTTACAACTGGGTGCACGGAGCCTGTGGCAGTCTTTGTTGGGCGGCGTCCGCCCTGCTGCTGATCAGTGCATGCATGATAACAAAGAAATAAGGAAAAACAACCAAAGAATTTAAAAAACGGTGTATCCCTGGCTGGTGGATGAGCAGGTCAGCATTCCATGTGTGCGGGTCTTCTTCGCCCTCCGACGACGCGAGTTTGTAGCTTCCTGCGCAGTTGCTGCAGATGATGATGAAGGGACCTTCCCATTTGCTTTCAAATTTTCCCAGGTTCTCCGCGTTGCGGCATCGGCATAGCACCATGTGCTCGGCTTGGAAAGCGTGGGGTTTGATCCGTTTGTCCCGCCATGCCTTGGTCTCCCTCTGGTAGCGCTCCAAGTTGGCCACAAACTGCATCCTTGTCTCCTCAAGTGTGTACTTCACGACGCTTTCCTCTTCCGGTTCCGCCGGGTTTGTCGCCCGAAAGGATAAGTGTGTGGCTTCCTCCGGTGTCATGGCCTTCTCCCCGAATAGCAGTCGGAAAGGAGTGAAACCGGTTGGCCTTGCCACCGTGGTGCGGTGTGCCCATAGAATGTTGGGGAGCTATTCCGCCCAAGTTCCTTTGGTCTCGCCATAGATGCGTTTGCTCAGAGCGGAGAAGATGCTTCCATTGGCCCTCTCGCATGCGCCGTTCGACTGTGGGTGGTAGACAGAAGCGAAGCAAGCCTTGATGCCCATTTCTGCACAGTAGGTGGTGAAGTGCTCCGAATCGAACTGTTTTTCGTTGTCCACGGTGAACTCCCTCGGGACGCCAAAACGGCAGATGGTGTTTTTCTAGAGGAACTTGACCAGGTTTGCTGCTCTGATGGAGGTTAGCGGTTTGGCCTCTACCCATTTGGAGAAGCACTCGACGGTGGCGGCGGCGAAGCGGAAGCTTCCTGGGGTGGTGGGCAGAGGGCCGATGATGTCGATCCCTCAACGTGCCAGAGGCCATACCGGCGCAATGGGCTGTAGGGCAGTGGCCGGGGAGGCGGCTCATTTTGCTCATGCGTTGGCATGCTTCGTACCTTCGGACCAAGTCTTGTGCATCTCTGAGTGCCGTTGGCCAATAAAAGCCTTGTCAGAAAACCTTTCCGACGAGGTACCAGGCGGAGGAGTGTGCGCCACATATGCCACTGTGGATCTCTTCGAGAATCTCTTGCCCCGCGCTCCGGGCGACGCACCTTAGCAACGGCGCGCACACCCCCTCCTTGTACAAGGTGCCGTCAACGATCTTAAACCCCCGGCAGCGCTGCGTCATGCGGCTGGTCTCCGTCTGCCCTTCGGGTCTGTATTGCCCCCCTCCCCCCCCCCCCCCCCCGATAAATGTGAGTATGGGCGATTGCCAATCCTCGCTGGTGATGGCCGTGACCTCGCGGCTGGCGGGCTCTGTCCTGGACGTAGTTGGTGGCTCGTAGGCGACATCGTAGAAGACCTCCGGGGGCAAAGTTGCTTGCTGGGCTGCCGCTTTCGCCAGCGCGTCGGCAGCCGTGTTCTCCAATCAGGGGATGTGCAGCACTGTGAAGCCCTAGAATTTCTTCTCGAGGGAACGGATGAGCGTGAGGTAGCGTGCCAGTTCTGGCTCCCGGGCGTAGAATTCTTTTTCCACTTGCATAGTGACCACCTGGGAGTCACACTTGATGATGACACGGCGTGCCCCCGACGCCGCTTTGCATAGGGCGAGGACTGGGCCCTCATACTCTGCAACGTTGTTGGTGTAGGGGAACTCCAGCCACAGAGTGTAGCTCATCATTTGCCCCGAGGGGGCGACCAGGATCGTGGCGGCGCCGGCGCTGGAAGCTCCCCAGGCTGCAACGATGTGCACTACCCATGATGGCTCTGGGGTTGCTGTTACATCGACGCCCAACGTCGACGTCCAATCCACGACGAAGTTTGCTAGGGCCTGGGACTTGATCGCCGTTCAGGCAGTGAATGGGAGCGTGTAGGGGGCGATCTCTGCCGCCCACTTGCCAATCCTCCCGATTCTCAAAGATGTCGCGGAGGGCATGCGACGTTGGGACTGTGATGGGGTGGGCGGTGAAATAAGGCTTCCAGCTTCAGAATGCCATGACGACGGTGTACGCCATCTTCTCGATCTCAGTCTAACGGCAACTTGCTCCACTCAGGGCTTCTGACACGTAGTACACTAGGCCTTGGGTCTCGATCCCTTGGACTTTGCGTTCTTCGGTGAGTACTGCGCTCACGGCGCGGTCTGCTGCGGCGATGTACAGCAGCAGTGGTGCTCCTGGCGTGCGGCTAGCCAGAGTCTCAGGGTGCTCTAGATACTTCTTGAGGTCGCAAAAGGCCTGCTGCTATTCCTCGGTCCATCGGAATGGGTCAGAACCCTTCAGCACCTTGAAGAAAGGGAGGCTGCGCTCCGCGGAACGGGCGATGAATCTACTCAGCGCGGCAAGCCTACCGGTGAGTCGTTGCGCTTCACGCGTGGTATTCGGTGGCTCCATCTCCCGGATTGCTCGGATCTTGTCGGGGTTGGCTTCGATTCCTTGTTGTGATACGCGGTATCTGAGGAGTTTTCCCGAGCGGACACCGAAAGTGCATTTCTCGGGGTTGAGGAGCATGCCCGTGCACCGTAGGTTCCCGAACGTTTCTTGGAGGTCGGAGTAGAGGTGTTGCTCTTGGCGGCTTTTGACGACTATGTCATCCACGTACGCTTCGTCAGTGTGGCCGGTTTGTGCCTCGAACACGATCTGCACAAGCCTGGCGAAGGTGGCACCTGCGTTCTGGAGGCCGAAGGGCATGCAAACGTAGCAGTAGGTCCCAAACGGAGTGATGAAGCTGGTGTGAATCTCGTCTTCTACCGCCATCCACACTTGGTGGTATCCGGAGTAAGCATCGAGGAAGCAGAGGTGCTCGCAGCCCGCCGTGGAGTCCACGATCTGGTCGATGTGTGACAAGGGGAAGTCATCCTTGGGGCATGCTTTGTTGAGGTCAGTGAAGTCGATGCACATGCGCCACTTCCCGTTGCTTTTCTTTACCTGCACTGGGTTGGCCAGCCAGTCAGTATACAACACCTCCCAAATCACCCGGGCGTCGAGCAGCTTTCGGACTTCTGCCTTGGCCACCTCCTTCCATTCTGCGGGCATCTTCCACACCTTCTGCTTTCGTGGCTTCTTCTTGGGGTTGACGCGGAGGTGGTGCTCGATGATGTCCCGGTCGATGCCCTGGAGGTCCGCTGGCGTCCATGCAAACACGTCCTCATACTCCCGGATGAGCTCGATCAGGGACGCTTCTAGCTGGCTGGGGAGGTCTGCCGCGACTTGGACGGTGCGTTCTGGACATTCCGGCCGGAGCGGGATGGTCTTGGTGGCTCCTTCCGGCGTCGCTCGGGGGACGAAACATGTTGAGCTTGGCCCCGCGGGATCGTCCTCTCCCCCCGGTGCGAGCTCGTTGACCTCCCGCTGGCCTGGGGCTCACCCGATGTCGATGAGGCACGCCGTGTTCTGGTCCCTAGCACCTTGATAATGCCTCGGGGGCCCGACATCTTCATGCAGAGGAAACCATGATGCGGGACGGCGTGGAAGGCGTTGAGGAGGCGTCGCCCGAAGATGGCGTTGTATTGGTAGGGGAGGTTCACGACATCGAAGATGACGTCCTCGGTGCGAGCATACCCGCCAGAGCCGAAGGTGACCGGGAGGCTGACCTGCCCTAGCACGGCGACAACACTTCCCCCGAATCTTGTAAGGGGTGTTCCGGCGGTGGTGAGCTGGGACCGGGAGAGTCCCATCTGCTCCAAGGCGTTGACGAACAGCAGGTCTGCAGAGCTTCCTCCGTCGATGGGTATCTGCTGTACTTCCAATCTGGCGATGTTGGCGGCGATCACGAAGGCGTCGCCGTGCAGGTAGATGGGTGCGTTGCAGTCCTCAGCGCTGAACGTGATGGGCATGGCAGTGAGCTACGGGTTGGTGGGCGAGTATGTTGACGAGACATGCTGCACTTCCCGCATGTAGGTGCGTCGTTGCCGCTTGGAGTCGAGGTGTTGCAGGGACCCGCCCGTGATGGGGAGAACCACGCGATGGCTCCCAACGATGTGTTGCACCTTGCGGGGCTCTTGTTTCGGCTCAGCCGGATGCGACGGCGCGATCGCCCCGGGAGGAGGGGGTGCGGGGAACGACATGTCGTGCGGCCATGGTGCCGGGTATAGCGTGAGTGGCGGTGGTCCTGCCCATCCCGGCGCTGGAGACGGAGTGGTGTGCATGATTGCCGTTCCCGGGGCGCCTCCCTCCTTCCATGATTCGGCCTTGGCGGCTTCGATGGTGGGGCACTCACGGGTAACATACCCGATGATGCAATATGGATGAGAGGATTTGCCCTTGGTCGACGAGTCATGGCGGGGTCTGGTGTTGCGGGATGAAGGCTTGCGATCGTCCGATCGCTTCTCCCTCCTTCGGTCGTCTCTGGAGTCTTCGGCGTCTCGGGAGCTCTCCACGTGATGAACCTCCCGATACAAGCATCGGGAGGAAGGGTCTCGCCTCCTCCGGGAATCCTCATGCTCCCTGGTTCAGGACGAGTGTGACACCCGGGGCCTTCGCTCCTTGGTTGGTCGGTGCTCCTCGCCTCCCCTCCGGGCCTACCCCCGGAGCTCGTCGTCCTCCGCGCGCGCATATTCCTCCAGCATCCTCATGAGTTCCGAAACGGTCTTCGGCTCGCGCCGTCGGAGCTTGGCCCGCTGTGGGCCGTTCAGGAGGCCCTCCTGGGCGGCGTCGATGACAGACCTGTCGCTGAGTCCGACCACCTGGCACTTGATGTCAACGAAGCACTTGACAAAACTCCTTAGGGTCTCGTTGTGGCGATGCTTGACGGCGAAAAGCCGGCCTGACGTCACCGGATCCTCATAATTTTCCTGGAAGTTCTCTAGTATGGCCTCTCGAAGCTGCTCCCAGGAGAAGGTTCTCCTAGGCTCGAGGGTGGTATACCAGGTGCGAGCGATCCCGGTGATGGCCATGACGAAGCTTTTGGCCATGGTGGTCTCGTCCCCGCCCACCGATTGGATGGCTGCTTCGAAGCTCATGATAAAGGCCGCGGGGTCAGTTTTCCCGTCGTACGAAGTGATCTGCAGCATCTTAAAACTGCGAGGCCAGCTCACGGCCTGCAGCCCTTGAGACAGGGGTGACTTGGGGTCGTAGGCAGGGGGTCTTCGGGAGAAACGCTCGCTGAGGTCGGGGCTGCCGGGGCGCGGCTGGCTGTGCTGTCTCTCGCCTCGGTGCTCCTATTCCCGGGAGTCTTCGAGGGCTTCCAGCTCGGCCCGGAGCTCGCGGGACCGGCGCATGGCGTCCGCCCTCTGGCGCAGGTAGTCTTCTTCACGCCGATGGGCTTCTTCTTCGATGGCCTGCCGGCTGGCGGCCTCCCGGGCTTCCTCGTCCCTCCGTGCCTGTTCAAGGCGAGCCTGGAGCCGGCTGGCTCCTTCCTTAGCGTCCTTGGCTTGCCGTTCGCTGGTGGTCGGACGGTGCCCTGGCCCGGTGACCTCTCCCGTGTCTCTTCCCCTGGAAGCATGGGGGTCGTCCTGTCCTTCTTCGCTCTCGGCTTCGTCGCCGCTGGGCAGCTCGAGGTTCACGCGCTCCGGGCGAGCCTCGTTCCCGCCCATGGCCGGTTGACCTCCCGATCCTCCGGGGGTTTCAGTGGGGGTCAGAAATGTAGCGTGCGGCGGCCTCCGCCGCTGCCGGGGGACCAGTCGGAAGTGTAGCGGCGACGGCCTCCGCCGCTGCCGGGAGACCATCCCCAGTGCCGCCTTGTTTCCTTTGCAGCCCTTTCTGGGGGCCATTGTGGCTCTCAATCACTACCCGTCCCCACGGACGGTGCCAACTGTTGGTGGATGCAAAAGCCGAAACAGTACATTTTGGGCCCTAAGGCAAGATCGATGCCTAAGAGGGCTTCTAGGGGATTGAGTGGCTAGATGATCTTACAAGAGTTATCCTGCCCCTGGCTGAAGCCCTTGAGGCTCTATTTATGACAACTGGGAACTCGTCCGGAACTAAGGAAAGACCGTCTTGCCCCCGGTACGGTACCGGGGCCTCCCCCTGGGCCCACTGGCCGAGGGGCGCAAAGGGGCCATGAGCTTCTCCGTACGCCGAAGTAGACGAGGTGGGAGAGGACCCGCCGGTGCCCCTCTTGCTGAGGTCATCTCTGAGAAAAGTGGCTTGGGGACCCCGCGACTGCGATGACGTCCTCCTTGGGTCCTTGTCCCACCTTCCGGGTGGGGAGCCTGCCCCTCTGGGGGAGCTCCGGCGGTTTCGGGGCTCCTCCGACTCGTCGTGTGCCTCCCGCTGGAGGCCTCCTCCCGTTCTTGCTCTCCCGACAGACCCCTGTGGCGGCAGTCATTCTCCCCGAGCGAGTTCCGATCTGCCCGGGGCTTCTCCGGAGGTTGGGCCCGAACGGCGGGCCTGGGTTCCCCCCCCCCCCCCCCCCCCCTTCGGGGTCTGGTCCTGGTGGGTAGGCCCCGCACCTTTTCCCCAACAAAATGTTTATGGCATTGAGTTTGTAGAGTCAATAGCAACGTATTGTAGTGATTTGATGCAGTTTGGTGGGTTAGAAACTGAGATCGATCGATGGATTAGAGGACAGTTACTGTTCCTGTTCGAAGGCGCATAGTGTACGGCGGACCATCCGCCCCCTACTGGCGGGCAGTCCGCTGCTCATTGTTGCCTCTGGCCAGGGCAACATCCTATTTTGGTTGGATGAAACTCAAAATTATCAATCGTCATTGCTTATACCTGTGATTTATTCTTGACAGAAAAACTCGCTCCAAGAAAGGAAGTTCCAAGGCTAGCTCATCCAAGAGGGCTCAAGTTGTTGATTCAGATGAAGACTTTGAGCTTAGTGACTCTGTGCAAGTGACAAGTGACACTGAGGTTGAGGAAGAAGACAGTGAAGATGAGCTTATTGATGTGACCATCAACCATTGTGGGAGAAATTGGAATGCTACCAATTATGCATCGGCACAGGCACCCTATCAATATGCGTTGCCACGTGACATTGGTAACCTTTTCTTTCATACCTGTGTACAAGAGGATGCATTCTATGGTCACTTACTCAAGAAGAATGTCTTCAAGCACCAAAAGATTGATTTCTATTACATGGCAACTCAACCAGTGATGAGTGGAGTGGTGCAAAACTTTGCTGCTATAGAACTAAGGGAATTTCTTGAAAATCATTGAGATTGGAATGACACCATCATTCGACAGTTCTATGCCACTGTGGAGGTTGACATGTTTGAGAAAACTCTTGAGTAGATGACGGGAAAGAGGAAGTATCAAGCCACATATGCAAAGTTTGCAACGGCAAATGAGCTAAACTACGCCTCTCTCACTGATGATACGAGTTTTGATGTGGTTGAGAAAAACTTCTTTGGGATCCATGACATCACCGGTTTCTATGAGCCAAATAGGACGGGGATTCCTAGAGTATACACCACTATCACCGGGTTGAGGCACCATCCCGCAGTCATTAACAAGATCATTCATGCCACTATTCTTCCAAAAAGTGGTTACAAGGAAAGATTCATTGGATGGGCTCCAAACATTGTACATCATGTCATGAGTAATGAAAAGATGGATGTGGTAAATCTCATTATGTGGCAAATCCAGGAGAAGAAAACCAACATTGAGTATAACTTGTATTTTGCTCCTTATATCATGGCACTCATCCTTACAAAGACCAAGTTTAGAGGGCAGTGCAATGAAAGGCATCTTCTGTACAAGCCATTCCGGAATGATAGAGACTTTCTTGAACGGTCATTGACTGACTATCTCCCAGAGGATGAAAATGAGGCATATGCAAATGCTGAAGGGGAGCAGCCGCAAGGGGAGCGGCGAATGCACCAGCAGCAGATGATGCTCAAGCCATGCCACCACCATCTCCACCTGAGCCTCAGCAGCCTCAGTGGGCACCTCCTCACGGGTACTTTGACCCATACTTTGCCACATTGCAGTAGTCCATGAGCTCTCAACTTCAAGAGATGCAGCATGGTTTCACTTCACACTTTGAGGCATTTGGGCAACAGATGCATAACACCATCTAGACCATGCAGCAGGGTTTTTAGCAGCAGCTTGACACTCGTCTTACTCAGTTTGCCACACACATTCAGCAGAATGTATATACACCCATCATGGACAGAATGACTACTATGAGTAACAATATTGACCATGAGATCGAGGCACTCAAAGAGAGATTTGAAGGATTGACAACCCAGGAAGACTTCCAGAACATTGTTGACAGGCAGGAGCACCTCTAGCAGAACTTTGAGGCTTTTAGAGGACATTTCCGCACCTACTTTCCGGCTCTTGCACCGCCACAAGGGTTCTATCCTCACCAGCCATATCTTCCTCCTCCACTGCCACCAGAGAACTAGCTCTCATTTTTTGGTCATTGATGACAAAGGGGGAGAGAAATTGATGAGGAGGAGTGATCATGGAATCATGGAACTATGAGACTTGAATTCGCATTTGCATGGCATGCATTTATGTTTTATGTTTGCATTTGTGTTAAGAACTATGTTGGCTTGTAATAACTCTAGTATCTTGTGTGGCTTGTGGTTATGGAACTAGAACTTGGTTGAACTTATGTTATGCTTTCGTTAAATTCTCGGTGCTATTTGTTCTAGTTCCTATGGTATCTTGAGGCTAATCTTTAATTCTTATATTTTTAAAAGTGTCAATATAAATATCTTGTGTAGCCTCGGTTACTTTTGTAGGGGAGACTCCGTCGAAATTTCTATCTACACATATATGAGAAGAGCAAATTCAAAATTATATGCATATATGTAGGGTGAGTCATTCTCTACAATGAATTTTGAGATCACTTATTCTATCTTACATCATGTTCTTATTGAAATGAGTAAGTGCTTTCAAGACTCAAAAATCTCTTATATCACTCCATTATATGGTTGTCATCAATTACCAAAAAGGGGAGATGAAAGAGCATCTAGGCCCCTAAATATGTTTTGATAATTAATGACAATCATCGTGGACTAATAATTCTATGAAGATTATGAGATTAGGTTAGTCCGGATGAATGGATGAGCTTCAATGACTAATTACAAGATATCGCCAGATATTGAAGCAAACGGATGCTAGAGGAAAAGGTAAAAGATAGGTTGTTTCTTTTACCGGTCACAAGGAGTGTTAGAAAAGAAATTTGACCGGATTAATAGGCTAGATAGCCGTACTATTAAGAGGGGTCAATTGTGTTTGAATGATGAAACATTAGTGCCAACTTGCTCAAATAGTTTTAATGCATGCATGAGAACTAACTTCGTTTGAGAAAAGTTGGATAGAAAACGAGATAGTTGAAGGGGTTTTAACCCTGTCGATTTTGGTAAGGCGGACAGTCTGCCCATGGGGTGGCGGACAGTCGGCCTCTAACTTTCACGAAGAAAAATCCGCTAAGTGTTGGAAATTGGGTCTGGCCGCTTTTTCTATGGCGAACGGTCCGCCAGCAACTGGCAGATGGTCCACAGCTGTTTTACAGGCACGACGGACCTAATGGCGGAAACTTTATGCAGAATCGTGTTCTGAAGGTTCCAGGGCACTTTTATGAGGCGGACAGTCTGCCTTTGATAAAAGTTGTCCTTAGTCGCGTGGTGACCAAGTTTCTAACTATGAGGCGGACTGTCCGCCAACCCTGTAATGGTCATCTCTGACACGTTTGACTATTTAAAATAGTAGTCATTGGGCTGGGGCGGACGGTCAGCCACCTCTGAGGCAGACGGTCCGCCAGTACCTTGTTTTCACGAGTTTTACACATAACGGCTAGTTGGTTGAAGGGGAAGTATATATACTCATCCCACAGGTTTGGAAAGGCTCTCTTGGCCAAACTGAAAGCTCATTTGACTCAAGAGTCTCCTCTTCCATTCCTATCTCACTCAATTGCTTAGGGATTGCATTCTTGTGAGTGTGAGGCTTTCCAGTTCATTGCTTTAGATTGCATTGAGCATTGAGGCACTAGGAGATCATCAGGCAAGCGTCGATTGGCTTGTTACTCTTTGAGGTTGCCGCCTCCTAGACGGCTTGGTGTGTGAAGGTTCCATTGAACTCTTCAAGAAGATTGTGAAGAAGGCTTAAAAGATTGTGAGAGGTTTTGTGCTCACCTCGCCGGAGCGGTGAAGGGCAACTCTAGTGGAATCGAGGTTTGGAGAGGTTCATTGATTCAAGCCGGCTTATACATCAAGTGTGACTTGATAGAGAAGCGGCTGAAGCTTTGAATCCACCTCAACGTGGATTAGGGGTGACCGGCAAGTCATCGACACCACGGGATAAATTTGGTCTCCAGTGTGCTTGGTTTTTTCTTTGCTCATTTACTTTCTAGCAATTTATCTTGAGCATATACATTCCTAGAGATTGAATCAATACTTGTCACCCTAGGTTGCAAACCTTTACCTAGTCTAGAGTTGAGTAGAAATAGGATTTCCCTTACGTTACTAATAATTTTTATTAGTGCTTTGATTTTAGTTCAAACCGCCTATTCACCCCCCTCTAGTCGGTATCCTAGATCCTACAGTAAGTAGTAACAAAACTAAAGTAAATTTTAACAGAAAAACTTGACCGGCGGGAAAAAGACTGCCCCCACGGCATTGTACTAAGAAGAAATCCCAGCCAATCCGACCGAGAAAACTCCCGAACCTTGGCTTCACCCTATACCCTATAGGACTGCATCATAACATGGGCCGACCACGACCATCTGGGTTGGCGACTGCTGCAACTACCCCTGGTAGGAGAGCCCAAACCAACCATAGGTGCCATAGGTCGGCGTCCTGCCACTATTTTTTTAGTTGCTAGCGACGGGATTTTTTTTCATGTTACCAGGATTTGAACCTTGTTGGTGTCTCCCTAAACTACATGAGTGTTGGCAAATTTTAACACAATTGGGCTGGATAGACGAAGTATCAATAATCCACCTAACGAGCACAAGTTTGACGAATCTATTCCTATATATTAAAGCTCCAAGAATTGGAGCAATCCTAGGCTAGGTGCTACTATTCATGGGTCCCACGGGATCCACCATGCGTGGGACCCACGTGACACGTGTGTGTGGGGCCCACATGACCCGCATATGTGGGACCCGCATACCCGTACGTGGGACCCACGGACCACTATATGTGGGGCCCACCATATTTTTTTTTTGCAAAACAGGACTTACAATTTTTGAAAAATATTATATCGTGCTTAAAGAACCAATACAACATAAATGCCTAATAACTATCAAATTCTCAATCACGAAAATTATTGTATGGCGCTCAGACTCAAATAACCAATGATGTAAGGTATAACTATTTTGGGATGAATTTATATTCTAATACCGATCAATTAAATTTTTAATTATTTTAATTGATTTTTTGATTTAATAATCAATACAATGTTACTACTAACACAATACAAGCAATATATGTTATTTTATTAATATTTTAGAACATAGAAAATTTTTATAGTAGCGCGCATAGCGCGCTAATCTGACTAGTGTCTATCAAGGATGGCAAAAGAAAAAGGTTGCCGGCACTGATACCTAAAATAAGCACGCAGATGAACAGGGGGAAGGGGACAAGCTCAGCAACAATTGTGGCGAGTGGCAAACCCTCTACTCGGTTCTTGCTAGAGTGGGCCAAGAATTTTGAACCGAGCTGAAAGTTGTTGGCCCAAACGCTTTGGGCGTGACGGCGTGAGCCTATTATTTATTGTGTGGGTGTCCTTCTGGGGTCGCAAATTCGCAATTGTGTGAAACCTGGGCTGACGATGTTCCGCTGCGTGGCCATAACAATGGGCCCGATTACGCGCTTGCAGGAACAATGACGACTACTACACGGCTGCTGCATTGCTCGTGTGTGTGCATGCCGAGAACGAGAACTTCAGTCCCCATCCTTGCTGACATACCCACCAAGTTATCCTGGTTCCTGGACATGGAAGCGTACGTATGTTCGTGTATATCCGGAACAGGTGGCCGGCGCGCGACGGTGCTAACCGCTGACGCCGACGCCCGCTTCCGCACGAGCGCACGTTTTCGTTTGGACCATGCCCGGACACGTCCGGAAAAGCGCAGGGAATATTACTCGCATCAGCAAGTAGATCCTCGGCCGTGTGGGGCAAATGGTCCCAGTGTCAGCGTTGAAAGCGTCACCGAAAGATGATAGCAGCGCACAACCAGTAGGTGTCCAGCTACTGGCCTACGGCTACAGTGTCACGATACACATTTTTGCGGTGGAATTCTCGAACAAAATCCTTCATTCCATGTTTCAAGCGGAGAGATCATGACTTCTCAGTGTACTCGGTTAAAAGGATGTACCAGGCAATAGGGCATGATAGCTTGAAAATGAGAACCCTCATATACTGCCAAACATCATACAGTACATTCCAAGCAAATGGCCACCGATGCATATATAGTACAAACAGGGAATTTTATTGACCATCATGCGGGCAAAGGAGTACACTCAAGGTAAATACACAGGCAATTAACAAAATCGACACCAAAAATTGATGGGGTGCCGAATACTGAACAGAACAAAGACGTCTCTAACCCCCTCAAAGGGGATGGATAAATGGTAGTATGTTTGCTGCTATACTCTCTCTACTGTCCCAGCTCTCCAACAGTTTCATATGCAGTGATGGACTCACAGGCCCTCCTTGCCATCGGCGGCGCGGAGGGAGCCCAGCTGCACGGGCGCCTGGGTCGACACCACCTTGGAGGACCCGTAAGCCGCAATGTCGATGCCCTGGGTCTTCTCCTTTTCGATCTGCTCCTTGATCCAGAAGTAGGTGAACCTCAGCCCATCCTGCACACGATTCAATTTAAAAGTCAATCACAAGCCATTTCTTGCAATCTTTGCGAAGATATATACCCAGTAATATCTAGCAAGACGGTGACAATATACCTTGAGCTTCATTGTTGGGGCCCACCCAAGCTTCTCCTTGATAAGGGTGTTGTCGGAGTTGCGCCCACGGACCCCCTCTGGGCCAGGGATGTGGTGGATGGGCAGCTTCCTATCCTCAAAGCTCAGGACAATCTCAGCCATCTCGTTCATGCTCACCATCTCATCACTCCCGATGTTCACCGGCTCACGGAAGTCGGACTTGGTCAATCTGGACAGAGTTTGAAGGGTGTCAGCTTTCACTCCCCATCTCTATGCAGGAACAGCATTAGTATGTAATGGAAAGTATGGAAAGATGCTACATACCTCAGAACACCCTCGACACACTCGTCGATGAAAGTGAAGGATCGGGTCTGGAGACCATCGCCCCACATCTCAAACCTCTCTGTGGATGTCTGAGCCTTTCTGCAGAAGGCAGCCGGTGCCTTCTCACGACCACCTGTTACCAAGATGACATTACAAATTGAATTATTGCCTCAGAATTCGGGGCACCATGCTGTCAAATTGATTAACTGATAACTGGTCAATTTACCCTTCCATGTTCCGAAGGGACCATATATGTTGTGGAAACGGCCAACGCGGCACTCAATGCCAAAGTCCTTGGTGTAGTGCTTGCACAACTCCTCAGTTGCAAGCTTCTCCAAGCCATAGGCGTCTTGAGGCTGCAAGGTAATGGATAAAATAAATAAATAAATTTGTGAGCGTCAATGTGTCTGAAAAACAGAAATGCTTTTGTAATTCAAGGAACACACCTCAGCAGGCCAGGCATCAGATTCCTTCAAGCTAACATTAGTGTCAAGCTGCTTGAATTCAGGGTAAATGCATGCACTCGAGGCATAGAAGAACCTGCAAGACCCAAACGATACAAAATATTAGTCAATGACTTAAATACAGACATCGTAATTTAAAACAAGGCAGGTGGTTTCTAAACAGAAAACAGAAATAGTACTAATATCACCAAAGTGTCAAATCTTTTCCTTTTTTATGTCCAGTTCGGTAAATGTCAGTATCAACTAGATTAGATGTGCATTTGGAGGAGGCCACAGCATTCTGCAGTCACATAAGAAAGTGGAGTGCCATACCTCTTCACACCATTGATACGTGCAGCCTCAAGCATGTTGAAACTGATCATGGTGTTGTTGTACATGATCACAGAGTGGTTTGACTGAATGAAACCCATGCCGCCCATATCAGCAGCAAGATTGAATACATGGTCGACTCCTTGGGTAACCTTCAGACAGTTGTCCATGACCCTAAGATCAACAAGGTGGAACTCGTGGCAGAACATGTCCTCAGTCATGTGCTCATTCTTCTTCCAATCAGAGGCGATGATGTAATGCCCCTCGCTCTTCAGACGGCGAGCAATGTGGGATCCAATAAAACCACCAGCCCCGGTAATCGAAATCCTCAGCTTCTCACCCGGCCAGTAGGGCTCCCTCTCCAGCTCAGCATAGGTGTACTCGCCATAAGCGGTAACGGTGTTCTCGCTGCTCCCCATTCTGTCATTTTATAGCATTTTAAGAAACAATCAATAAATATAACAGTTAAATCAATACACAAGAATTAATAAATTTGTCTTTTATATTGGTGGTTAGAAACTTATAATTTAAAACCATGACAAAATTGCATGGATCTCATGACCAAAGAAGTTTATAATTGAAGAGAATAGTTGGTAAAACCAGAAACAGTTGTTTAGTACAAATTAATTGCTAAAGTCCAGCTCACCTATAGACCGGTTAACGGTATATTTAATAAAAACAATATAAAACCAAATTATCAGCCAAACAGGGGTTGAGGGAATCTTTGCAGCAAGTCATGCATGCTAGTGGCATATAAACATTATCCTATATGGCATCACGGAATCTGGCGTCCGGTGTTTAAGCATCTTAACTCAAGTACCGTTGCAGATCCGGTTGACTTAAAGTTAAAGCATAAGCATGGCCAAATGAATGAAAGAGATCAAATCAACTGAGCACGAAGCTAATTAACAAATCCAGACATTATTAGGCTATGAAGCATGTGCAATACACATATTGAGGAACAAACTCTAAACCTTTTACTTTCACTCTTGCCAGTAGTAAGTGATTCCAACCATTTCACGAATAGAGTATCAAAAAAAAAAAAAACCATTTCACGAATGGAAAAGAACAAGAAAACAGAGCAAAAGAGTTCATTAACATAACCAGATATTATAGCAGTATGAGAATGTGCACACTCACTCAAAGGATGAAATTATAAGTTTTCACCTATACCGCTCCCTATTGCAGAGTAGCACTTTGGCAATTGAGTTATTGACAGATCAAATTGCGGAAATGGAGCTTTAAAAAAAACCAGGATTTGTAGTGGAAGCCGTTTATACTTTATATCTCTGCAGAGTGCAGATAAATGACCAACGTCCCAAAACTGCAAAGGACGAGAATTGGATCTCGGCAATCGTAGCAGCCAAAAAGTCAACCGTTATCCCCCAATCCAAGTAACGAGCCTGAACCTCGGATCCACACAGGAAAAAAAAAACGGCAAGCACCACACCATACTGGGATTCACGAAGCGAGGTGACGGAAATCAACCAACATAATAACATCGATCCTCAAAGTTTTTGCCACGGATTCCACTACGGCCTGCTCCGAAATGGAAGCTATGAAAAATCCTAAAGACCCAAAGCTTTTCCCGACACAACAGAGGGTAAACTTAAACCTGCAGGCATGGATTCACTAAGCCAAGAACTACATCCCAATCGTGCATGCAGGCGGCGCGGCGGCGCCATTGAGCGCTGCCCCGCCCGGAGGTCTTTGCGGCGCGCAGCCACGAACCAGAAGAAAATGGCCCCAAATCCATGGAAACGTTGCCCGGGACGAGCTAGCGCGATCGAACAAGGAAGAAGAACAGAGCAGGACGAGATCTCGGCGGGTTTACCTCTGCTTTGTCGGCGAGGTGGGCAGGAGGAAGCGACGACGAACACGGGGGGAGAGGGCTCTGGGGGAGGATTCTCCTGTGGTGCACGAAGCCTGCTAATTTATAGAGAGGACAGCGGGGGGCAGAGGAAAAGCGATGAGATCCCAAGATTGACAGGATTTTTTTTTGTCTCTTTTGGAAAGACAGATACGGAGTACTACCTTGGACCATGCCTGCCAAAGTTTTTTTTTTCTTTTCACGGCGTGTGATTTCACATCTCAGCAGCGGTTCTATTTCCTCTACTCCTCTCCTTTGTCCGCATTGTATTTGTATGTATATAGGAACAACGTACTCACTCGAAAAAAAAGGACAAAGCACTCCGGCGTTTCAAAGTGTGAGTTTTCTAGTTTTAAATTTGTCTAACTTTTATTAATTTATAGAAAAAAATAAAAATACTATAAAATAAATCAATTTTTTTAAATCACTATGGAGTAGATCTTGTTAGCGTGTTTGTATTTTCTATAAACTATTCTAAGTTAATGAAACTTAACTTATGAATAAAATAACTTACATTTTGGAAGTTAAGGAGTAGCATACCCATCTCTTGATGTAAGTTCTAGCATTTGATAGATTGTATAGAAGTCTCTCATGGATTGTTTCTTATTCTATATAGACATTTTTAAAAATTACTACAAATTTAGTAATTTACTGATTCGAATCATGCGTCGCTTGAATTTTTGCAGGACTTCTGATTGATGTGCTCGTCAGTTGTCACCTTGCTTCCACAAGTCATGAATTCGTAGCGGTCGCAACTACGGTACTTGGATCTGTGAAACCCTTAAGACCGTCATCTAATATGCCTCTCTACTGGTACTATGTTTGGAAAAAAAATAAAGTAAAACTGTGTGCGCCTCTGATCTGACATGCAGTTAACCCACGCGGAGGAAGAACATCACTTGCCCTTTTTTTTTTTGTTTGAAATAACAAATAACACGAGTCGCCTTCAAAAGTAAATAAAGCGGACACACGACTTCACGAGGACGAGGCAGAGGACAGAAGGCCGCGCGCGTCGGCGCGTGAGCCGCTAGTCGCACACAGCGAAGCGAGCGGTGAGGAGAAATGACACGCAGGGCTGCCATGGTGGGCCGCACGTCGGCTTAGATGGTCAGAGGGCAGGCCCACCTCGGCTAGGAAGCAGGGGAACGGTGGCTTCGTGGGAGGCGTTGGGTGGGTAGGTGAGCGAGTGAGTGGCGGCCAAGTGGGCCGCGCGCCGCCGAGTATTTTACTCCGACGAGCGGCGGCCACGGGACGCGGTCAAGGGTCTCGCCACGGCTGCTGGCTGCTGGCTGGCTGCCGAGCTATGCACCCATGAACATGGGCCCGGTCTGTAACAACTTTATTAAGGATGGAAATGTGAAAGTGGAATCCGAATTATCCGATATCCGTATCTGTATCCGTCAAAACGTAAATATGGATATCCGTATTCGTATTCGAATTAAAATGTGGTAGCAAAGTGGATACATCCGAATTCGTTTTCGTTGATTTTCTCTCTCCGATTCCACATCCGTATTCGGCAATATCCGTATTCGATTATATGAAATTGTTAGCTATCTCTATAACTAATGACAAATAATATCCATTTAAATATTAATAATGATAGTTTATAATTTTAAAAGTTATCTCCATGACTAATAATTATGATATTAATTTTAATATTAAAATATTACATCATAAATAAAATATGTATTTATTAATAGTTTATTTTATTTATTATATGATTAATCATTAAAATAATTATGGGTAAATGTGATATTATTAATGAGTGATCTTTGTCTAGACTTGTTATGTACTTATACTTTAGTCTTTACTTGTATATAATGATTTTATTATATAAATTGCTAATAAAGAAAATAGGTAAATATTGTTTTCTAAATTGAGTAAATATCCGATGGAATATCCGCATTCGAGACATCCGTTTTGTATTCGTATTCGAGGACATTCGTATTCGTATTCGTATTCGAGTTAAAATGTGGTAAAAGGTGCTATCCGGATCCGATTTCATGCGTATTCGATCCGTTTCCATCCATAAACTTTATACACCTGTCGCTTGTGATCCAAATCAGTGGTAAAAAAAAGAGGTTGCTTGGTGTTGGTCCTCCCGAACATGTGTGTTTATTCGGAACGCGGAGATCTCACGTAAAGAGGTCATTGTTAGTGGCACAGATTAAGCTCCTACTGCTCCTTCCCAACGGAAATGATGGACAGAAGCGTTGACATGCATGAGCAAGAGCAAAGCAAGCAAAGCATTCGTCCTTCATCCATCGCTTGTTTAGAACACGCAAAGTTTCACATGAAGCCATTGCACGCCAGTGCACAAGCTTTGTAGTTACGACACGTTTTACTTGCACTTAGTCAACTAGTGGTAAATATCATCCGTTACGCTACGGGTTGACCGTAATTTTTTTTGGACACATCGATTCGGGGCTTGTTTAAATTCGACGAGAGAGTAAAAAGTGATGAAAAGAGTAAAAAGTGATGAAAATTTTTTACATTGGGTTGCATGTACAAAGAGAAGAAATAAACTGACACGGTTCTCTAGGTGAAAACTTTTTTCAAACTTAAACAGGCCCTTGAGTATGACAAACTGGCGTATTGTAGACAGTTAAGGCCTGTTTGGGAGTGCTTCACCGGCGGCTCGGCTCCGGCTTCAAGTGAAGCCCTCCCAAACGGCTTCTTTTGGACCGGCTTCACCACCAAAGCCGGCCATGAAGCCAAAGCAGCCTCCACTGCGATGCTCGAGCCACGTTTTGTGTCTCCGACCGGCGTCATCTACCCCCAAACCGTACACTTCGCAAAATTTACGGAGTGGCTGCTCTTCCCAATAGAGGTGGCTGGCGGCAGGAAAGCAGGCGACGGCTGCGGGGAGCAGGAAGCAGGCATCGGCCGCGGGGAGGAGGCGAAGGCTGCTTGGAGCAAGGAGCAGGCGGCGGGCGCGAGGAGCGGGAGAAGGCAGCGGTCGCGGGAGAGGGAGAAAGTGGCGAGCTCGGAGCAGGCCAGGGGCCGCAAGAGGAGGCGCAGCGGGAGGAGGGAGGAGGAGGAGGCAGCCGCAATGAGAAGAGAGGAGGTGGCGCTCGCGGGGAGAGGGAGGAGGCAGCGGTCGCAGGGAAAGGGAGGAGGCGACGAGCTTAGAGCAGGGCGACGGCCGTGGGAGGAGACGACAACGGGAGCAAGGAGAATGAGGATGCGGTGACCGCAGGGAGAGGGAGGAGGTACCGAGCTCGGAGCAGGCCGCCAGCGCCGTGGGAGGAGGCGGCGGCGCCGATGAGGAGAAGGTGAGGAGGAAGCAGCACAGAGAAGTGAGAAGGCTACAGGAGATAGGGATGACGACCGACTGGATAAGAAGAGGAAAGAAAAAAAAGAAAATATAGAAAATGTATTATGGACATTTCACTTTTTTTTATTCATATTCAACATCTAGGTGAAGCCATTTAGCCAAACATTTTTCTGACTAGAGAAGCCGGATAAAAAAAAAGCCGCTTCATCGGCAAAGCCGTAACCGCAACCATTTTCGGAGAAGCCGTAGCCCTTTCAAACAGACCCTTAGTAAGGAAGTGGCTAAGCTGGTACAACCGGTCTGAATACATCAGCTAATTTCTTATTTACCATTCGAATGGTTTGTATGAGAATGTTGGGACAGTACTTTGAACGAGTGCATTCAAAAGATGTACACAGTCATAGAGAAATTAATCAGAAGTAGGAATATTATTTTTTTTAAAAAAATAGAAGTAGTACTACATTATATACCAGAATAATAAATATAAAGAAAATAAAAGGCCGGACCTCTCTGCTGCGTGTGTGCACCGGGCGCCTGGGCCGCCAACCACCACTCCGCTAGCAGCTTATCTGTTAGGCTGGCGTAGGCTTGTTTTCTGGTGCGCAATGGGCTATCCGATGTCAGTGGACTAATAAATTCGCTCGTCGGTGTTTCGCGACCCCTGCGGCCGAGCTTTGCTTCGGGGTGTCCTTGGTGAGGATACTATATATACTTGTAGATGTAGTCCTACGGGAATAAATTTGCCGGCGGCGGCTTCAGCTCGGTCTCCGGTGTTGGTGACCTCTGGTGCTGTTCCGCTCGCGGTTTGGAAGATCCTCTTGGTGAGGTTATCGCCAAGAGTTTTTTGGTTCCTCTTAGATTCTTCTGCCTTTGTCTATGTCGGAGCTGGTAGGAGTCTTGCTGCAGCTGTGGGGCGCGTGGTGTATGAAGACGGTGTTATATGCGGAGGATTCGGCATCGGCGATAGTCTGCTTGTTGCCTTCTTATGCGCTGATGTTCGAATCCTCTGTAAGCTTATTTGGGCTGTCTGTGCACCTGCCGTCCGCGGTGGTGGTAACCTTATCAGCTTTGATACGGCAGTCGGAGTCTGGAGGATTGTTTTGTTCCTCCAAGGTGGAGCTGTCTTTGGCTGCCTTGTGAGGTTTGTGGTACCCATTGCGGGTTTGTTGTACCAACGCGAGGAATCGGGTTGGTGTTTTGTTCCCACCTGCTCGGGTGGTTCAGTCCCCTTTCGGGGTGATTCGTCGTCTGGCATGCTGGGGTTCTTGGCGGAGGCGTCAGACTCCTCAGTGCTTGGCGATGTGTTCCCGCCGGGTCGTTCAGTGTTCTTAAGGCATGTCGAAGTCGATGTGCTGCTCAAGACGGCATCAAAAATATACTTTCCATTGCCAGGGAGGAGGTCGGCTTCAAGCTTAGAGCTCCGGCCACCAGAGGCGATGAAGACCGGGAGGCGTCTTCAGGGACTGGTTTGTATTTTTCTTTTCTTTCAAGGGAGTCCTTGTAAGATCTGGGTTGTAACCACCAACATTTTCACGTGAAATATAAACCCGGTTTCTCAAAAAAAAAAAAAAAATTCCCGTAAGGCCGCGCCACGAATTTTTTTATATTTTCTGTTTTCTCAAAAATAAATGCTCGGAAAAATAATCGCAGAATTGGTCTTATGCCGTCGGATGAGGCGGCTATGCCATCTAGCGATATGTCACTGGACAACAGATGTGGGAGGTGTCAGGAACGTATCGCCGAATGAAACGGCTATAGCCGTTTGAAACAGCTGGTGGTAAATGAAGGTGTAGCCGGTTGAACCGGCTATAGCCAAGTGACATGACGTGATTAACTATATTTTTTATTTTTTAATTAAAAAAGTTGAATAATATATTTAATTAATGATAGGTGTGCGAATTATTGGTTCATATAAAGATGATTATTTCCATCCAGGATATTGCAATGTAAGTATGAAAAATTTGTTGATGAAGGCGCAATAAACCATTAGAAAATAATTAAATTCTAACTTAGTGAAATTACAGGGGGTAAGAATGAAATGCGTGCATGAATTATTGTGCATATACGACTATGACACACTGTGCAGTGTCTCATAGGCGTAGATGCACAATAATTCGTGCACGCATTTCATTCTTACCCCTTGTAATTTCGCTAAGTTCGTGATCAGGAATTCAATTATTTTCTATTTGTTTATTGCGCCTTGATCAACAGTTTTTCATACTTAGATTGCAACATCCTGGATGGAAATAATCATCTTTACCTGGACCAACAATTCGCACACCTATCATTAATTAAATATATTATTCACCTTTTCAATTAAAAATAAAAAAATATACTTAATCTCGCCATGTCTCTTGGCTATAGCCAGTTCAGCCGGCTATATCTTCATTTCCTCGACGATGCGTGTGGACGATAGGGCATGTGGGCGATAGGTGGGGCAGGGGGCTTATCGCCGTTTCAAACGGCTATAGCCATTTGAGTTGGCTATAGCCGTTTCATCCGGCGATAAGTCCTTGGTGCCTCCCACGTCAATGACATATCGCCAGATGGCACGGCGATAGCCGCCTCATCCGGCAGCATAAGTCCAATTCTGCTATTTTTTTGACTGAGCATTTATTTTTGAAAAAACAGAAAATAAAAAAAAATAAAAACAAAAAATTGCTACGCCACCATCTTACTTTAAAGGATTATTAAGTCCTTTTGACCCCTCTCATGTACAGTCTGGGTTCGGTTTCTCCCCTCCTGGTATAAAACCGGGCATCTGAGGCCCCCCATTTCCCGATCCGGTCGTTTTCCCTCCTTGGGCTGTTTTCGTGTCAACTGTAGCAACGGACCTCAAATGTCAGTGGCACCTCTATTATTCTTTCTCTTACATTCTCTTCCTCCTCCGCCTGGCGTCCAGACGGGCGGCGGCGCTCCGGTGGGCCCGCACTGAGGAGTGCATCGGTTGGGGACGGTGCGAGGCGGGGGACGAGGACAGCAGGAGGTGGGGGCCGGCGGTGAGCTCGGGCGACCCAGGAAGGACGTAAACTGTCACGGATGGCGGATGGCCGCATTAGCGGGCTCAACGACGTGCTGCTGCACGCCATCCTCGCCCGCCTCGGCTCCGCCGGCAGCACCGACGCTCGCGCCCGCCGCTGGAGCTCATCCTCGGATTCTGCCTCAACGCGCCCGCCGTCGCAACCGGCCTCGTTGTTCCTTGCTGCCCTAGTCTGAGCGTGCCTGTGGCCAAGGTGCGCCCGAGTAAGCCGTCGGAGCACCGCCTCCCATCTGGACACCGACCGGAGGTGGAAGAGAATGGGAGATAGAAGAATAGGGGAGAATTGGGCGCCCACTGACGTGTGGGGCCTACTGCTACAATAGAGACGAAAACCACCCAGGGAGAGAAAAAAACGTCCGGATTCGGGAAATGGGGGGGGGGGGGGGGGGGCTTAAATGCCTGGTTTTGAGGGAAGGTGAAAACCGAACCCAAGCTATCCATGAGGGGGTCAAAAGGACTTAATCCTACTTTAAAAACCTCGCTGCAGCCGAAGAAAAACCTGGCTGCAACTTACAAAACAAACCAAAAACGTGGATGATGTCTCCAAAAGAGCTGTTGTGTTTTACCTTTAATTGAAAAAAATATATTTTACTTTTCTCATCTATTCACTTTATTTACTTCACCCTCTAAGAATAATTTATGCTCAATATACCACTTTGAACTATTTTAGTTAGCACAATCTACCCACTAATGTCTCTCTTCTTTTTAATTTCTCTATAGAGTAAAGTACACCCACCATGCATGAAGTTCCATCGTTGTTTCAATTTGGTCCAACAAGTTGCAAACATTGCACCCACCATACACTAAGTTGTTTGCAGTGTGCATATAAACATTTGTGCGTATTCCACAGACGTGACATGGTAATAGGGACTCAGAAGGGTCTAAACGTTTGGTGAAAAAATGAGAGGGGTTAAAGCACAAAATTAGCATGTTTAGACACATCCACGCTAAATCTAAAAAAAACCTACAACATCGTGTGAATGGATGCTAAATACAGTTCCGTAGCATTTTGCAAGGATCCACACACACACATCATACAAAGTGAAACATATTGATAACAAATAGGCAAAATATAGTGTGTCTTGCATTGTCGAAAGAAGTGTCATTCCCAATACCACACTTCTAAAAAAAAGTTACACCATCCAAACTTTAACGAATTCAAAGAAATAGGTAAATAATTTCGCATAATTCTATCTCTACCAACATAACTCTAGAACAAAATGACAACAAGTCTTAAAATTAAATTTAGCACATTTTAAAACAATGATTCTTTACTTTCTAATTAAAAAGAATTGCCAATTTTGTGTTTTAACCTCTCTCTTTCTTTCATCAAGCATTTAGACTCTCACATGTCCCTATTACCATACCACGTCCACGGAATACATACCAATGGTGTATACTAGACCGTATATGCATAATGCAAACAACTTAGTGTATGGTGGGTACAACATTTGCATCTTGTTGGACCATAATGAAACAACGGTACAACTTCATGTATGGTGAATGCACTTTACTCTTCTCTATATATGTGAGTTGCATTCCATGTTCAAATTTTGTTAGCAGATGAAGAACATGATGCCTCAAGTTAAAAGATTATACCAAGAATTTTTCATGGTTATTTTTCATAACGTTAGGAACATTTAATACGAAATTGTTGTTAGATATACAAAATTATAAAAAGTAATCACTAAAAGATTCCAATGTAGCGCAACTAACAAAAATAGAAACTAAAACTGAATTTGTATGCGAAAAGAAAAAAAATAGAAATCTAATTTGCCAGTAGATTGAACTAATTAAAAGAGTTCATACAAGTAAGAAGTAAAGCCAATCCAAATTTTGTTTAGAGTTAAGAGGACAAATGAAAGTTGATTGGTGAGAGTTTACATTTCTAGTTTGGTATTACAATGAAGCTGCTGGTAGCTGTTCTGAAGTTACCCGGCCGTCAGATCGATGTCCATGCAATTCTCGTTCATTGTTGAATTACGGAAGGCCTCATTAGTGGCGGTAAAATCATGTGCCCTGCCACGCAGTTTCTTCGTCCTGCGCGGCTGTGCCCAAGGACCCTGTCTCAGGCTCCAGCACTGCGCCACTGACACTAGCCCAACCAATGCCACAAGCCTTGGCTGCCCTATCACGCTCGGGTCCACTATGGGCATACCTCGATGCTCACGTCAAGCTAAGAAACAGATCGAGCAAAGATAAAAGATGGATGTTAAGCGAATAAATCCCGAGATCCAACAAAAATAGAAAATTAAAGGACAAGCACAAGATGTACATTACTGTTTGCAAAGTGTATTTTGTTGGGCCAGGCCGTGCTGGCTCGCTCTAGCCGCTCTACGCTACCTTCTAGAAGCTTTGTCGAGAAAGTCTCCGTGCCCACCTGCGATTCTGGCAGCACGGCGTCAGCGGAGAATCCAGAGCACAGGTCGTCGGCCAGGCGTCAATGGCCGGCCGGACAGCAAATCGTGGCCGTTCAGTCTCTGCCGGCTGCCGCATTACTTGCAATGCCGGGCTAGCTACGCCAGCCCGGCCAGTGCGCCGGTAAGAGATGGCCGGCGGCCGGCCGGCCGGCTTGTCGAGCTCCACCGGTATCAGAACAGATCATGTAGAGGGAGATTGGGAAGACGTGCTAGTGTGGGCATGATGCATCGATCGATCCCCCAGCTACTTGTGGTGCTTGACAATGCATATATGGATGTTTCAACTTTAAACAGAAAAAAGGTGTACTGTCACAGTGATTGTTATATTATTGAAGGGTATACTTCTCTGTTGGTCCATTTCTGTATGATCTGCTCTTGAATACCCAACAGTGGCCGCAAGTCCATCACGATATCCAAGTTGTTGCTGGTCTGCCACCATGAACCGTCTTCTACCAAACCATTATAAAAAAGAATTACACCATATTTAAGTTTTTTTTTTGCCAGATTACTCCCTATATTTGTAGGCATCTACGACGGCATAGGTCACCCATCACCCTTCTACTCCCTTCATCAGTCACAAATGGAGTGGTTAACATTTTGTACAATAACATGGTCCAAAATGTCAAGCTTCAACCACTATTTATGTTAGTTTGTAAAATCATATAATGGTCCATAATGTCAAGCTTCAACCACTATTTATGTTAGTTTGTAAAATCATATAATTAACATTAAAAACATTACACATGATTTGGTAGTCAAAATTTCCAGGCTAAGTATTATAAACTTAGTGGTAGTCAAATTTCCAAGAAAATCATTAAACCGTACATGGCATGGCTAATAAGCCAGTGGCCCTGTCGGTGATATTATCTCCGTCAGTCTTCCACGGGGTAGCCCACGGAAGTGATTTGTAATGTAGGGAAGATCGTAAAGATCGGAAGCAAGATGGTTAGGATGGACAGACACAAGGGTTTATACAGGTTCGGGCCGTCAACTCGACGTAATACCCTACGTCCTGTTTTGGGGTGTTATATTGCGTAGATTGTAAGTTGGATTGTGGTGTAGTTGTTCAGCTTTTTTTGGAGGGGGTCCCTGCCCGCCTTATATATCGGGGGGCAGGGTTACAAGTCGGTTTGTATCCGATTCTATCTCTAAGAATCCTTTCCTTCTTTACAATAATTCCTATTCCAACTAGGACTTCTCCTTCCAGATCCTTCCTCCGTGCGCCGACTTGTCCCGCACGTCTTCAGGTCCAGAACGATGAGGTGGGCCGCCCCCTTTTGGTGGGCCGCCAGGCTTGCTCGTGAGGTACCCAGGTACTATATCCCCCACAGTAGCCCCCGAGCACTTCTTGGCCGATCGTTGGCTGTAATTGTTCTATCTTTTCTTGCATGATTCGAGTGCTTCAAGTTGTCTAAGATCTCATCCGAGTGGTTTCGAAGAATATCCGAGTGGTTTCAAGGAAGATCCGAGTGGTTTCTCAGACGTTCCTGAAAACAATTCTTCAATTTCAGTCAAAGTGAGGGGAAGGAGTGCTCTTTTTCACGACGCGACAGCGAAGTGAATACACTTAGCCCCCGGGCTTTGGGCAATTTTAGTATGAATTTGGCCAAAGGTCTTCAACTTTTATCCATTTGTATCTTGATTTTCAATGGTGTGCACCTCCAGGTGCACCCATTGGGTGTAGCCCCCGAGCCTTGAGTAGAATAGAATATTCTGGTCGAGGGTCAAAAATAAATATTATGAATCTCTTTTTGAAGTTGATCCATCAATGGTGTGCACCTCCAGGTGCACCCATTGGGTGTAGCCCCCGAGTCTTGTTACGACTCAGCATGATCGTGTCAAGACTCTGAAAGCCATGAATTCCGACTAATCTTTTCAGCCCCCATGCCTCTGGACATGGATTTTAGATAATCTTTTCCTTCAAGGGCTTTTTTATTTCCCCTTTATAAGGATTTTGTCCTCAAGTTCTTTGAACTCGGCATGACTTCCGAGTCGTGTCCCACGACTCAGCTTGACCATATGGTAAGCCATCTTCTCACAAGATTTATACTTATCAGCATTTGACCCAGATTTCTGAGTCAATTTAGCGATAGTATCGCATGCCTTACGTAAGAAATCAGTTGCGAGGTCGCAATATTAATTGCAAAATCGAGTCTAGTCGTCGACTAATTTTAGCCTCACGACCGAGTGGTTTCTGCCCCTGAACCCTAGCTCAGGAACCCACAAATTTATTATCGTAACAGAACCGAAAGGTCGTGCTATATTTCAGCCCATTAGGCCCATTATTCCTAAAAGTCCGTTGCGTCCCTAACGGTCGCCTTACGGAAGTCGAGATATCGCGAGATATCGCGATTCTCTACCGCATCTTTGAATTCAAAGCGACGGGACGTGCCTGCGTCGGTTGAGTTCCCGAGACAGGCGCCGCGCCGCGCGCGGGAGGAACGGTTCCTTCCTTTATAAGCCATCCCCGCCGCAATTCTTCTTCCATTTACTTGCCATTTTGCCTTCCCCGACGCTCCAGTTCCCTTTGCGCCAGAGCAAAACCCTAGATCTGCTCCCGCACCCTTCTTCCTCGCTCTCCAGCACCGCTCGCTGCCATGGCGCCCAAGAGGAAGGAAGCCTCGAAGCGGAAGGAGAAGTCACCAGCAAGGGCCCGGTCGTCCAAGGGCAAGGCCACCGCCGAGGTCGCCGTGGATCGCGCCGCTGAGTGGAGGGAGTCCATCACCTCCACCAAGCGCCTCGA